>WEIU01015632.1:647964-698711 GCA_013389925.1 Aegithalos caudatus
CCCAACAAAACAAACAAATGTTCATGGAGAGAGAAATTACGTATTTTAGTGAAAACACAGTGAATTCTATCTCCTCCATAGGAACCCAGCTGAGCATATGGCTCAAGCTGCAGTACCTACATGAAGCCAGTACTGCTGGCATTTGTCCTTTCCAGATCAGTGCTAACACGATGATGTGATGTTCCTGCTCTCTCCGCTCAGAGGACTTCTCATGCTGTGTCAGTCTGGTATCCAGCTTTTGTCTGTGGGTTGGATAATGAAACCTGAGCAAATGGCAAAGGGCTTTGATAGCAGACAGGAAGAGCCAACACAGCAGAGTGACCCAGATCAGCTTTTCAAAACTCTGGATTTTTGTCATGAGGGGTGGAAGCACATCATGGTCTTTCCCTGGAGTTTGCAGTGCCGCTCCATGAAGGTCCCACCAAAGTGAGTGGGAATTTGAATCCCTGATGTCCCTGCAGCCCAGAGGCACAACCCTGGCACAGCCCAGGCTCAGGCTCTCTCCAAAGCCCACAACAAGAGTGAGAGCTTGCAATGGGATCCAATGCTTATTTGGGTTCCCAACACAACAAATGAACCAAAATGCCTGTTTTTTATCCAAGGCAGTAGATAGCATCAGTGCCTCTCCTTTCCCACTGCCTGCTTTCTCTCCTCTGCAAAGGTTTTGTTGGCCGCAATGCAAACCAAGAGCAAACGGAGTTTGGGTGGGTCTCTGCTAACAAAAACACACTGTCCTCCAAAAGGGGTTTTTTCACCCCAGACATGAGCCTTGCCCCGCAGCAGGAGCTCCTCCCACCTTTGCCCACAGGAGCCTGCACCGCTTCCCGCTCCGCTTTCATCTCCCCTTGCTTTTGTAGCCCTGGGAAAGCATTTTGTGAGGGATGCAGTGTTTTGATAGTCTCCTTGGCTGCTTCCTCACTTCAGCGTTAACGCTGCTGTTGTTTGTAACAGCAACACTTTTTTGGCAAGTAAAGCCAAGTAAGAATTCAGGAGCTGGATGGGATGTTAGACTCCTTGGGGATGTGATTTCACCTCTCCCATTGTGGTCACACCTGGTGTGCCAGGCACTGAGTTTGGGCAAGTATGCATGAACAGATTTTAAGGAACTTTTGCTTTGTCCATCACAGATCACTAAGTCTAGCCCCACTGCTTACAAAAGTGAGCTCAGAAGTGTTTTGGATTAAAAAAAAACAAACAAAAACAAACAAACCTAAACCATCCAGAAGGTCATCTGGCTTCCTTGGGAGACAGCCATAGGGAAACCCTTTCTGTGGATGGGCTCTTTGCACTATTGAGCCTTGTTTCAGAAAGGGATTTTTCCAATTTCATCTACTCAACAAATTCCACTTAGGCCTTCCACAGTTTTAAACAATATATACCCCATCAGGGTACTTAGAAACACAGTATAATTGATTAAACTGATTAATTAAACCAATCTTTTTTATTCTTTCACTAGAAAGCCCTTCATTCATCTCTCAAGCAGAAATGCTTGCCCAGCTTCCCTCCACAAAGCCTCCAGAGCACTGTAAGCTCCTGCCATCAGCTGCGACTTCCAGCATTCCCCACTTTCACCCCTGTTTATCCAAAACCCCTCCCGAGCAAAAACCAGCAGTTTGCATCTCACCCAACCCCATCACCCTCTCCACAGTCTTTTCCACCAGCCACTTTTTATCCCTTTAGTGATCTTCTCTCCTAAAGGAATAACCTTGTTTGGAGCAAAGTGCCACATTCTTACCTGATGCAGGATCAGCAGCAGCCGGGATGCACCATGGAACAGGGAAGAGCTGAGCATGTGCCTCAGGTGCTGCCTGGCTGCAGGATGAGGGCTGAGCTGAGGGGCTGCACCTGCCTGAGTGAAGCTGGAGAGATGGGAGTCCTCACTCTGTGGAAGCTTTCTTTAAGGAGCTGCCTTTTATACATCAGCACAGGGTGATCATGAAATGCAATGGACAGGCTCAGTGGCTTGATGAAAATCATCTGCCTTCCTCAATTAGTTGAGGCTCTTGATTGATGAAAGATGGCCCCCCTGGATTTCTTGTGTGGTAGCATGAATTATTTGGAATTACCTCCAGAGCAGCTGAAAGGCCCCTCTCAGAAGTTATTTTTCACCTGAAACATCACGGCCATCGTGTCATTGCCCTGTGGGGTGTCTCATGGCTCCTGTGCCAAGTATCAGTGGCAGGGTCAGCTTCCACACCACGGTCACCACATTGCCAGCACACCAAAAGCACCAGTTCCTCATGCCACCAGTTGTGCTGTTCTGTGGATGGGATCTTGGAAGGACCAAGACCACTCAGCTGTGTTTCTGTCCTGCTGAACAATGTCAATCACTGTATAATTACACCAGTGTGATGACTGTCACACCAATTGCAAAAGTGTAGCAGGTATTTAAGGAGAAGGAATGGTCCTCTGGAGAATGTGACAGGGAGGATGTACCCAGCCTCTCTCTGCAGTCCCAGAGCTGGGCTGGCAATGCAGGGGCACTGGGAGAACTGTGTCCCTCTGGATACAGGGGACAAGGTGCTGAATAGCTTGAGCTGCCAAGGAGCAACTGAGTAACACAGTTTTATTGTGCAGTTAGATTGTAAAAACAAATAAACAAAACCCAATAACAACAACAATAGTAATAATAGTACATTGCAAATACAGAAGATATTAGTATATATTATATATATGTATGTGTGTATGTGTGTACACGCTGACACCCAATGCTGATATTCTCAACCTATTGCTGTACCCAACCCACAGTGAAAAACTGCTCTTCCATTTTGGGATCCTAGTAGAATAATCAAAAACTTCAGCATTTTATACATATTCATTTCTTTGCTTTGGCATTATTGTTGTGTATTGATAACCATCCTCTTCAATCATTATCTTGTCATTGGCTAAAACAAGAGCTGCCTACAAGAAAGAGTATACATATATATCTATATATATTCATTTGTTTATTTTTAAGGCCATCAAAGAGAGAAACCAGATACTCTCCATCAGAGTACAAGTTTCATAAATCATTCAGACCTGTAGGTATCTGTGAGCACTGTACCTTTTCTGAGTGCATGCATTTTTCATCAGCTTTGAATAATGACTGTCGGTAGGGCAGGATGGATGATGGAAACATCTTGTGGCTCCTGTTGGGCTGCTTTGCACAAATCGAGTTTTGAAGAGCCCCATTGCAAAGCAACCCACATTCAAGTTAAGCAGTGAATGGAATATAAAAATCCTCCAAAAGCAAGAAAAGAAGCACCACTAAATTCAGCTTAAAAGATTCAATGACTCTGTGTTTGTACAGTGTAAAAACAGCACTTAAAGTAAGAGCAGCCACCTCGTAACATTTTTATAAATTATTCATTCCCCTCTCTATACTAAACTGATTGCAAATTTGAAGCAATTATTATCTTCTAAATGGAGAATATCAGTTGATAGAGAGCTCAATAATTACGTTGTGTTTACTCAATGGTTGTAACAGCCTTAACCAATTCACCCATATGAACATTACTGGGGTCTTTGGGGCAGGGGCTTAATCAGTGTTAAACATGCAGGACCCTTCCAGCACTTGTACTGAATAATATTTGGGGAATTTGAGACTAAGTACATCCATTCCTTAAAAAAAAAAGCTAATGGTTGTTTTAATACATCAACGTGTCAGGGTCAGGTTTTTATTAAAAATTATCTGGAAGTAGTAAGCACACATTAATTCTCCTCCCAAACATTTACAGTTAAATACTTCTTTTTGCTTTTCTTTTCTTCTTCTGTGCAGTTAGTTTTGCGAATATTCTTTAGAAGACTTAAATATAATATTTTTAAGTGTTAAAATAAGTTATGTTCTCTATGTAAGATGTCTTCAAACTCCTCTTGCCTGGCTATGAACAAGAGCAGGGATGATCTGGACAGTACTCATGCCTGGATTCACAGAGCAATAATGCAGGGTGAGTGTCTGGAGACTGGAAGTTTGGGGCAGGGAGAGGTGTTACCTTCTGTGAGCCCTCCTGTCACATCTTCCTCTGGGATGAGGCTGTGCAGCAGTGGTCCAGGATCCTGTGTAAATGTCTCACTGGTTTGAACTATGTCCTCTCAGAAAGAAAAACCCATCACAACTTGATTTTAGTGGAAATTTTTCTGGTTTCTAAGCCAAGAAATCAGGGAAGGAGGGTCACCATGTGATGTCTCTGTGTTCCTGATGTTGACTGAAGTCCTGACACCTCCCAGCACCTCCAGGAAGGCGGCACCAAGGCACTTTTACTTCTTCCATTTCCCAACCGCGTTTTCCTTACGCCGCTTCCCGTTTTCCCGAACAGGCGTTTGCTACGCTGAGTTCGGCGTGCGGGTCCCCAAGACCACGGGCTCTGCCTACACCTACAGCTACGTGACCGTGGGGGAGTTTGTGGCCTTCTTCATCGGCTGGAACCTCATCCTGGAGTACCTGATCGGGACGGCGGCGGGTGCCAGCGCCCTCAGCAGCATGTTCGACTCGCTGGCCAACCACACCATCAGCCGCTGGATGATCAACAGCGTGGGCACGCTGAACGGCCTGGGTGAGTCCTGCTGGGAACACACACCTCCGTTAATTAGGGCCTGAAAAGTAATTGGAAGCTCGTCAGGAGTCAGACATGGATATTAGGCTTCATTCATTATTTACCGTCTGTCTGGCTCTGGTAGTTTGCCTCAGCGGCCCTGGCGCGCAGGCAGGATTGGAGGGGATGGGATACACGATAGTTAGAGCACCTTTGGGATGAGCTGGCATTTAGGATACATGCACAGAAATGGTCGGATGTCAGAGGGTAAGGGCAGCACAGAAAAACTCCACCCACTGCAGACACCCTGCTTGGTCTCCTTGGAGCACACTGTACTGCCAGGGACTGCGTGCTGTGGTGGTGCTGTATGACCAGCAGTTCCAGCAACAGTCCATGAATCCTACCAGTAAGAAAACCAGTCAGCTGTCCTGTACCAGAGTCATGAGAACTTCATGGCTGATTGATTTTTAATGAGTACTTGGCAGATACATGTTATGCAAATTGAGCTACAATCATTGGTTTGCTGATCTCCCAAAAGTCCGAATAGTGTCTTGAGACATCAAGATTTATCACCTTAATTAAACAACTTTAGCTAGTGGTGGCACGGGCCTCTGGAGACCACTTTTGCAATGAGACCAAAGAGTTCTGCAAAACTTCAAGGTCTGAAAAGTGTTTAAAACTCACCCACAGAGTCCCTGGATGTTCTGTGGATGGAGAGTAACACATCTCTTATCTCTCACCTAGGGAAAGGAGAGGAGTCGTACCCTGACCTTCTTGCTCTGGTCATTGCTGTCATTGTCACCATCATTGTGGCCATGGGGGTGAAGAACTCGGTGGGACTGAACAACGTGCTCAATGTCATTAACTTGGCAGTTTGGATCTTCATCATGATTGCTGGTCTGTTCTACATCAAAAGTGACAACTGGGCTGAAGGGCAATTCCTGCCGTTCGGATGGCCAGGGGTAAGTCCTGGGAGCATGGAGGGACACACAGCACCTAAGTGCTGCCACACACAGCTTTGCTCATGGTGTACACACCCCAATTATGCTGCACCCTCCAGAACCCAGCCCTCCTAAATCCACCTGTGCTTTGGCCAGGAACCTCCAAATCCCAGGAGTGCAGGCTTGGATCCAGACCTGTTCTCTCCACCAAACCCAAAGGATATGGCAATGCTTTGCCCTTAACTCCTAACTCCTCTTAGCATAAACCCAGAACTTTTCTAAAATGTACTTCTGCAGAGCCAAACTCCACATGAAAGTATCCCCAAGGAAATGCTACTAATTGCCAGGCAATGGAGCAAAATGCTGTGGCTATCTGAGACAGGGCACTCCAGAGAGCTGCTCAGCCTCTGTGGAGCGGGGACATACTTTTGTTGGCTGCTTTTCAACAGCAATGTTCTCAAGCATTTGTTTTGAGCACTTCATAATGCCACCTGCCAGTACTTATTTTATGAATGTTCCCTCAAAGTGTACTGAGAATTTGGACATATTTGGCTTTTTTAGCTTGCTTGCACTGGTTTTTATCCAAGGATGAACAGAGACTGAAAATATCTCAGCTGGCCTAAACCCAAGATAATTTCTCAGATTTACACTGCTCAATTCCATTGGGGTTTTGTGCAGAAAAATAAGCAAGAAAGTAAAGTAAACCAAGAATCTTAATTATTGAAAGGGTCCCAAACGGCCATAAAGTCCCTGCACCTTCCTCCAGTAAATCAATGCCTCTTTGCCAGAGAACAGTAGTGAGAAGAGCACTGACAGTAACCAAAGAACAGACATCATATTTACCTTCGGGTTGTGCTTGGATTGTTATACCATACAATTGGAGTGAAAAGGAGAAAACAGAAAATATCTGTTTTGCTCCAATTCAATGCACCAAATATCTCTTGGCACAAAAACAAACAAACAAAAAACCAACCAAACAAAAAAAAAACCAAACAAAAAACAAAAACAAAAAACCCCACAAGAAAAGTAGTTTTTAAAGACAGATGCATATCCAAAATACAAAAACTCAGTAGGGTGGTCTCATCCTTTTCAGCTGGTTCATGGTCTCACAAGTTGCTTATAAAAGTAAATCCACCACCAAGCACAAGTGGGAGATCCCCAGGAGAGTAGGGTATACTTAAAAAGGATAATTACAGACAGTCTCAGAAAGAGGTGAGTTTTATGGTGTGCATTATCACTAGACAGGTGAGATGACAGAGGTGTGATGGACAGGTGGTACCCAGCAAGCTGCAAGGGTTTCACAGCTCCAGATCAGCTCACTCACAGCCTGGCTGTCTTAGCCCTGCTCCAGCATTCCTTTCCTATAAATGTCCACACTAATATTGTATATTTTAAAAAATCACATTAAAAAAAATAACCAAACAGTACAAATAATTCCTCATCCAAGTGCTCCAATGTGTGCTCCTAACCTGTCTGCAGCTTCCAAGCAAAACAGACGTTGTTTGGGAAGCGGCTCACATCTGACAGAGGCTGCTCTCTCCTGCTTCCTCTGCAAGCGGATCTTGCTGCCACATGAGACATCTTGCTAAGGAAGAACGTGTAAACATGCTCGAGATCCCTGCTCACAAAAATGGATTTGGGGTGGAGGATTGTGAAAGCAAACCTGAAATTGTTTGATTGTCTCCTTTGTCACTGGCAGGATCTCCCAGCAGATTCAGGCACTGTGTGGGCACAGGTTTGTGGGGTGAGCTGCAGATGCCTCCAATGGTTCAGGCACAGGTTGAAATCTTTTCCCCAGATCAGGTCAGTGGGTTAGGAGTGCTCCCAGGGCCAGTCCCCACAGCTACATGTACACCTCCTGACTGGTGGCCACTCACCCTTTAGCTCACACAAGGCACAACAACAGGGCTGCTCCATTTCTGCTCAGCTCCTTCTCCCTGGCTGGGTGCCAGCCTCCCTCCTGGCACCCAGATGTTTGACCCTCCCCACAGGTGCTCAAGGGGGCTGCGACCTGTTTCTATGCCTTCATTGGCTTTGACATCATTGCTACCACGGGAGAAGAGGCGAAGAATCCCAACACCTCCATCCCCTACGCCATCACAGCCTCGCTCGTCACGTGCCTGACAGCTTATGTGTCTGTAAGTAGTCCCTACACAGGTGTGAAGGTACATAAGTATGTACCATGTGAGTCCCTTCTGGGCACCTGCACAGTGCCTGCCAAGGCTCCTCTCCACTTGTCCCCAGGCTCCTGTCACCTGACAAGACCCCTCTGCCAGCTGCAGGGTCCTGGTGGCAGGCAGGTTTTTTTTCATCCCCATCCACAGCTATTTTTGCACCCAGGAGAGAAGCAAAGATGAAGGAGCAGCAGCATTGCAGCATCCTTTCTCCGTGTTTCTGGGAAAAGCAGCAGTGCCTCTGCTGGAGATATGGGAGAGGATCCAAATGAGGGGAAGGATAGGCAGGGATGGCTGTGTGAGATTGCACTGCTCTGCACCCCAATAAAAGCATGCCTATGCTCAGAAATTTTCCTTGCAAAAGAGCAAAAATTAGTTATGAAGGACAAAAAACACTGTTCTGATAATTTCAAAGAAACTCACTTACTACCTCTACTGCAAGGGAGCAGGCTTCTCATGAAAATAAATTATTTGACTCAAATAGAGCCAGAGTATTGCTCCAAGCAACTCGGTCTGGATTTGGAGTCTGCCCCAGCATTATTTCCCACACAGGAATGCAGCCAAAGTGATGGCAATGTTACTAACCTTGCCAGTCCCACCAGAAACCAGTCCCACTTGACTCCTGCAACACCCCTGAAGCAAGGTTCAAGCATCCCCTTTTTGCCTTTAGGTAGCAGAGACTAAGACCCCACAGTTTTCTGAATTAACTACCCTACAGCAAAGTGCAAACAGACATAACCCAGCATTTTACATCCCCTCCACCCTGAGAATCCCCAGCAGCCCCCAGTGCTAATGCTGACACCTCTGTCCTGCTCCTCTTGCCTTGCCCAGGTGAGCATGATCCTCACACTGATGGTGCCCTACGATGCCATCGACACCGAGTCCCCACTGATGGAAATGTTCGCTGTCCACGGCTTCTACGCAGCCAAATTCATCGTGGCCATTGGGTCTGTGGCTGGCCTGACTGTCAGCCTGCTGGGCTCCCTCTTCCCAATGCCCAGAGTCATTTATGCCATGGCTGGTGATGGGCTGCTCTTCAGGTCAGTCATGCCCATGCTGGCATTTGTTTTTGGGATCTGAGGGGAAATTGTGCTGGTGGGTTTGGAGGTCCCAACACCTCGACAGTGTTATCACTACACTGTGATATGGGCATGCACAGACACAGTGGGTACAGAATGGGGCACAAGCCAAAGCAATATCCTGGGGGAAGATATCAGGAGCAGTGTACCCTGCACTTTCTCATTTGGTGCTGGTACCTAGAGATTCTGATTATGTGAGGATGAGCGTTTACTTGCAAAGGAGAGCAGTTTATATGGATAAAATCTGGGTACTTATTTGCAAGTATCTGAGTGCTCATTGCAGAGCTGGTCAGACCCAGATCTAACTCAAGATTCAACTTCACAAGTTGAGCTGCCGGTCCCCACCTGGAATCAAAGTTCCAAAAATCAACAAGACCTGAAGGGACACCCAAGACTGTCCCCTGCAACCAGGGAAGGGGTCTTGCAACAGGGAACTTCTGTGATTTTAACTTTCTGTGACTCTTCTGTGCTCCAGGTTTTTGTCCCACGTCAGTTCTTACACGGAAACCCCTGTGGTGGCTTGCATCGTGTCCGGGTTCCTGGCAGCTCTGCTCTCCTTGCTGGTCAGCCTGAGGGACCTGATTGAAATGATGTCCATTGGCACCCTGCTGGCCTACACGCTGGTGTCCGTCTGCGTCCTGCTCCTCCGGTACCAGCCCGAGAGCGACATCGACGGCTTCGTCAAGTTCCTCTCCGAGGAGCACACCAAGAAGAAGGAGGGCATCCTGGCTGACTGTGAGAAGGAAGCCTGCTCCCCTGGCAGCGAGGGAGAGGAGTTCTCCGGCCCACCGACCAACACGTGCGGGGCGAAAAACCTGCCGTCGCTAGGAGATAACGAGATGCTGATCGGGAAATCCGATAAATCCGCCTACAACATGAATCACCCCAATTATGGCACCGTGGACATGACCTCTGGCATCGAGGCAGATGAGTCTGAGAACATCTATCTCATCAAGCTGAAGAAGCTGATCGGCCCTCGGTACTACACGATGAGGATCCACCTGGGGCTGCCGGGTAAAATGGATCGCCCGACGGCGGCCACTGGCCACACCGTCACCACCTGTGTGCTCCTGCTCTTTGTCCTGATGTTCATCTTCTGCTCCTTCATCATTTTTGGGTCAGACTACATCTCTGAGCAGAGCTGGTGGGCTGTCCTCCTGGTCGTGCTGATGGTCCTGCTCATTGCTGTGCTGGTGTTTGTGATCTTGCAGCAGCCAGAAAACCCCAAGAAGCTGCCCTACATGGCCCCATGTCTGCCCTTCGTCCCTGCCTTCGCCATGCTGGTGAATATCTATCTCATGCTGAAGCTCTCCACAGTTACATGGATCCGATTTGCCGTCTGGTGTTTTGTGGGTGAGTCCCAGGTTCATTTATTTTAACTTTTCCACTGACACTCTTTTGGAAGGGTGTTTATAATAACAACTTCCCTAATTCGGGTGCATAGGCCGATGCCTGGGACATACCCAGTCCTTCTCACCTGCCCCTTGCCATCCTGAAGTTCTTAGAAATCTCATTTTATCCAGCCCCTGAACTACAGCTAAATTGAAAATTACACCTCCAGAAAGCATCAGTTTCATGGAAGAGAATTACTCCATGCAAAGGTGACTATTTTGATATTTTGATGTCTTTTTTGATGCAAAGTAGGCGGGTCTTAGAAATTGCCTCACAGGCAGGTTTTGTACAGAAATCAGCCTGATTTCTTGCTATGTCACCCACTTGAGATTTTCAGCAGCCCACACCAGTATTTCAGCACTGCTTTTCCAAAGCCCAGAGCTGCCCAATCCCAGAAGCCCTGGCAAAGTCAGATCTGTAGACTGTACACTGTATCCCCTTTTAGCCCAAGTTCTTAACTTTGGGGTAGGGGCATCTTAGGAGTCACAGACTCTGTTGTGCACCCCTTTTTTTCCAGATTAAGGTTTTCTGACACATAATCAGGAGACCAGCATATCCATAGTGCTTTACATTCTAACCCAGTTACTCCACAAGCCAAAGACAAATAAAAGCAGCTCTCATAACTCCTCCAAGCTGAGTCATCAGGCAGGAGTTGCCATCTGAATTTTTGGTCTGGAGAAGATGTATTCAGTGTTTTTTTGGCCCTTGAAGGAAATATGTGAAGCTGCAAATCCAGGGAAAGTCCATCTACCTGGAAGAAAAGATTACTCCAAAACATCAATTTAATATGCTGTAATTAAGCACTTTGCCCTGTGGGTATGGCAAATATCTCTTGAACTGCCAGCAAGGAGCCAATTAAACCACTGCATCAGGTGTGATGAGCTCCACCAGCCCATCCATGGCTGTTGGGGATGGGACTTCCCACTGGTTTCTCTGGCAGAGATGTGTGGTCCTGATTTGACCTCACATCAGTCCCCCATGGCTAGTCCACAGCATGTGGAGTCTGGATTTCTCTGTGCAGATGTCTGGGGTAGGTTAATCCCATGATCCAGAGATCAGATCTCTGGATATATTTGTTGTCAGTGAAAGCATTTGTGCAGGAAGGTGACATCAGGTAGGGTAGGGCTAGCGGGACTAGTGAGTAGTTCGGGTCCAACCCTCTCTTTGTTGCCCACCCCAGGTCTGCTCATCTACTTTGGCTATGGGATGTGGAACAGCACGCTGGAGATCAGCGCCCGGGAGGAGGCCCTGCACCAGAGCACCTACCAGCGCTACGACGTGGATGTCGACCCCTTCTCCGTGGACGACGGCTTCTCCTTTGCCCCCGAGGGCGAGAGCTACCCTGCCTGGGGTCCTTCTGAGGACAAGAGCTTCTCATACCAGCAGATGGCAGGGGCCAAGGAGAGCCATCGGACAAGTAGCAGGTCGAAAAGCAAAGGCCGGCACAAACCGCCGTCGGATGCTCTTATCGCCAACGACGAGTTGGACTACTCGCCCGAGTAGCAGGACAGGCAGCGGGGCGCCGCGCCGCCCAGGAGATGAGGAAGGGTCCCCGTGGCTCCCCCATCCTGCCCCATCCTCCCTGGGTCCTCCACCACCGCCCTGCTCACCTCCGGTACACGGGACCCGCTCTGCGATTGCCGTTGACCCCAAACCGTTGACCCGTGGCCCGTCCCAGCTCCAGCAGCCGGGTCTGACCCTGGTGAACGCTGGCTGATCCCCCCACACCGGCTGATCTCCCAGCACCAGCTGCACCAGTGGAGGCAGCAGAGTGGGAGATGTGCCAAACCAGGAGGGTGTTGAGAGGTGGAAGGAGCCGCATGAGGGGACAAGTCAAATTGTCCCTGGGGAATGTCCAACCGATGGCTGCAGCGGTGGGATGCCACTCTAAAATTTTTGGCGCTTTCTTGGCATGTGTGTATTTTTTCTTTGAACCACCTAGAAGTGATAGCTGAGCCAGAGGCACAAAGAGGTGGGTAGGAACAAATGGAGATGGACACACTCTTCCCTGGGAGTAGCTCAGAGATGCATAGTTGGTTCCATCACACAGTGTTTCCATGGCCCATTCTGGCACGCTGCACAGAGCAGTGCTTCCCCCACGTCCGTCCCCACAGCCCAAATCCCAATACTGTGATTCAAAATTAGTCCATGTCTCAGTTCAACCTTTGAGTCCCAGCATGGCCCTACACTCTGTGGCTGGGACCCTGATCCCATTCCTGGTCAAACTGAGGGCCGTGACCCACTCTTGGCTCAATCCTCTTTGCACGAATGGTCAACGAGGACCACACATTCCTCTGAACATCGCCAGTCTGAGGTTGAACACTGCTTCCACCACCTTGTGTCTTTTACAGAAATGACTGTGCTGCCATTCCCTCACCGTGCTGGGCACCATTCTGCTCTCAGTGGTCCAGACACCCATCCATGCCCTCACAAAACAGCAACATCCCTGGGTCAGCCACGTCTTGGCAGGGCTGGGCCATGGGTGTCAAGCGGAGAGGACTTGGTGGCTGAAATGTCTCCTTACTGCCATCTGAACCTTGTATAATATTCTCTGTTTTTGACCTTGGCTTGGTGGGTGCTGTATGAAAAACACTGAAATGCTGCTCATTCCATAAGTGTCCGTACTTCAGTCTGAAACCAAACTGAGCTGGTGGCTCACAGGGCAGAGGTGGTCAGCAGGTGGATGTTAAACCTTCTGAACTTGGCCAAGGCCCCCAGAAGTGCCATCAGACTCCCTGCTGCCAGTGTCCCCACAGAACCGTCAGTCAGCAGTGATGGGGTTTGGTCAGTAATTATCAGCAGGTCCAGCTGTGGAGCCCATCATGCTTCCTGTAAAGCACTGTGGTGGAGGAACATCTTTTTGAAAAAACAGTAACCAAAACCCATCAGACAGCAACTCCCATCCTCCCCTCAGCTGCCAAAGGCTGCAGATGGATCCATCCCAGGGGCTCCAGTGCAGCCCAGACCAACCCCCAGTACCATGGGCTGCTGCTGGCATCCCAGGGGACAATTTAACATCAACAGGGGCAGGATCTCTAATATGGAAATATCCTCATGGATGTTGAGAACAATTAATGCTTTGGTACACTGGATGAAGCTCAGGCTCCCAAAACACCTGCCTGGCACCCTCTGTGGGCAAGCAGGTGCAAAGGGTGCCTGGACTGAGCCCATCCCCATCACTCCTGGGATGCAAGGGCTTGATGGAGATGCTCTGCCTGTGGCTGCAAAGGTTTCCCTCCAGCTCCTGTCCTGAAGAATGACAAATTACAGTCCTTTTCCCAGTGGAGAAGAGCATCCAGTTCTGCAGATCTTAACCTGGAGTGCTCCAGGCAAGCCAAGGGAAGTTTGGCCTCTGCAGCAGCTTCAGGGTGGGAGTGAGGATTTGGCTAAAGGATCTATAAGTCTTGCTCTGGCATCAGCTCCTGCTGTCCACCCCTACCATGCTTCTACAAGCAGAAATCCTGAGTGTGTCCCACTGAAAAACTGTTGCAGTGTGCACGGCTCACGGGCCAGCTCGGGACACCTCTGCGGTGGTGCTGAGCTCCTCTTGCCACTGTCACCGCTCACCCATGCTTGGCTGCTCTCCTCCTTGATGCCTTAGAAGTACCCAAGAGAGATGGCACCTCACAGGTCTGGCTTTATGTCTTCAGGGAGAAAGATTGATGCTATTTTCCTACCAGCTCTTGTACTATACCATATCCAAGGCAGTCGTTTTGGTCCTGCTTCTGCACGGTGTTTGGGCATCTGCCGAGCCACAAACTCATGCCCAAGCACCCTGCTGAGTTGAAGCCTGTTCTTCTTGCAGCCTTAATCTCTTGCTACAGAGCAGTTACCAGTACCAGTGTCTGTTACGCTCTAGTTACGCCGTATAATTTGGCAAGGGTTTGACCCCTTGCTCTTTGGTGTCTGTAGGAACTTCTCCATTGGATCTGGGCAGCCCTTTGCCTGCTCCTGTTCCCATTCACCAATCCTCCTTCCCCTTCCTGGGGAAGTGCTGGGGCAGGATGGCTGTGCCCCATCCCAAGACCACCAGGGAACAGCATTTGATGCCCCAGCACTGTGGGATGTGGATGGGCTGCTGTCAGCCCTTGTCGTGCTGGGGGTGGAAGCTGTATCCTCCTCCTGAGCCAACCACATCCCACCCAACAGAGGTGTTTAGGAGAAGATGACCAAGTCACGGGTCTTGGGGGTTTGCCAGTGGCCAAGGGCTGATTTACAGGATCCCTGGTCCCTGTTTCAGTTGGCAGTTCCTGGGAGATGTGCAGATTCAGCCTCTGGGAACTCACGTGCTGTCTCTTGTAGCAGCATTGGGCTCTTCAGTGGGCACGAGCAAAGGCTGAGAAGGCAAAATGTCCAGGTGTGTCCATCACCTGTGGGCACTGCTGGCCAGGGGGCTGGGAAGAGGTGCAAGTGCTTGTTTTGCTGTAACCCCAACTGCAGCCTTTCCCCTGGGTGCCCTGAGGGAGGTTTTCCCATCCCTGAGCTGTCAGGAGGACGTGGCAGAGCGGGACCATCCCGCTCCCACCTCTGGTGAGAGGCACCAAGCCCCTCCATGCCTGCCTGCCCTCCATGGGGCACATGCCCTGAGGGGCCAAATGCATGGTACAGATGGAGCATAAATACCTCAGACCTTCCAGGCCGACTCTGTAGGATCTCAGCCCCTCCACAAATTCACTCCACACAGTCACAACCCCTCGGTCCAAGGCCCAGCACTCCGGCATCCTCCACATGGCAGCGAAATCACACCCCAGCAACATGGGATGTTGTAAATCCAGCTTGTAAATGACCTTCACTTTGTTTTGTTCAGTCTTTCTGATGTGTATTGCTATTTTTTTTTTTTTTTTTTTTTTTTTTTTTTTTTTTTTTTTTTTTTTTTTTTTTTTTTTTTTTTTTTTTTTTACAGGTGGTACTTTCTTGTGTAACAATTCTCTGCAGTTCTGGTATGAAGTTGGTGTATTTGTTAAAAGCAGTTTGTTCTATCCATTTATTTTTTTTTTTGTGGTTTCCAGAAGCCCATTGGTGCATTGTACAATGGGGTCTTGTAGTGTGTCATGAGAAAGAAAAAAAATATGCAGATATGTTATGGAGTGATTTTTATTTTCAAATGACTGTGTTGTTGACAACTATACATATAATACATATATATAATCAAGATACTAAGAAAAAAAATCTAAATTTACCAAAATCTGTATATTTTAATAAATGCATAAAGCTTTATTGTGTGCCTTTACATTTAAAAATCAAAGAGGAACTAAGGGATTTGTAAAGAAAGCCAGAGACAAATGTGTCTTAGAATTAGTTTCCATAGCAATGTAAATCTTTTAAATGAGAATCTAAACCAAAAAGTAATAATAAAAAAAATCCCACGTAAATTTTGTTAAGCCATTCAGTACCTGAAGTTCTGGTATTTTTTCAGTGCTAAAGTGAAGCTAGAGATCAACAAAATCCTAAGCAATTCAAAAATTCCGTTTTAGAAGATCCATTTCAGTGGGCTGACTTTGTTATTTACTTTCAGTGTTGTGAGAGAAAATGGTTATCTGTTTACACAATAAAAAAAAAAAAGAAGGAAAAAACCTAAAGCGAATGATCACAGGTTGACTATTGCAGTGCAAAGACCTGGGGTGCACCAATGTCTTCCTATCTGCTGGAACTCCCCTTTCCTCAGGGGAACTGGGGTGTCACAGCACTGTCCCCTCCCTGCACGGGCAGTGGGGCTGTGGAGAGGCAGACACAGCTGCCTGTCCCCTTTTGGGGTGCTCAGGGCCACCAGTGTGCCCCCCAAGGGCTCCTTCCTGCTGTCCCTGTTATTTGGGGAGAGGGGAGCCTGCCAGGTGCTCTCCCCATTGTGGGAATGGGATCAAGAGCTCCAGCTCCATGCTCTGCTTGGCATCAGGGACTGTCATCTCCACACTGGGGTGACCACCATGGCTCACAGCCAGCACTCCACACTTGGTGTCAGGAATGGTGTGGAGTAGTTTTTCAGTTCAGGAGAATTATATTTGACCCTATTTTGAGGCTTTGGGTCAGCAAATGAACACTGAAAGCCTTCAAGAGCCAACGGTGCTGTGGCCAGTCCAGACCAAGAGAGTCCCACAGGGGACCAGGGGTTTTTTCTGGGGGGTGTACAAAGCTGGTGTTTCGTCTTTGATCCTTTAAAAACTAGAAAAGTTTCATATTCCTTGTGCTTCCTTGGAACACTTCCCCTCTGTGGTGCCAGCACTAATACCCCTTCACATTCCTGGCTCCATCTCCTCCCACCCCATGGTTGCAGATGTACATTTTCCCTGCTGCTGCTGCAGGGTTGCTTTGCTTTGTTTGGTTTTTAATTACCTTCCCTGAAATAAAACTTCTTCCTTCCTCTAAGCAGCACTCCCAGGGCCTTTTAAGAGCTGGATTTGGGGTGGGGTGCTGGTAACCTGTGGCTGTGGGCAGAGCACACAGAGCCCCAGCATGAGGATCGCGGAATGGGCGAGACTGGAAAGGACAAAGCGCATCCAAAGGGTGTGAGGCAGAAAAAATATCCCGAGCGCTGCCTGGCAGGGCTCGTTCCCAATCAGGTCATGCACCTCCCGCAGCACTAAAACCCTCCCCCGGCATCCGACACAGGTGCTTTTCCCTCCCGGTTTGCTCCAGGACTGTTTGCAGGCGGCATTCCATCGGGTTTCTGCTCCGAGGCGTCCCGCGCCGCAGTCGGTCCCGGGGTTAAGCGGGTAAATCCGCGGGCACAATCCACAATCCCCGGGCGGCCTGCACAAGCTGGCACGTCTGTGCCCCCCTCCGCCCGGGGCACCCGCACATCAATGGCAGCACTGACAGCCTCCTCCGGCTGTACAAGAACCGCCTGTGCCCTGCCCCTGATGTCATGGGCACAAGTGTCCTGCCACCGCCCGCCCTGGGGACATTGCACAGCGATGCGCAGCTCACACAACAGAGCCGCCTTC
The DNA here is from genome assembly GCA_013389925.1 of Aegithalos caudatus. Lineage (NCBI taxonomy): Eukaryota > Metazoa > Chordata > Aves > Passeriformes > Aegithalidae > Aegithalos > Aegithalos caudatus. Next base: position 665,003 of record WEIU01015632.1, read on the forward strand.
AAGGATGCTCGGTGTGAAAGGCAGACGCTCGGGCTGCTGCCCGTCCCTGGGCCAGGCAGGAAAAGGGTCCTTGTGGAGCACAGCCAGCCTCCCTCTGGCTCCTTTTAAATGCTCCAGCTTCCCACGTGGAGGAGGGGAGAGGTGGGAGCTGGAGCAGCATCCTTGTCCGTGGCTGCGTCACTCTGGTTTCTCCAGCTGAAGCAGACCAAGGACAGTCCAGAATGCACGAGACTTGACTGACAGCCTTGTTTTCCCATTATTCATCACCCCAAAAAACTTGGTTGCTCAGACCCTTTACCTCCTCCTGCCTCTCCACTGGGGCTCTCCTCTTGCCCATGTCTGAGCAGCAGCTATTCCACTTTTCCTTCTCTTGGCTTACACAAATTGTTTGAACTGAGTTAACATCTCTGGGAACAGATGGGATTTTGTATCAGTGTAATTAAATTGCTACAGCCTCTGGTATGGGCAGAGTTAGATCTTGATCTTACACAGTTTTAATCAGAGCAATGACCCCAGATCAGACTCCTACTTTAGCTGAGAGCACTTTCAGCAACACAAGGGCTCAACTTCACAGTGCTTGGGGTCATCACCACCACTTCAGGGGCCCTCTAATTCTTCCCATTATAAAGAAACCCACAAGTGGGTACCACTGGTACAAGCTGCCACTAGGAACACTTAAAGAACCAAAGGATAAGATAATGGACAGTCCCATGCAGGAAGATGACTCATATTTTAAATACTCTTCATTTAATGCCACAGCAGAGCAGAATTTTTCATCCTGAACTGCTATTAAAAAAAACAAAATCTTCAAAATCATTGGGAAAAACCCTGTCATGGAAAAACTGGCTATGGAAACACACAGGAAGGAAGGAAAAAAAGGAAGTCAGGGGTTGCAGGTACTCTGTTATTTATTGTACAGTATTTCACTGAAAGTACAAAGGCATCATCAGTACTCACCAGAATTGTTTTGTAACAGGTACATTATACTGCATGTTAAAATATGCTGCTTTAACGAGGCAAGACAGAACACAAACTTAGAGGAAGAAAGAAAGGAGTTTAAAAAATGTAAAAATACATTTTTTAGTAACTGATCTGTACAAAAGGAAAAATAAAATAAAATAAAAAAAAAGAAACTAAGCCAGAGGGCAGGGATTAGAGCCCCCAAAGTCATTTATAACTATTTTAAAAGGCACTGTTATCTACCATGTCATTAGGACCTTTGGGTTCGGTTTCCTTCATACTGATGACTGTGGGGGTGGGGGAAACACTGTTACTAAAATGGTCAGACTCATATAAAAGTATTTACAGAGAAAGGCAAAAAAATCCCCTCCTCTTGTTCCAAAAGAGAAACATTTGCCCGGTGGGAGAGGACGGCCTCTCTCCCTATCTTCTCTCCCCAGCCGTGCCAGAGCCGTGACCTTGAGTGGGGGAAATCAAACAGTGAGGATGGGGGAGAAGCTGTCAGAGTCCTCCTAACAATGGGGAAGTGTCTCTCTCATTTCTGTTTTATTGCTTTAAACTCTCCTATAATCAGGGGAGCTAGAATATAAACTAAAATCCCTAAACCCCACACCACGACCCCAAAACCATCCTGGCTGCAAGGAGATGGGGCAGGTGTTGGGGACAAAATGGTGAGGACCAAGAGGTAAGGCTGGCTGGAGCTGTCTTTCTAGAGAAAAAGGGGAGGGAGGGAGGGAAGAGACAGGGAGAATAACGCTTCAAACTACCAGACATTTGTGCTGCTTTTCTAAATCTCCCCCTGGGAGCCTGACAGCGTGTCAGCAGGAGCAAGCCCAGGGCACGAGAACCCACCAACCAAAGCATCCGACGGCAGCCGAGGGGCTTCTACACGTGCGCGCTCTTGGCGTGGGTGGGCGAGCTGGAGCCCGAGCCGTAGTAGAAGCGGTTCTCACCGAAGGTCTGCGCGTCCCCCGAGCAGCACACGATGACACAGCCACCAAAGAGGCAGAGGGCAGAGCCGATCCAGCCCGTGTACAGAGAGTAGCCGAAGCTCATGATGGTGGTCTCGCGGTGGGCGCACACCGGGAACCAGATGGTGGCCACCACGCCGCACATGGCTGGGGACAGAGGGGAAGCGTTAGGGTTGGGGACTGCTGGAAGCCTGGGCATTGAAAGTTTTAGATTTTTCTGTGCTGACAGGCACTGACCCCCCAAGAGAACACTGCACTAGACCTGAGGCCTTGGAAAAGGCTTCCAGGGTTAAACGGTGGAACTGGGATTGTGGGTGTGTAGTATCACATGGTGGAAAACTTAGAGTTTAAGGGTTTAGGCTATAGTAATATATATAAAGCAAGATGGAGGTTTTAGGGCAGAGGCCAGTCCTTCTTTTTTACCTTCTTCTTCATGGGTCTGGGTGGTAGATTTCCAGCCAATTTGTAATTGGAGAGAAAAATCTGCATTGCGGGCCACGGGTGGTTGGTTATTGGGTTAAAAGTAAAAATAATTTAGGTGTTATTTCAAAACTGGACAATTCATCCTTAAAAAACCTTGTAGAGAGATAGAGATAGAGTCATTTTATACTTTGTTAGCTAGAACTCACAGCTTGTGGGACTGTTCTATAGATAAGAATTAACAAACATCTGAGCCTGAACATGAAACATGGTCTCTTGAGCATTTAATCCTGACTCTGACAGGAAAAGAAGATAAAAAAGCAACATGAACTGGAGGGAGTGACACCAGAGTGTCACCCCAGCATGGGACATGTGCACCTGGGGAAACCCATCCCTCCTCCCTTCCAGTCCTGTGGTGGGACCCAGAAGCAGTGGCATCAGGGCTGGGTGTGAGAGAAGTCCAAGCAGGAGGCAACACGGGAGCCTCAGGAGTGAGAGATGGAGAGAGAACAGCCATCTCTCTCGGGCAACAACAAGAAAGAAAAACAACTGCTGTCTGACACAATATAATGTATTTGTTAACGGGAAACAGATTTGTTCCCTAGAAAGGTCTTTAAGAGGGAAAAAATGAGAGTCATCCCTGAAACTGATTTCTGGAGAGCTGCAGAATTAGGAATAGATTAGATATGAAGCAAGGCCATGAAAACCATATGGATCAGTGAGAGAATAAAACCTGTGGACCAGCATGAAGTGGTTTAAATCCCTATTTCCACACGGACTCATATGCTGTGTTCTCAGCCCATGTCACTCCTCGTCATTGCAGTGGCTCTATGGAGTGGTCACATAAACATCACCAAAACATTCCAGCACTCTAACACAGAGTAGGGTTTATGAAATACAAACAGGGACAAAATAAGCAGCAGTTAGGCATTACTGGGGTGTTTTCATGGAAAAGGAAATGTCTTGCATCTCTGGAAAACAGATTCTACTTCCCTGTGGAAAATTTCTATCAAGCGATGGGGACAAACCCAGCAAGGCTCTCCAACATTTACTGAATTGAATAAAAATGGGACCTGAAGAGTCTGCAGAAGCAAAAATGGGATCCTACCTAGGGACTACAGCAGGTCACAAAATGACAGCAGGCTTCACATTTTACTTGATATTCCATAGGGTTTTTTTCCACAAAAAGCCAGGAGGCAGCTGCAGTGGTGCTGTGAGGTGACATGTGAGGGAGACAGTCCCCACAGAGTCCCCACATGCATCGAGGGCAACGGGAGTTGATGGTGTTAATCACCTCCCAGGAGCAGGTCCTAAAACAATACTCCTTGATGGGCTGTACATCTGAGAAGAATTAATCTGTCAATATTTACTTGCCTCTGGGACAAGCTGTGCAGGACTCCATCCTTGTGGCTATCAGAGAATCAGAGCAAAACAATAACAGGACCGTGGCAGCGTTACAGATTTCCACCGACCGTGTTAAAAGGTATCTGGAGGCAGTGTCAGAAAGTTAAGGTTGCAAGAGGGAAAAAGAAAGGGGTGAGATTAAAAATAAAATTGTTTAGTTAAAGCAGAGAACAAACCGTAGCTCCTGGCCAGTACGGCAAAAAACCCATCCCCAAAGCTGCAGTTATTGTGAGAGAAAATATTTTCTTATGGAAAAGAGAAGAACATTTGAAGGATGCTTATAAAGCCAGAAATAATTTTGGGCCTCCTCAAAGGAAGGGCCCCGCAGCTTTGGAAGGAATTTTGGAGAAGGCAGGGAGGGGAGAAGAGCATTTCTCCTGCGTGTGGAGTGGTCCTGCAAACAGCTCATGAACCTTTCAAACAAAAATGTATCAGTTGGGAATCCACAAAGCATTCTAATGGGCTCCGGGAACAAAGCTGCTTTGTTGTCCAAAAAAACACAATCATCTTTTCTTTCTCTGTCAGCAGTAAATATATATATATATTTGTCTATAGACTATAAGAGCCTTATCTCTCCAGACCCTCCCCCACAAGACAGGACCGAAGAAAACACTTGCACTGGGGTGAGAAGAGCTCTCAGGGATGCCCACACAATGGCATCTCTTGTGCATGTGGCTCCACTACATGTAAAACCACCTTATTTTAATGCTGACAATACCAGAAAGCTGTGAAACACAAGCCAAGCACTTTGCATGGCTTCACTTGACCTCTCTGTCCTCCGAGGCCACCAGCTGCCGTCAGTCACCAGTGACCCTGTTGCTGAGCAAGAGGAATGCCCTGGAGCAGGACTGGGTTTCATTGCTCTGCATAGATTAGGTTGGGCTGTAAATCCTTCGAGGAGATGGGAAAAGGACAGTCAGCAATATCTCTCTGTGGGCTCAAATTTTATTCTGGCTGTACCATAGGGAAAGGCAGAAAAAAAAAAAGGTGATTTCACGAGAAACCCAAAGAGATTGGAAAAGGAGTTTTTAGGCAAGTTTCAGGTTCTAAAATGGCTGTCTACATGGGAAAGAAGTAGTAGAAGTAGATAGAAGTTGTTATCCCTTCTCTTTTGCAAATGTTGAGATACCCTTTGCATCTCTTTAAACAAGAAATCTTCAGACAGTAGTTGCTGTAGCCAATACAGTCTAGCAGAAAAACAAAAGAAGGTCTGCAAAGAGAAGGAATATTTTCTATTAGAGCAACCAATTTAGTTGGGAAAACAGGCCTGTTTTGTGGCACACATGTGGAAATCCTGCCTGCTTTTTGCAGCTGGAGTAAGCAATCTTGTAAGCCACTGCCTCTACCTAAAACATCCTCTCAGCACTTCATGGCATGAATGCCCTTGCTCCATCAGATTGCTGTGAATTCACAGGGGTACATCCCAGCTCCCAGTGTTTCAAGGCCTTTTAAAACTGTGGAATTGCAGTAGCTCAGTCTGCTGAGCTGAATCTCTTAATACTCAACACTGGAGATGTGTTGGGAGTCAGAAGGACGTGCACAGAGACAAGAAGCACAGAAGGTGCTTGGGGAGCTGGGGGAGAGGGAACAGGATTGTTCTAACTCAAGGGACAGTGAGTCCCTGCCAAATTCCTTAACAGTAAGTTAAAGGCTTTCTGCAGAAGAAAGAATACTTTTCTTTCACATCTAAATTTAACTATTCTGAATTGCTGACTCAAAGTCACACGGATTTCTCTTTCAAAGCATTTAGTTGAAAAAAATAGATACCTATTTTTTTTCCGTGTTCTACATGATCTTTATATCTTGATATCTATAGTTTTACAAGTAAGCTTCATGCAGTCTTCAGAAAAACTCACTAGCATCCTTTATTTAGTACACAATGGCTTATTTTGTAGTAGCAACTCCCACTAACATATATTTAATCTATTTTCCAGTGTCTGAGTCCTTCTTCTCCTCCACTGGGAAAATGCCCCCTTGGTTACCAGCAAGGGGTCCTCCAAATTAGTATCAACAACACAGGCTGGGGCAGGGTTTTTCCATCAACACCAACATACGAAATGTTTTCATAGCAGCTCAGAGCAGACCTCTGCTGATGGTTGTTTTCAGCCATAAATCAATTCCCTCAGTCAGATAGGATCAAGCAAAGCCATAAACACATCAGCAGCAGAATAGCAGGGCGTGCACACAGGTTGCACTCCAGCAGCCTGTGATTATCAGTAGACAAAAAAAAATCAATGGAATATCTGAGCCCATTGTTTTCCTGGCAACTTTTCAGCTTTTTTAATATATATATAATTTTTTTCCCTCTGTGCTGTGTTTCAATCACTGTTTTCCCTTGTAACAATTTTCAGTGACAAACTGCCATGCCTTCCCTGAGCAGCAAGTGAAGTTTGCCATGGGGCCAGCTTCTCTGTTTGCATCCCCACTCCCTACTTCTGCTGCATTAAGGAGTGTTTTGGGGGCCCCTTTCTTTTATCCAGAGCTCTGGGTGTTGCTCTCCCCTAAAAGGAAAATTCTGGAGCCTATGAGGTTGTGGAAAGCATGAGGGAGAGGTCAGTGGCCGGAGGATAAATAAAAACAGTGTTTTTATTTATGTTACTTCTAGAATATAATGGATTTTAACTTGGTATTGTATCTTTCAGGGCCTGATCCATGCTTGTTAAATGCTCTGGAAGGCTGATGCCTCATCTTGCAACTAACAAATCATTAATCAGCTTAAATAATGTCAAAGTCATAAACTCTATATATTATTCTTCTTCCAAAGGGACTGTCTTGCCGATGAGCCTGGAAAAAAAGGTCTTTGTAAATATAAATGTGTGTTGGTTTGCTCTTTTTTTCTTTTTTTAAGCAACCTAGGAGCAAAAGAAGCTTATTTATTCTTCATTTGTGATCTGACAAAAAGAGCATTATTGTAATTGTGACTAAAACATTGTAACTAGGCTGCTGATCCCAGCCCAGATCATTCAGGGCATCAGTGACACCAGTAAATCATTCACCTGTAGGTGCTTCAGAGCTCACAGGGATGGAAATCAATAAGATCTGATCTAAATCTGACCCAAAGAGCATTTGTCTGCCAATTTCTCTGAGATACAAATGTGAGAGATGTCATCTCTCACATTTCCTTTCCTCACAGGATTTACCTCATTGGAAAATCATGTTCTGAGGCAGAGGGGAACCCAGTTTATGGAGCATCACAACTCTCCATCCTCCCCTCACATCTGTTCTCCTCCCTGGTGTCCCACTGCAGCATGGCTGGGATTGGATAATGGCACACCAGACACCAAACCCTGGTGGGACACTGCAGCATAAAGGATTTCACTTGTTCTAATACAGTAGTACCAAACCCTGTCAGTGCAATTTGTCATACATGAGCTGGTCCTGTCATCCTCTTGCCCTTTGGGATTTTTAGGGACAATCCTCCTGCCTCCACATCTGCAGGCATGCAAGCAGGGCTGACCTGCAGCATAGTTCTCCTTAAATAGAACCAAAATCTTGTGATTTGCAAAGTGCAGCTCTCCTGGGCCTTTCCATCCTGGGCAAGGCAAATCCATCAGAGCAAACTCCTCCAACACTAAAATTTCATTCACAGTCAGAAAATCTCCACTTTTTCTTTCACTTCCCCAAGCCCAAATATGTGACTGAAGGTTCCAGGGTAGGGATGAAAGTCACATTCCAACGTGGCTGTTCATGATTGGGATGTCCTAGACAGGCCCTATAAAGCTGATGTTAGGACTTCCAGCTGTGCTCTTAAACTCCATGGGAACCATAGGCCCCCTCTGGACTCAATCCCTCAAATTTGGGTTGTATGGACTTGTGCTAACCACAAGGTGACAGAGGAGGGATGACTTGCACGGAAGGAGCATCCAGAGGACAGCCCTTCCAAGAGTGCAGCTATATTCAGTGCCCACTTGAAAAAAAAGAAGAAGAAGAAGAAAGAAGACGGGCATGATGTCAGTGCTGGCTGCCAGCAAGCAGCAGAGCCACACAAAGAGGCCACTTTGCCTCTCCCCTCCTCCTCTGCCACAGACGGGTGAAAACAAGGCCCCGCAGGCTGTTCTGAGATGACGAGGCCTCAAGAACATGCAGGTGTTGCATGGGGGACAATGAGCTCCACAGTCTGTGCTGCTCAAAACAATCTCCTCCACAAGCACCAAGGACGGGAAGAAATTCCCAGGGGAACTTGGAGGCCAAGGGCGAGGCTGGCCAGAGGGGGTTGGGAGGCACAGAGGCCGTGCCAGTCCTCTTCAGTGCCAGTGCCATCCCTCCTCCCATGTCTGTGCCACCTCCAGGCTCCTTCCCCTGTGGTTGCCACAGGAGCAGCTCCATCCAGTCAGGGCTTCCCTTCCCACATGCCTCAGCTTGCTCTCCCTGGATGTCAAAGGAAAATACCCTGGAAGGCTCTGCCTTCCCTATAAGCAGCTTGGACATTTAGGCCCTTTCCCAAAAATCACTTCCACGGTGAGCAATCCATGCCTGCAGGCACTGCCTGCGTGAGATGGCCCTTCAAGAGAAGCCTGAGGACTCCACAAGGCAAAGACAGAGGGATTCACAGCCCTCCCTCTAACCCTGCTTCACTCCCTGCCTCCTCTCCTTGTCCTCCCACTCCTGCCCGTGCCTTTTATCCACCCACAGGCTGCAGCAATGCTGGAGAGCTCCAGGGCCTGCACGAACCCTTCCAGAAGAACACGCTCAACCTGCAGGGGACGGGCTCCATCCCTGCACACGGGGCAGGTGCCTTACCCAGGAGGATGATGAGGATCCCTCCCAGCTGGGAGCGCCGGTACTTGGCTGCCCCAGGCTCGTGGCCCATCCGGATGCAGGGCAGGACCGTGATCAGCAGGAAGATGGCAGGAAGGCCCAGGACAGAAGCGGCGATCATCAGCGCTCGGCATGCTTGGACATACCCTATGGCAAAGGGAAGGCATGAGGGGTTTATTGCTTGGCACAAAGAAATGGAGACTTTGGGCAAAAGCTCCTGTTTGATTAGAACCCAAGCGTTGCATGGAGCATGGGGAATGGGTTCATCCCTGTGTAATTATTAAATCTTCACCAGGCATAAGGCAGTGAGGCTGCAGTGCAGTGGGGAGTGAGTGAACACGGGATGTGCAGGCTCACAGTTTTCCAACAAACAAAGAGCACTGCCTGGAAAACACAGGCTCTTCCCAGAGAGACACTGAGAAATCATGGAGCTGGAAAATACGGGAAGGGAAAGTAGGAGGAATTTTCTCTAGGGAGGAGTTTCTCGATATCTTTTTATAGTGAGAGTTTGATTAAAGAACAAGAACTTAAAATATTTGAAATCAAATAACGGTAATTGAAAGCCTCAAAGACTCTCCCGTCATTCAGAGGGCTGAACAGTTGAAGACTCACTACTGACACTGCAGGTCCATGGGATGCTGCCAGCAGCTGCCCCAAGGCAATGAGCACTGCTGACCTGGGAGGAGGAGGAGGAGGAGGAGGAGGAAGGACACTCCTCACCCACAGCCACATCATCAGCTGCCATTCCTCTCCTACCTGTCCCTGTGCCCAAGGCAACAGGAAACAACAGGGACCAGGGGCTGTGGGGGTGCTGGGCAGGACCACGACATTTCTGCCACTCTGGGAGGGTCTATGTGCCATAATATATGATTTAAAAATTATTCATATGCAATATTTATATCTAAATTTTATAATAGATGTTTTGTGTGTAATGTATATATACTATACAAAAATTACACGTAAGTAAATTATAGCAGGTCATTACTAGCATGCAAAAGAAAAAGGACAAAAGTCAGATTTTCCCCAGTGCCTGGTGACCTCCCCTAGGCTTCAGGACAGTCTCAGCACAGGGAGTGTGCTGGCTCTCTGTCCCCTCTTATCAACAAAAAGAAGCTGTCAGATGCAGACATGGAATTTCAAGATGCTTCAACCAACACTAGCAAAGAGGGGCTTCAAGCACACCCCACTGACACAGGTACAACACCAGGAATGAGGATTTCACTGTTCCTGGAAATGGAGACAATCTGTGTGTATTGAATATTTCCTGGATTTTTTTTCAAGAGGAAACTTTAAAAAAAATTACCTGAGTAGTTCATGGTATAAAAGGAGATGGCTGTACCCAGTGTGGATTCTGTGCAATCAATCCCAAGTAAATGAAAATATAAACAATTAATTTTAAAGACTTGACTCAGACAATGAAAGGCTCTAAATATATTTCAGCTGTTGGGCACACCAGGATAAATTTCCATGCCAAGCTGTGGGTATCAAACAAGCTACAAGCAGAAACATTTTGGTTTGTGATTTGCTTCTGCTTGAGGGGAGCTTTTCTCTCTGCTACTGCAAGACCCGTTCACTTCTTTATTAAGTTGCATTCACTAATGTTTCTTTGGGGCAAAACCTTCCTCTGCCTTCTCTGCTGGATCAGATTTAACAACAGTAGCAGTAAGAAAGGCAATTTTTTTTTACTGAAATAAAAGTGAGCACACACAGAGAAAGGGAGAATGAGAGACTCAACGTTGCTACGTGCTTTGTGACGCAGACCAAGCTCTGTAATGGAGAGAAATTCAGGAATTATCTTTATAACCTCTTGTAAAATTATTTTCACAATGATTTAAACCAGTAAATAAGGAAACATTAAAGAAAATGACAAGGAATGATCATTTCTGCCCTGTCAGCTTTGAGAGAGGCACCCTTGACATGGTAGAGGAGTTACAATCTAAAACACAGCAGAATAAAGTGCTACAGAGTGAACAGCCATGGAAACTGGCAAGCTCACAAACTAAACTTACAGGGACCAGACCTCACAAGATTTGGGGAGGTTTAATTAGCTCAAAAGATGTATTAATGTTGATTAAACACCTTGCTTAATTTTTGCTTTGCAGTAAACTAGATGAAAGTTACTGTATCATTAAAAAATAACGAGTTAAATACAGTTACATCAGTTTGCTGTGTAAAAGTTCTGTCTTGCCTCAGAATCTGTGGGAAGCACAAGACCATCAAGACTAATGATGATCTTCTGAAAGGTTAAAAGCCATAGCAGCATTAATAATAGATGCTGAGAGATTCATTATGCTCCAAATCGCTTTAAGGAATCAAACCTTAACATTTGTAATAGTTCACCACCCCCTTGAAATGCTCTATTACACCTCAGTGTGCTCTGTACGTTTTGCAGTGCAAACCAAGACGTGAAAGGAGCAGTGAGATTTTACTAAGAGCAACGATTAAACATTAACAGGATTTTAGTAGCCACAGAAAACACGGGGACGTGGGTACGACTAAAACCAGGTGTAAATCAATGAGAATCACGTTAAGAGCTACCATTCACCTTCTTTAGTGCATTTAATGGACCATCTCCCGTGCTGATGAAGCCGAAGGAGCTTCACCATCACCTCCAGCAGCAGCAGCGCCTGCAGTGCTCTGGGCGAGGCTTCAGCCCTCCCTGGGTGGGAAGGGGAGGATGGGACACACTCACCTGGCAGTATGAGGATGTCCACGAGGGGCTTGCAGTGATAGAGCCCCGTTGCCATGACACAGTCCGCCCACAGCCCCTTGGATCCCAGCTCATCCATTTTCCTGCAGGTGGTAATGGTGTAGCCGCAGGTCACCACCCAGTCGTTGGTGGCCGTGGCCACAACCACCCCGATCCACCCTACGAAGCTGCAGACAAATCCAGCCAGGTGCAGGCAGGTGGCCACCATCTCTGTCCTTTGGCGAGGAGAGCTGGACAGGACAGCGCCCAGGGGGTTCAGCGGAGCCCGGCGAGGTCCCGGCTGCTGGAGCAGGAGGGACGATGGGGTTTGGCAGGACCAGGTCCCTGATCAGGCTCTGCTGCAAGCCCTGGGCTGCCTCTGCCCAGCTCCCTCCCTGGGAGGGGTCAGAGCTGCCTCCAGCCCCACGGCGCATGGGAGGAGCGAGAGGGGAGCCCCAACTTCTGCCGGAGCGTCCGGAGCGTCCGGGGGGAAGGAGGGTGTGGAGAGGAGGAGATGCACGATCACACCCAGCCCTGCTGGAAAAACAAGCCACAGGGGTTTATTCAAATGCAAACAGCCCGACTATTCGAAATTTAGCGTAGAGGGAGGAAAATTGAGGCAGTGTTTGCGAGCTGGACTTTAATAGTTACACTGGTACATCCTCGTGGAAAGATAAGGGGAGAAATGTGGTGGACAGAGATACTCAAGAGTTGGAATTGATCGCCTTCCCAAAGCCATCAGCACAGCGTCAATAAAGGGACAAAATCAGTCCTGGGTCTTTCCTGATGTTTCCAGTAATAGTAAAAAATATAAAAGCCCCATCACTGCTTTCTCTGCTGTGTCTGGGCTTTCAGAAGTATTAACTAACACTCATGGAGTCTTAAACACGTGTTTAACAGCACCACAGTCGACTTTTGAATCCTCAAATTAAAATGAGCTGCTTTTAACTCAGACTTTTAGTCTGAGTAAATTTACTATATCAGTTTTAGAGCACTTGCTAAAACAGGAGCAGCCCACTTCAAAACGCCAGCGGTGGAGAAACTTCACATCTCCCCGCTCCGCATCAAGAGAAACAGGCAGGCAGGACATTTTCCTAACCTCGCTGTATTTTATTTTCACGGCACATATGTACGTTCTCGCGTGCCAGCACATCCCTGAGGACATTTCGGGGCTGTGTGTCCTCCTCCAGCGCTGCTGGTTTTGCGAAGGGAGGGTTTGGGATGAGGACGATGCCGCATGCCTGCAGAGACCGCTAGTGGAGAGCTGCCTGCGGTGCACGGGCAGGGAAAAGGGACAAGAAAGTGACACAACAATGAATTTCATTCACTCCTACAGCTGTCAGTGAGAAAGAATTACTGGAAACGCCACTCCGAGTTTAAAGTGCCAGGAATTGAATATATCCTGCTCCTCATCCAAGGGTATTTTTTGCCGTTCTTTAACAAAAACACGAACAAGAGCATCCTAAGCTTTGTTTGTCACCTGCTCCTTAGATGCAAAATTCAAGGACATGAGGTCACAGTGTTCTGTCAAAGCTTCACTGGAACAGTGGAGCACTACTGAAAAATCGGTAGTCGAAATATAGTCGAATATATTTTGAATATAGTGGAAAAATCTGTTTCAAGAGAAGCTTTTTATAATAAATATAATAGTTGTTTTCACATTTGTTTTATATTGCTGGTTACTCCTTGTGTTTTTTCTATACCTGGTTTATGGTATTTCTGTGAAGTCAAGCTGCCAGCAGGCCTGGCATGAAATTTCCTGATGTGATTCCACCTTCCTGCATAGCTTATCCTTCTACTGCACCCACCTCAGGTGGAGTGTGCTGTTACTGGTAGTCAAACACAAATTTATGTTGCTTAGGGTTCAATTCTAGATTGATTTAGTCTTCCCCTAAAAAATATTCCTGTTTATTTATTATTCAGGAGATAAATTTGTCAACTCTTGGGTGAAAGTGGTGTTGCTCCATTTCTTGGACTGAGCATTTGTGTCACCTCCTGAATTCAAAAGGAGAAGACAGATTTCATCCCAAAGCTAGTTTTGGAATCATTTCACTCAGGGTTAGTGCAGACACATCCTAATGCACAATATAAGAATTTTTTAAATGCTGCAAGGTATTCATTGCATATACATCCTTCTGTAATTCAGCCTCCTACATTTTTGGTTTCCTTAACCACAGAAGTTTCTTAACTCTGTGTTTTCCTTCACAAATATATTTATCAAGGAGTGTGCTGGAGCAAGGAGTAAATGTGGCACTTTGGTAACCAGCTCTATTCAACAGAACTCCAGCTGGTGCCCATAGGGCACAGAGTGAATTATTTCATTAGTGTCAATAGAGACAGGAGACATTTACCAGTTTGTCAGTGTTATAAATCACATCACCCACAGTTATGTGAATATAAGTTCATATGAGGCAAGTGGACAATGATTTACAAGATCAATAAAATAAGGAACAAGAACAACTTGTCAGCTGTATGCCAAATAAAGTATACACTTCGGGCAATAGTTTTAAAAGCTGCCTTTTTAAAAGCAAGTGCTACACGGGCATTTATTCCAGAAACAGTGTGAGCTCCTTAAAAATCAATCTTTTTACCCTTCACTCCCAGAGTTTTTCCTTGATCTGCATTGTTCTCTCTGACAAAAGACAGGCGTTGCAATTAGTCATAGCTACCCAAGCTATCAACACCCCAGGGCTTTCTCATCCAAATGATTCACCTTGAACCTTTTCTTTACATTTTCAGCCTCATTGTTTCTTCCCCGTTTGGAATTACAGCAGTATTAAAAAAGACAAGATGGGATGCAGAAATAAACAGGTGGTACAGTCAGTTCTTAATTTTATTCTATAGTGAAGGCTGAGCTCGTCATTTTAATTTTCATCTTTATCCTGGTTCTTTCTTTATCTGTAAAATACATGCAAGCCCACGGTAGCATTAAGGGTTTGCAATTATCTGAAACATCATCAGGATTTCCTATGTGGGAGAGCAGCTTCTTAAAGTATTTTTGCACTGATTTGAGAAAAAAAAAATCAAAATGTGCGTGAATGTGCTTTCTTACACATCAAGAACTTCCCAGTATGAACAAAATCCCTTAGAAAATCTCTAAAATATTATTTGTAGCAAGAGATATATTTTACTACAATATAGGGGGGGTTAAGTGACCAACAAAACATTTTGTTGTTGCAAGTGGTGGAAATTCAATGTAAATGAAAGGCCTGTGGAAGAATATGCAGTTTAGAGAAACTGCTCCCTCTTTTCTCCTCCATTGCTCCTTCTCTTTCCCACTCTGATTTTTCTGCTGTTTAAGCTCCCTGATGCTACACCAAAATGTTAATATAATCACAAGGTTTACAAAAACTAAGAACTCCTGAGAGTCACTCATCATCAGCAGTAACTATTTTATCTGCAAACAGAGTAAAATTCTCATTTCTGATTTTGACTTTGTATAATCTCAGCATTTAATCTGGCACTGTGTGTTTTTAATCTCATTTATTACTGAGCTATGGAAGAGAGTTGTGAACAACTCACACATTGCTTGAGCAGTCAAGCAGCAACAAAGCTGGGCACCAGAGAACTTGCCAAGTATGCAAGGAGTTCTATTTTCAGGTATAAACACCAAATTTATGCCAAGATATATAGAAAGCTTGGTGCCAGTATCTTCACAGAATCTTAAGAGCTTCAGAAAGCAGATCCATGGGGAGGGATGGCTTTGATCTTGTAGATTTTGCTTCAAATACCTTTTAGAGAACTGGGGACCTGCTGCAGGCTGTGAGAGCTCTGCTCACAAGTTCCAGTGTAATCAGATTTTAATTTAATCAAAGGAAGGCTCTGTCTTTAGAAAAGCACTGAGTTAAATACCTTCAAAGAGCCAAGTTTAAAAGTCAGTGATCAAAAATACGACAGACAGGGGTTCTGACGTTACAGTTCTTTATTTGTTTTTGAGTCCACGATCTATACAGGTATTTACAAGGCATGGAAATGGATAACAGCACAAAATACAATTGAGGTATAAGCTAAGAGCACAGTATGTCATGTTTCAATAAATATAATTCAAAATTTGTAAACTAAGTGACCAGATAGATGCATCTTGTCTACTAAAACCATATAAAATATCTGTTAAATCTCACGTGAGGTAGAGGACAGTTTTGTGTGTCATGTAATGCAACCACAGCAATGCTGACAATAAGACTGTACATCATTGGCAAAGTATTACAAATTGCTGAATGCACTGATCATTTTTCACAGGCTCTTCCTATGGTTTCAGAATAGTCACTCAGCCTGCTGCCTTGAGCTAACACGGACTCAGTTGTTTTGCAGCTACTTTCTGTTGTTTGAGAGAATTTTACTGGCATGTCAACAGCAATAAATACTTTAGAGAGTGAGGATGAAAACACAAAAAATGTTCTGTCAATCACAGAAAGCAACATGATGGCAACAAAATATTTCAGACCAACTTTTTATTATTTCCTAGGATTTGTTTAAATACAGTACAGCTGTGCTTTCCTTTAAGTGAGGTATCTCTTAGAAGAAAAAAAAAAATTCAATTGATATCGTTACACTTAATTAATTTTCAAATAGCAAAATTTTATACCGTGTTTGCTGTGCTTGATGAAGTGCTTAAAACTCATTTTTCAAGCATTTTCCAACTGAACCACTAACCCTGAAAAAAACAATTTGCTAAGTAATGGAGACACACTATAAAATCATCGTGCAATTTGTAAGCAATAATTGCTTTCACAAAAGCTAAAAAACGACTTTTTTTAAATAGATATATGCAGCAAATAGAAAATTCTACAAGCTTTCTGTAAAGAAAACCAATGAACACTCACACTACAAATGTAATGAGCAAAAAGAAAACTGAAATTTGCAGCTTTCTGCTGCTTACTATTGATGGCTTAAATAAAATTACCAAAATATTGCAAGCACAGATTAATAGGTAGGAGAAATTACGTCTTTTGTCGACTTCACCATGTTATAGAAAACTCTGTGGTGTGGATTAATTACACTAATTAAGTGCAGAAAAAATACAAAGTTGTTATCTTTACTGACAATCAAAATATATACTCTACAAACAAGTGAATTCTAGGAAGCTGACCACGACAGCATTTCAAGGCCAACTTCCCAACTAATGCTAGGAAAGGTTTCCAAAAATTTCATAACACATTCTAGCTATCCCCTCCCCCAATACAAAACAAGAATGTATGAATAAAACATTGTGACTTCTAAAATATGGGCCAAGACTTATTTCTTTTCAGGCCACCAGTAGTTTTATGCTCCCACCCAACTTTTCCTACATCACTAATTGCATTATGCCTTCACTATGTACAGATGGTTTTACACCTAAGCTATCAATATATTAAATATTGAATAAAATTAGTTTAAGAATGTCAAACATAACTACATTCATCTAAATACTCAAACTGAACAATATGCTTTACAAAAAACTAAAACACAGACTTAACTAAGTTTGGAGATTTAGATAAAAATCTCTTTTGTTGAGGGACACCTGGTTACACTGTGAGTAAGGGTGTTTCCAGACTGCCAAAATTACAAGAGTTTTACCCTCTAAGCTCTTATATTTTATTGATTAAAGTATAGAAAGCATGTTAAAATTCTCTTTTATAAAAGCATAGGAGCAAATTAGGTATTCACCTCAAATCCTATTTATTCCAAATGGTGCACTAGGCAACTTCCATCTTGGTGTAGGTGTTTAATTAAGCAACTTTCAAATTATAGACAATTTTAGGACTTTGTTCTACAGGTATAATGTCACAACTACCTGGGAAAATTACTTCTTGCCTGAAAAGATCAGCAAGCAATGACTGAAGGAAAACCAAATAATACATAAAATGAGCATGCTATGACTAAAAGCAAAGACCTAATGACTGATTTAATCTCTACCATTAAGTGTGCACTTAAGTGAGGGCCCTCAAGTGTGCATTCCAAGTTCCTATGTCAGCCTATAAAATGAACCATTCAATAGAATTAGGATAAGGTCTCAAAAAAAGTCAACATAGATTTATTCTAAAACTTAAGAGCATTATTTACAATTTACTAAAAAACTATCTTTCAGATACTGTGAGCACACAAAGGTCTATGGCACATTTATGTATACATTATTACTTAAAATCAGTATAAAATCAAGTCTACACGTATGAAAACTGTTTATGTTACGTCAAGAGCCTGAAAGTAGTATTTAAGAATTTTAAGAGGATTACAATAATTTAAAATGCATTCTAACTTTAGATTAACTGAATGGAATATTTACAAAGCTACTTTGAAGGTCATTTTATTAAATGTTCCATTTGCTTGACCAGCCAGATGGTCAAAAACGATTAGGAGGCCTTATCTGCAATTGGAATTGGTGAAACTTCCTATAGCTGCTGGAATTCTTGCAACAGTGAAAATATTGATATAAAGGATGGGCACCAGCATTTTCAGAGCCTCCAGCAGTGCCCCAAGTGCTGGCTGAGGGACAGGAACCTGGGCTATGCCAGCCTTCCCCTGCCTCTGCTGAGCCAAGGGGGACAAGGGGAACGTCTGAGCAGGAGTCCCTGAACACAGACAGGAATGGAAATGGAATATTCACCATCCTGCTAAGATAATAATCCCAGGAGGGCCCCAAACATCCCAGAGCTAAGCTATAAACACTGTGGTGCATCAGTCAGTGCAGCTGTGAACGAGCTGTGGCTTCACCCACCCCGACAGCCCCAGCCTGCTCCACAGCACTGAGAAGCAGCACAAAGGGACCCTCTCCATCCTCCAGCAGCATCCAGGTGGAACTTTCCCATTTCCCAGCTCATCCAACACAGCACCTGCCAATCCCATGGGACAGCCCCAAGCTCTGCTCCCCAACCATCACACACCCAGCAATACTCCTGCCTGCTCTCCCTGTATCCACAGGTCTGGTGGTTGGACAATAAAACATTGGTGGTGATTTAAAGCAAGTGGTGCACACACAACCAGAAGCATTTAGTCAGCACCTTCCTCTCCAAACCAAGCTGCAAAGACAGGCCTTTTCCTTTTTAGTTTGTGGGGATTTATTTTGTTTTTGTTTTGTTTTTTTTTTCCAAAGGAAAAATTTGGAGAGGGGAGCTGAAGAAGAGAAAAATATAATCCTGATCTTCTTTTCTGGCAGGAACTAGATGATCTTTAAGATCCCTTCCAACCCAAACCATTCTATGATTCTCAACGCTGACAAAGAAAATTATTTGGTTTTTTTAATCTAACCTGCTTTACTTGTCAGTGTAAATATGACACAGAGCTCATATGCAAAATTTTAGTTATTTAAAAAAATCATCCTATGACTCCGTGACATTTAATTTACCTCATTTCTCATTCAATTTAAAGATATGTGCAATTTTATCTTTCTCTGTGATATTCAGTCTTGTTATATCACTAAGAGAGAAACAAAAAAGAACAAGAGTTTTCAGTTTTACTAGTTGAGGGGGAAAAAATATCAATACAGGCATTTACTAGTGGTTTTATCCAAAATTAACTGAATTATTACGAGGCTATTAAACTTAAGTACCTCAAAACCAGAAACTAAATGCACAAGTTAAAATTATGTAGTGAAACACTAGAATTACTAGAATATTCCTATCATTGACATGATCAGCTGACATCTGCCAGCTGTATCCAATTTTTTGGAGAGAAGTGCAAAAAAAATTTTTCTTCATCCAACTTTAGCCATGCATTTAACCCACTAGGAACCAGACTTCAGAAGTACTCAGACATTATATATATACATAAAACAGTAATTCTGTACAATTACACATTTCCCAATGTTATAGCTTAACAAACATGCTGTATTTTCTTAACTCATGGTAACTCTACCATGCCATTCAAATACAGAGACTATCAAAATGATTTTTCAAAGTGCCATACCTCAGAATTTTATATTTTAATTTATGACCACAATGTCAGTTAAGGCCTGTTCTATGTAATGAAAGAAAAATCCACAAGTTGGCAAGCTCCTCAAAGTGTGGAGGCTTAGGGTACTGCAGAAATTAATACATATTCCTTAATAAATATTATTTTTCTTGAAAGCATTAATATCTGAAAAACAGTCAAGTCAGGCTTTCTCAGTTCCTAAAAGGAAAAGCCCCACCTTAAGCCTTTTATTCATGTTTCTTTCATATGTACTCTAGAGAGAAAAACAGAAGAAAATTTGTGAATTTTTAACTTCCCAAGATTCCACTGTAATTGCAAATTTTTTAATTCACAAAACCAAACCAAAACCAAGAAACAATCCCTAATGTTTTCTTCTAGCAGAGCAAGCAAGTGCTGGCTCTAACACTCTTTAGATTGATAATGAATTGTTAAACAGACAATACTGAAAAGATCAGCTGACTTCACACAATGAAATTATGAGCAAAACTCATGCTGGTAAATCACTTTTGATACTCAATCATCAATCAGTTGTGGCAATTTGGAGCTCTGCCTTACAGACAAAAAGCTGCCTTTACTTTCCTCAGTTCAAAAATATTTAATTCTCACTGAAACCCAAACTATTTAAGACCTTGAAGAATTGAGGATATTTTTTTATGTACTTTTATACCTGGATGTGCAATTGATAGCAAAATAAAGATATCCACATATGTTTTAACAGACAATGTTAAAAGGTGTAGAGTCCTTAAGACTGCATTAGAAATAGACAGAAAATTGGTCACTCTATATCAAGAGTTTCATATTTTTCATTGTTTGAGAAAAACACCAGTACAAATCAATGCAGATTTTCATTGGCTAGGAAAATCTAAAAATGTCTCTCTATCTCTATTTATTTATATCTATGTATATCTTCATCTGGACCTGTCTGGGAAGTACAAATCCATAGAGAACACTTTTTCTCAGCACACAAAAATTATTCAATCATTAAAACTAAAACACCCTGTTTGAAGGACACAGTCGTGCTTCCTCTTCCAGTTTCTATTTTCCTTTCCCATTTTTTGAAGATTTCAGGATCTGTAGCTTCAATTCTTTTATCATCATCTCCAACTTTTCCCGGGCCTCTCGTTCCTGTCTCAGTTCATCCTGGAGTTCTTGTCTATCTGCCTCTGCATGATCCAACCTCTGCCTCAACTCTGCCAGCTGTGAAACACCAGAGACAGAGAGGCAGAGTAAATTTGAGCAAACTCATTTAAGATATAAAAGGGTCACAGATGGCCACTCCATGCATCCGAGTATTTTAGTCCACCAGAATTTTGCAGTTAGCAAGAATTATGCACTTACCTGCTACACCATTAGCAAACAAGGTCAATGTGCAAAGTTGCATGAACATCATACTGTAATTTTAAAAATGAGAAAATCTCATTTTTAAATGCATATAACTTGTAGTTATATGAACTGTCACACCAGACTCATTAACACAGAGAATCTATTGGGAAAAATTGTGATGATGTCTGCATTGGATGTGTCACAAATCCCAGAACAAACTGCATTTTTTAATTTCCCAGGTCCATTTCTCTTACCTGACAAAATATTACTTCTCTATTTCCATGCCTGAATGTATTTCTAGAAGAAACCAAACAAACCACCAACACTGTTTTCTGATATTCCTTAGTATAAATGAAATATTCAGAAAATCTTGAACATAACCATCTGTGTGTGTGTTCAAATATAAACCTGACTCCACACAAATGTTTTTGTGATGTATTTTGTGTTTAAACACAGAAATTAGATTTTTTTTTTCCTCTCTGGAACACAGGAAGGCTCAAACTTGCTAGAATGTCACCAAAATTATTTACAGTGACATCTGGAAACATCTTTCCAAGTGTAGGAAAGTTCCTTATTGCTTATATTATACAACCAGGAGTTAAAGCAGAGAGGAGACTGGAAACCAGCTATCCTCTCTCCCATTGATTTATGGGGTTATTTCTTACTAAAAGACCTCAATCCATCGAAAAAAATCCATCTGCCTTTATAATGATGGGTATCTACCTGATGTAAATCATCACTAAACATCCATCTCTCTAAAAATTAGGAAGACAGTTCATGAGAAGCAAAGAGCAGGAACATACAGGGTATTTATTACTGCTGTTCACAAATTGCTACAGAACATCCTGAGTGAAGGAATGGCTGTGCTGGTTTTAGAGAAACACCACATTTCATCCCTGCTTCTTTAATCAAAAACACTTCAGCAGTTCTTAGACAACAAGAGGCTGTTAATGCAAGTCCTGACTGCAGCAGGGATGCAGTGAAGTGCTGCAGTGCAACAGTGCCCACTGCCTGCATGCTGCAACACGTCTGCCTTTGATCCCCAGCTCTAAGGAAAGGCTCCAGGACTGGTAACTCTGCCCTACTGTGACTGACAGGGTGAGTGAGCCATTTCAATAAACAAGTCAGAAAGGGGGACAAGACAGTGCATATTCAGACAGGCCTAGAAAGGGGAAGAGACTTTTAAGCAAGTTGCAAACACCAAATTCTTAATTCTGTTTCATGCACAAGGAGAGTTCCTCCCAGTTCACAGTTCTCAGACAGAAAAGGCAGCCTGGGCAACTGCTTCAGGAACACATCAGATGAAACAATTTTTTACATGCTGTATACAGAGCTTGGGGAAGTTCCCTGTTCCCAAGATCACTGTTTAACTCTGGTGCTTCTTGAAACCAGAATCTACTGCAAGATGTGATAAATGGGAAAAAAAAAAAAGGTTCAAATTATACATTGTGAATAGATCTACCACAGAGGTAATAACAGAGTGAACTTTTACACACAGAATGTATGTAGTTTTCAGAGTCTAACTTCAAAAGAAACACAAAACCAATCTCCTTGGGGAACAATCCACAATGTTCACCCTGCAAAGGAAGCAAGCTGCACAAGCCCTGTAAAACGTGCTGTACATGATGATCTCCATAAATTAGAACATGTTGTTACTTGCACTAATAGGGCTTGTACCAGATGTTTAGTAAATCAGGCCTTAGTCAGAGAGGATTATTTCTGGCAGCAAAGGCCAGGAATCAGTGGAGTGGGATGTCATGAAATTAAATTCATGGGAAGGATTTACGATGCGAGTCTCTGCCCTACTCACCAAAAATACCAAAACCTGTCCCTCAAGTAGTGCCTGTTTCTCACTTTGAGTCAGTCAGAACAGGAAATATACACAGTTGTGAACAAAGGACCACAGAGTTTACTGAGCTCCAGCTCTGGATTTTGTTCACTTTAAAAAAGAGCCTGTTAAGACTAGTTTTCTGTGATATGGTGCAAAATAAAAAATTTAATCATAACTACAGCTGATCTTTAAAAGGGGCATTCCAAGGTTCCCTTTGTCATTACCTATAATTTTTCCCACTGGAATAACCTCCAACATAAAGAAGCAATAGTAAAAGCTAAAAGTAAAGTGAGAGGAAAAAACAACCGCATAGGTTTTGACATATGAATCCAAGAGGGAAGAATGAGAGACACTAAGATGATTTTCATTTCCGAGAAAACTTTTGGCCAAATGTTTTGGTGGAGCCCAGAAGGGGTTCACCAGATACTGCAGAAGGTTCTATCACCAAGAAACATGAGGAGCAGCAAGGCATGCTGCTAATCTGACAAAAAAAGATGGTTCAGAGGTTTGGATTTTATTTTTTTTTAACAAAAAATAATGATAATGTTTAAGTCTATGTTATGGGCAAGCTCATATACATTAAAAACAGAATTTGTTTAATTTAAGGATGTAACAGACCTCATGTTTAATATTTCATCAATAATATTATATGTTTCTGTAAGTTACATTCTATCTCAGTTTCAATTAAGGAACAGGGAAATAAATATTGCTGTCACTGACCTATTTTGGTATCTGTGGTTTCAGAACACACAGAGAAAATGAAACCTTAAGGTGTCTGAACAAGAACTTCACCATTTCCTGATACACTAAACACATGTTTTGTTTGAAATAAACCTTCCTTTCTCACCTGTGCTGCATATTCAGCTTCTTTATCTTTTTCCAAATTGGAGTCACAGCTACATTTTTGCTTCATCACTTGGTCCAGTTTCTTCTCCAAGTCTCTTTGCTCAAAATAAAATTCTTCCATTCTTTGTGCATGCTCTGCTTGCAAGCATTCGAGTTCTTTTTGTAAATTCTGCTGCTCTTCAGTCAGTTCCTTCATAGCTTTAGAGTTGCTTAACATTTCCACTTCCTGTAAAGAAAGATCAAAATCACATACTCCTTCTTTCTAACACCAGAAAAGTAAAAAACCCTGAATTTAGAACTGTTTCTGGAACCAATGAGACCAATCCCACCATTTCTAACTACAAATAACAACAGCCTGATAATAGTATTTCTCTACTTACCAAAGACAGCATGGAATTCTGTAACATGCACCTAATCTTTAAGAAATTACTTACACTTCCAAGTACATGGAGTTTCCAGAAACAAATTTGCACTTCCAGCAGAGAACCTCAGGAAGCAGCAGCATTGATTCACTAAAATATACTCTGAAGATGCAAGTGTAGCATCAGAAAACAAAATGAAGTCTTTGATTTCTTTGTCCACTGACACTTTGATATTTTTAAACTCGTATTTTTTTTTAACTTATCTACAAGCTTTACCTCCAACAGCAGAACAATTTTAAAGTAGCAGCTCTAGGGCCCTACCTGAGCTCCTAGATTCTGAATAACATTTAAATGAAAACAAAATAAATCAAAATATTAGGTCTGTTCCATGGATCCAAGAAACAAAGACAGTATTTAACTGAATTCAGAAAACAGAAACGTTACAAATGAACACCAGCCTCTAAAATCATCCATTATTAAAGAAAAGACTAAAAATAAAATCCCTAAGAGCACGGATTAGCAAATGGGAATAGGAAGGTGGTATTTTTTTTTAATACAGGGCAGTGATAAGACCATTCCTAGAACAGTGATATCTGTATCTTTAAAAAACTGAAAACTGAGACATTTTAGAGAATACAGCAAAAGCAGGAGCTGCTTGGACCCAGCAGCTGCAATCAGAAGAGACACCACTGATTAGTGGGCTCAAAACTCAGGAGCAGAAGGGATACTGAAGATTTGGTGTCTGGATTTAAGCTGAGGGAAAGATGATCTGTACTTTGGTGTTTCTAAATGATGCAATGTGTGATGTTGGCTGTGGAGCCAGCAAGCTCACACCAGCTCCCTGCTGCCCAGGGGAAATGCACTCAGAGACTGCCACTGTACCATTTGGAGCTGCTGCTTCCTCCTCAAAATCACGTTTAGCTTTTCCTGCTGCTTGATGTAGGTTTTCATGACTTCTTCCATGATCCTTCCCTTGTCATCCTCACAGCTGATGTCTTTCATGAGGGTGGGGGACAAGGTTCTGGCATCAGCACCCCCCTCAGCACGGCCAGAGTCTCTGGTGATTTTGGAAGGAATGCGCTCAGATTTTCCAGCCCTCGCAGGACGAGCTGACACAGGGGGATCTACACAGGAAAAAAACAACAGCAATCACAGAAAGTTCAAATTCCAGAGTGACAAAAGTGCAAAGAAAACTGAGATTACAAAAAGGTGGAGTGAATTTTTGGAAACCTGATGTGACAATTCACAAAATTCTAGCTCGGTGTAAGGCTTTCCAAAATTGTGTGGTTTAAAAATCAAAAGACTTCAATATAATTTTCACTACTCACCCAAACGTTTATTTGGCTGCTCCACACCAGTTTTCAAGTCAATTTTTTCCTGTTCTTCAAGAGAAAGCTCTGGATAGGAGGCAGCTTTTTTGTGCTTTCCACTACTGAGCTTCTTCTCTGACTGCCCGGGCGAGGATTTATTGACTTCTGAAGCTTTTACTGTTGTTTTTGAAACATCCTTATATTGAGATGCAAGAGACACATTTGGGGCAACCACTTTATCACACATATAAAGGTAGTAACTGAAACAGCAGAAGAGGAAAATTCACAGTGAAAGGTAACACATAATAAATGATGGCTGGTTGAGAGCAGTAAGTTTAATTTAACCTGAGTTCAAACTGTGAAAGCATCAGTGAAAAATAAGCACATCCTTTTCAAATTTTTCCTATGCAAAAGGAAAGCCTAACAACCTACTCAATCTTTACTGAGTAGATCATCTAGATAATGGTTTGAGGCTATCAAAGAAGTAGATTTTCTAAACATAACTGATTAAAAAAACACTATAGAAAATCATACGAAGACTTCATTTAGATGCAAAGAGTGAAATTAGAATGCCACTGAATCCAGACTCTCCAGCATTTTCATAATCCTTACATTAGCAATAGAGGATGGGGAGGTGATCAGTGAAGTGGGAACGAGCACCTCACTGAAGTAGCCAGGCTGTGTTCTGACAGTCCTGGGGCACATCTGCACCTTCCTTCCCAAGTACCCTGAGCTGCCCATTTGGATTTTCACAGCTCCTGCACTCCTGGGAGCATCCCTGTGTCCCACCCAGCCCAGCACAGAGGGAAGAGAGCCCCAGGTGTGTTCAGGTCAGTGCCAAGACCACCAGTGCCACTGGAGTTCAGCTGCTGTCTCCAGCACTTCCCTTTGTCCTGCTTCTGGAGGAAGGCACTGGCAGAAACAGAACAGGAGGGCCCAGCACAGAAGTTCCTCCACTCCCTCCTCTGCGTGGGAACCAGTGTGATGTGTGTGCACCACAAAGGGTCTGCTCTGACCCAAATTTGGGACCTGTGCAGCCACAGGGGGTGAGGGCAAGAGGAATACCAAGAAAAGCTATTTCCCTCACTGCTGCAGGTGACAAACTGGCTAAGGAGTCAAGCAAGTGCACTTGGTTTCTAAAATCAGGATACCAGTCCACAGACAATTCAGCTGCAGCCCTTGTTCCACTGTGGAAGGAAACCTTCCAACACCTCCTGGAAGTCTTTTCTGGAAGGAAATTAAGTTGTCCTCGAGGTAAATAGGCCCTGTGCAGCTTTCCACATGCATGCATTGTAGTACAATATGAAAGATCAAAAGTTACCTCTGTCATTTCTACTAAGAAAGGGGAAATTTTAATTACATTTCAATTGTATTGCCTGCTGAGGAACACCCACAGGTCAGACATTGAGTCCTATACCAAAAAGCACTCATGAGCAGTTCATTAGTATTTACACTAAGAAATGCATAAAAATTTAGGGTTAAATCATTCCTTTGTGATACCTTAAGAATTTTCCTGACAGTTCAGGTTGCAAATACATTTTTTTCAGTTTGAATTATCCCTAAGTAGCAAAAAGTATTTGAATACTTGACAGTGCTTATAGTTCTGTATAGGAAACTCAGTTACCTGGGGTGGAAAAAGGAAGGTGGTTGAGGATCAGTTTCTGCTTCTTGCTTTATAACTGGATACCACTGTGATAATTCCAGGTTCTGCTGTGGCTCTGCCTACAGGAAAGAAAATAAATTGATAATTGAAACATGGATGCAGGTTATTTACACGTTCATAACCACTCCTCAGAGAAATGGCATTAATACAATGGTATAAATACAATACAATAATAATGTTTCTCTGGTGCACCAGAGAAACTGGGGTACTGGGAAATTGGGTGTCTTTGGCAGAGATGCAGGGTGATGCAAGCCACAGAATTTTCTTTGATCTCCAACTTACCACTGTGGGCAAAATAGCAATGAAATTAAAGGAAAATCTCTTCACAGACTTAGGTAAAAGCTCTGCTTAGT
Source organism: Aegithalos caudatus (assembly GCA_013389925.1). Taxonomy (NCBI): domain Eukaryota; kingdom Metazoa; phylum Chordata; class Aves; order Passeriformes; family Aegithalidae; genus Aegithalos; species Aegithalos caudatus. The sequence goes on from WEIU01015632.1 coordinate 691,780, forward strand.
TTCCAGAACTCAACTAAATGAGCTTGGGAGAAACAGAAAGCAGAAGCTAGGATTCCCAAAAGGTGTAGGAACCTTTTGTAATAATGTGTCTATATAAAGTAAGCACCTGCCAGGTACCCTATTTCAAAATTAAATGGAACAGTGTGCTGGTGTTCCAGGGACAGAACTTCCTTCAGTCATCAAAAATTTTTATCACACAAGCAGGCAAAGGTGCTCCCAGTAACATGAAAATGTCATTCCCTCTGCAGTAGCAAACAAAATTAATTCAGGTGCATCAGAATATATAATCTTAAAAACTTCTGTGTATTCTGCATTTGGAAAGCAATTCTTGTTCTGTGTGTCTCAAGAAATGTTTTTGGAATTACTCTTCACTCAAAATTCCAGGTGATACTTTGTGCTCTCCTACAAAGTTGCTCTTAATTTCAAGTGAAAGGTGGCTCACCATGTAGTTAAAATACCCTCATAGCTAAGAAATTGATTTGTAATTTCACTGTATTAGAACAACCTTTTAGGTAGGGTGTGGCTGGCTGACCCCAGGCAGCTGCCAAGCACCCACAGAGCTGCTCCCTCAGCACCATCCCCAGGGTATGGAAGGGACAAGAGTGAGAAAGCTCCTGGATCAGGATGAAGTTGGTTTAAGAGGTGAAGGAAAGATAAAAACATGAATGAAGCACAGGGCATGGCTCAGTCCCTCCCTCAGACAACTGCCCAGCCACCTCTGAACAGCTTCTACCTTGGATGCCAAAGCCTTTCTCTTCCTTCTATCCCAGTTTTTATTGCAGTAGCCACAGCACTGGTATATTAGCTCCAGTTGTAGCCTCAAATCCAAAGCACAGCACCATACGGGCCACTACAAAGTAAGTCAACACCATTCCAGCCTGACCCAGTCCCTTCCACGAGCTGCTCAATTCAAAAACAGCCTTAAAAGCTAAAAACATTAAATAAACCTGTATTGAAACCTTTATGTAGCGTTCTAATATCTCCACGACTTCCTATGTGCTATCTTATCAGAAAAGGTTGTATTTACACAGCCTGGAATAACCTTTTAGAGAACTTCATCCCTGGCAGTGACATGGGTGTGACCCGAGCCATTCTCTGCACAATCCAACACCACCAGAGCCTGGCAGGGACCAAACCCCACCTGCCCCATCCTGACCAAAATTCCACCCCACCAAACTCAGCTCTCACAATGAAACTGAAATTCAACCCCACCCCTGCAGCTCCTCACTTCCAGCACAGACAGAAAGGGAGGGAGGGTACAAGGAAGAGAAGCTCTGGAGTTGTAAATTCACAAAAAGGCTTTAAATAAAAAAAGCTTTCAATAATCTCTAGAAAAATGGCCTCATCCTGACACTTGTCAAGTTTTTTCTACTTAGATCATTCTAATAATTTAAATAATCACATATAATCTACTTATACTGCAGCTAGTATGCAGTGATCTGATTTTTGCTTCAGATCGCATTTGTGCATATTTTAGGACTCACATTTTAACACGCTTATATATTTACATATGAAATTATCAGGTCATCTCTATTTTCAAATTACTAGGTCAGGTTTTTGCCTTTTTTTTTTTTTTACCTATTTCAAATGGAAACTGAATTTACTGTCTATCCATTAGTGTGAATCTTAAAAATTAATTTCATAGCATGCAATCAAATTTTTACTTAGGAAACAAAATGAAATGTTACCATAAATAAATGAAGTCTTTTTCTATGATTCAGATAAATGATATAAGGCATCTATTTATATATATACATATATATATGTCTATTTCATTACCCAACAATTTGTTTATTTTAGATGCTCTTAAATAATTCTGTAAACACAACAAGCTGAATTCTCTTCAAACTGTTTAAAAGGGTTACATGAAAAACGACTTCTTTTTCTTCAAGGCTAGTTAGACAAAGCTGTTCTTTAAGGAAAAAAAATATAGGTAAGTAATGGTTTCAGTGTATTCATTAAGCCAGTAGTTTTAGCAGAGATTGATATATAAAACAATCAGGAGGAATATTAACTCCCACACTGTGATATTCCCCCAGGCACTGTGACCAGCTCAAGGAATCAGAAGCCAGACAAAGTTTTAGTGCAGGGATGATGAGAAACTGTCGCAAAGTCAAAGGGAACAAGGATCTGTCAGTGCAGGAATCAGCAGAGACTCGGTGACAGCTGTTCCATGAAGAGCAGGTGGATGTTCACTGCAGTCTAGAACTCCACAGAAAATTATGACAGTCAAGCACACGGCTTACAGCTTTCTTATTAGCACAAAGAACAGAAAGGAATTAATCTCAAGAGTACTTGGCTCTTAAAATACTGAAACAAAAGTGTGCTTGCACTGTGAGGTGAATAAACTCAGAGTGAAATGCTAAGGAGAAAGGCAAATGGGATCTGGGATGCTCCAAAGACTATGGGATTTAATTAATTCATCATTACTAGATGGGGAAAGACCTAGCCAAGGGCAACTGCTCCTCCTGGGCCCTCCAAGACAACCACAAAGATGTGTCAGCACTTCTGAGGACTGACTCAGCAGAGGTGCTGAGGAGGCGACAGAACAGCAAACAGAACATCCTGCAAATAAATTCCCCTAGGAGTGCAAGGAAAGGGAATGTCTGCATGTTGTACCTGATACCTCTCCCACAACACAGAAATGAGGAAAAGAAGCTGTGGCTGGTCCATCCCTGGAGGAGTTCAAGGTCAGCCTGGATGGAGCTGTGAGCAATCTGGTCTAGTGCAAGGTGTCCCTGCCCAGGGCAGGGGCTGAAATGAGAAGATCTTTAAGGTCCCTTCTAACCTAAACCATTCACTGATTCTATGAAAAGACAACTGAGGCAGCCTAAGCTCCCCCAGGACAAGGAAAGGGAAACCATACTCTCAACACTGCTCTCTTAAACTCTTTTACTCTTTTGTACTTCCCAGATGAACATCCACAGGACAGAAAACCCCAAACCTCCCCAACCATTATATTTTGTTCAGGTTTTCACAGCTTCTGCCTCTGGTTTCACATGTTGCTTTGTAAGAAAGGACTACACAGGTCTGCAACAAAGACTGCAGAAAGTTTTATAATTTCATTTGCACCTGGTCCAGTCCAAATTACTGCCACTGCTAATTTCAGCTGGGTTTCTTTCATCTTTGCACATGAAACTGAAAGATCTCATTGTCTGAGATATGCTCTGTGGGAAGAGAAGCAGCATTTATAGGTGTGAACATGGAAGACGATTTCCACTGATGCATCCACCATGGTGCAGTTCATTTCCTACACTGGCATTGCAAGAATAAAGACTGACATGTCTTTATCAGTTGAAAAAAGCAAAGTCTCTTTGCTAGGAGACTGCACCTTCAAATAATTCAGCATGTGGAAGCATGCCATACTGCAGACTTCCATGGGAATCTGCTGGTAAGATCTCTCCCTGCAGACTGGCACCACTGTAACAATACCTGTTACTACAGTCAGCCTTCCTGCAACACCAACTTTTCAGAAATTTGTGCTGAAAGGTGTCAGCTCACAGCACCCCTTTTTGGGCTCAACCATCTGCGTCGCTCTTGCTGCTATTTTGAAATCCACCACAAAACATCCAACAGGCAACATGGATTTATCATCAAACCAGCAGCCATCAGACACAGAAACACTGAATACACTGAAAAGAAACAGTCATGGGGCAGAAACCCATTAAAAACCTATTAAAGTTTAAATTATATCACAAAATTGTGCTTTCTAAGAACGGGAAGATCTATGATATTACTGTTTCTCTGCTGCTTGTCCTATTATTTAAAGTAGAAGCTCTCCAAGGGACAAATAAGCTCTGTATTTTGGAACCACAGCACAGACTTGCAGCAGTATTTTAGGAAAAAATAAGATGTCTATTATTAACTATTGTCAAGATACCGGCCTACAGCTCATTACTTGGGCTGCTTAAAACCCCCTCTTTTTGGCATATTTCACTGCACAAGTGGTTTAAACAGAAAGCTCTTGCTGAACAAGCAGACTTTGGGCTTCTAAACATCCATTTAGCAAAGCACCATTGCCCTGCACACAAGTCATGAGATGGGTGGCCAGCAAGCCAGGTTGCCACGTAGCCCATGTGTGTGTGATGGAGTACAAGTAACAAATGAAGAATTCATTTGTAATACTTGATTTTCAAGCTCCTTTCTGCTTTGCTCAGCTGCTGCAGCACACGCTGCATAAAACCTACTCAAAGGTCAAATGGGAGAACAAAAAATTTTCACAATAGCCTGAATTTTCCAGAATCTGTATACCTTAGGACAGAATAAGAACCAACAAAGCCAAACCAGCTCCAATGGTTACTTGCAGCCCGAAGAGGAAAGGAACTGTCACCCCTCTCAATGAGAAATGTTATTTCCATGGTGAAGCTCTCACAAATTTAACTTAGGCTTGATGTGACAAGTATTCCCACTTAGAAAAGCCAAGCGATGCGCTTCTAAAACAAGTATTTAGGAGTGAGCAGAATGAGATCTGGGTGTTTTACACCACCAGGTGAACTTACTTTGGACCGAGTTCTTTTCTGATTTTTCTCGCTGAACTTCTCCTTCATTTCCTCCAAGAGATGCTTCAGCTCTCTCTCCTCTGATGTGCCCAGGTATTTTTGGTTAATGTGCAGGTAGCAGTGCCACTTGGCCGACTCAAACCCCCAGTGGCAGGTCCTCTTGTCCGGGGATCTGTGTGAATGCATCACGAAGGTCTGGGGCGAGAACATCCCGTAGCATTCCAAGCACTGGATGCACGGATCATCCGGGGCAAGGTAGAACTGAGGTGCAAACAAGCCCTGGCACTTGCCCAGGCATTCATGCTCTACCTCGAAGGCACTGCCAGTCTCTTTGAGCTGGGCCAGGGTGTTCTTACCAGGGAGGAAGCTGCCGCTTTGGGGGAAAGTGCGAGGGCGCAGTAAAGCGTTGCATAGTCTCTGAGCGTCCGTCAGCGTGATGAGCCCGCAGGACGGAGCGTTGAACGGAAGAATTCCCAAAACCTTCAGGATGTGAAGCTGGTCAGAAGTGCACCTTGAGCAGTAGATATAGAGCTCGTCACACACCGTGTTGATCTGCTGCAAGGAAAAGTCTCGGAGGACCGAATTCAACACTTGAGGCAGGCAAAGTCTTTTTTCTCCTCCGACTTTAAAACAAGAGATGGATTCCCCCTCCAGCAGGGTCTGGGTGAGTTCTGTGGAGCTGTCTGGAGGGATGAGCAGCGGACCAGAGAGGATTTGTGGTGATGGGAGAGGCAGGAAAACGGTGGGTGACATGCTTTCCTGGGAATACCGAGCTGAAAACGCTGCAGGTCCACCCAAGGAACTCTGGCTGCTTAGGTGGAACTGTGCCAACGTGTGTTTCAAACCTGGATTTAAACTCAAAGGCTCAGATAACGAAGCACTGTTTGGCTTGGCAGTTTCCCCATCAGCCTCCACCGGAGTTTCATCATAGTCATCCAGGTTTTCCTTCTTTATTGTTGGCAACTTATTTATTACGACCTGTACTTTGTTATTTACATGCATCTCTGTCATTGCTTTTTTCAGTGGAGGACTCCCATCCTCTTGGATCCTGCTCCTTTTTTGGTCTGAAACCAGACCTAGAGGGAAGTTTATCTGTGGGCTTTCCATTGCTAAACACTAGAGCTTTAATTAAGTCAGTCCTGAATGTGCATTTTCTTGCTTTTTCATATAAAAAATAGTTTCATGTGGTCTTGGTACACCAAGCTGCACGCTCCTTTCACTAAAACATTACTTCAGGATCCAACAGTAAAAACTGTAACCCATTTTGCATGTAATACCATAAAATTACTAATTACAAATGATTAAAATTACTAATAAGTATTTCCTTAGTTATTTGTTCAATTTTATAGTATAAAAACCCCGATGCAATATGTATAGAAAACGTTTTCTTCATACACTATCCGCTATTTTACACAATAGTCTTGTCCAGCAATTTAGTAAAAAACGATGCGCTGATGCGTGTTCATCCTCGATCATTTTTTTCCTTTAAAAAATATACTGTCTTTTCAAATAAGTCTCTATTTAAATATTAAAATAGAAAATGGGCTCAGTTAGAAGAATGTCAATCTTAACGCAACGGATCCAAAACGTAGTTTAAGTTGTGTGAAAATTTTATTCAGCGCTTTCAGCTCCCAGAGATCAAACACAATCTTAAGGGCTTGCCTTACTGTGCTGCTTTAGCTTTATGATTTCACCACCACCGTGACAGCTACTACGGCAGCTCACGAGTAAATCCTGAAATTAAAGGCTGATCCAGATCCACGGCAAAAACTAAACGTCCCTAAAGAGTCACCTTTCGCCCAGATGTCACTGGTGTGTGTCAGAGCTTTCCCAGCCCAAGTTATTAGTAATAGAGGTGAGATCCAGGCCATGGGCTGAATTCATGCCGTGTGCTAGCACAGACTTCTGCCAGTCTTTCCTGAAAACCTGTGAGAGAGAGAGAGGCCCATCACAAGCAATCCCAGAGTTTGCTCTGTAACTAAAGGGGCTTCAAGAGAGCTGGAGAGGGACTTTTGACAAGGGCACAGGGTGATAGGACAAGAGGGAATGGCTTTAAACTGAGAGAAGGGAGGCTTGGATTTGACAAAAGGAAAAAATTATTCTGTGATAGCAGTGAGCTATTGGCACAGGTTGCCCACAGAAGCGGCGGTTGCCCCATGCCTGGAAGTGTCCAAGGCCAGGTCGGACAGGGCTTGGAGCAACCCGGGATAGTGGAAGGCGTCCTTGCCTATGGCAGGGGGGTTGGAAGGAGATGAGCTTTAAGGCCCACTCCAACCCAAACCATTCTGGAACTCCCTGCCAGCGGCAGGGTGCGTTTCCCAGTAACTCCTGGAACACCGGGACAAGCCCCCAACCGACGGGCGACACCGGCGGGGGAGGGGGCGGTCCGGAGCGGCTCTCCCGGCGTGCACGCCCGAAAGGACGGGCGCTCCG
>WEIU01015632.1:699521-717590 GCA_013389925.1 Aegithalos caudatus
GCTGTCGGGGAGCTGTTGGGCGTGTCGCTCCCCTGAGGCGCGACGGCGGCGGCGGGCGGAGGCCGCCAGCCAGGGGCTTTCCGTGACTGTCCCTCAGCGACTGTCCCGCAGCGAGTGCCTCAGTGGCTGTCCCTCAAAGAATGTCACCCAAAGATGGTCCCTCAGTGAGAATCCTTGAGTGACTGTCACTCAAAGAGCGTTCCTCGGCCAGAGTCTCACAGTGACTGTCCCCCAGCGAGGGTCGGCATAAGGGGGGGCTGTGCTCTGGCGCCCCATCGATGGGGACGGGGAACCGCGGGGAGGGCGGGTCAGTGCGATGGTGCCTGTCCCCGAAGCGGCGTCACTGACTCCAGCCACGGGCTGGCAGGAGATGCTGAAGCGCAGGAGATGTTTCGGGAAGCGAAATTCATCAAACCGCGGAGAGGCGGGGAAGATGCTCTTCAGGGACAGCTTAGTCGCCGTTCATGTATTACAAGTTTCTTCTGCCTGCAAGAAGCCCAAAGCTTTTCAGTTTACATCTTTGTGAAGACGGCGCTTCAGCTGGGATTACGGCGCAATCCAATTCGCCGTTTCCTTTCATCCCACACAGTTACATATTTTGATGCGAGTACAAAAGCACAGCACATAAAAGTGGGGCGGTTGTACAACCACCAGGCACCGCTTAGCACCGGGCAGCGCTGCCCGCGGCCGGCCAGATCCCTTGCGCGCTGTTCCCTAAAGCCGTTCCAGGAGGATTATGGCACAGCCGCTGACCCTGCCTCGCTGCTGATCCCTGAGAGAGGCCTTTGCTGCTCTTTAATCGTTGACTTCGCACCTTTAGCTTGCTCAGGTTTCCTCTGGGCCGGCCGGGTTCGCTGGTGGAGAGGCCCTTGAGCATCACTGCAAAGCTGCTTCACCAGCCGCCTCTTAACTCGCACTTAAAGCATCACATCAGTTGCGGTATCTGCAACAGTATCTACAATATCTTTGGATCTGAGTGATCTTTTAGATTCCTTCCAACCGCAGCCAGGTTTTATAGAAAAGCAAACATTTTTGCAAAGAATACTAGCACCCAGTACTTATTTATTAAGCAGATATAAGGTCTGGTTAAAGGCCACAGCAATATAGCAGATTTAAACGAGATTTCTGAATCCACCAGCTTTCAGAGCTGATTTTGAACGATATGGACCAATGAGGGAATTGTCTAGACATTTTAGTCATTTCTGTCTGCTTCACTCTCTTGGACTTTAGGACCTGATTTAAAAAAAAACCCAAGCCCTCTTCAAATACCAATCAGTAAAATGCACTATGTGATAATCCCTTTTGAATTTACTGAAGAAAATGTAACATCTAACATCAGAGCTGAACTGATCAATGTCTGTGAGGAAGGCAACATATGTAGGCAGATATTCCATCTTTTATTAGACCTCCTGATGTCATGGAAGCTTAGGATTCAGTGGCATTGTTTAATTTGTTGGGGTTTTTTGTCAGGTTCTGCTGCAGAAATGTTCCATTTCAGGTTACAAATTCTGGTAACTATTGTGCTGTAATGATAGTGTTGCTATAGAGCTACAATAATCAGGCAATGGAAGACAAAGTTTGTAGGTAGAGGATTGTCTAAAAAAAGGTGTTAGCTCTGCCTGCAATTTCTAATGTGAACTGTGAAAAGCAGTTCTGAAGATACTGCACAACTAAAACCAGAGTTACAGACCTTTGCAAGTGGTAATAAAGTGCACTGATAGCACAGGAGGAATCTTGCTTTGATTAATAAAGTGTCTGAATTTTTAAGAAGTGCTGAGGCTCTGGGGAAGCTCCCGAACTTCCCTGCCACACAGTCCCTGAAGATACACAATTTAACTTTGAACAGTGCCCTGGAGAGCACCATTTAACTGTGAACAAAGGCGGTGCATTTTCTTCTCTGACGAGATTATATCGTGCTTTTTAAAGGGAAAAATCGCTTTGGTAGTCATGTTTCACAGTAAGCTGTAACAGTTCAGGCTGTTAGCTAATCTGTCATAGGAGGTTTCACCCTTGTAAAATAGATTTAAGACCCTATTACAGGTTGTGCTTTAAGCACAAAAAGTTGATAGATTGTGGCAGACACCACATCCTGCAGGACAAGTCACAGTGGGGATGGTGCACAAAACACTTCAGCTCCTGAAGGACTTGAACTATTCCTCTGGTGTAAGAGGGATGTAAGCCCAGAGACTTTACTCGTCCTTAGAAGTCAAATGTGGACACCAGTAATTCCCGATTCTATTTATGCCTGAAAAAGCCACCTCCTACAAAAGCTGCACAGACCTGGGACATAGATGCTGCTCTGCCTTCAATTATTAGTGATTAAATGGTAAGAGCCCACCTTTCAAGTATGCAGTTCAGATCCCTTTATTATAAGCAGGAAAAAAAAAATAAAGGAAATAAGCCCATGGGGAACTCTTTGCAAAAAAATGCAAGACATGGCAAACTCCGCTCTTTCTCAAAGGGGCTCCAATCCCTACCTTCTCTCTTCCCAGGAAAACATCATTATTCTGTGGCCAGCTTCAGATTCCTCTGTTGCTTCAACGCCTTACCCCATCCATATTGAAGTGAAGACGCTTGCTTAGCACTTACCAAGTGTATATATAGATTATCCAATCTATTAGCTTCCTTCATAGAGTGCCTCAGCATAAACAATTGCTCAGACTGAGGCGAGAGCAGCTGGGCACCCAACTGAACAGAAACAGGGAGTGTGCGTGGGGGGAGGTTAAGCATCTAAGATATGCAGCCATCTGCAGCACTCCCAGCATTGCCGACACACACCCCTGCTAACAGGCAAGACAAAATCGCTTTTAAAAGATACTGAAATACAGAAATTGAACCGCTGCATCTGTGGCAGGGCATGAGCTAAAGTGCCATCACCCTCTGCGTCAGAAATCTGAGAATGCAGGGGAGGAGTTGAAGAAACAAAGAAATAAATCATGCAGAAGTAAGTGCAGCAGACGAGAGCTCTGAACTCCAAATCCCAGCTCTGGCAGCTGAGATGACGTTGTACGAGTTCCAGCTGAAAGAGGCCCTTGGATGAGCAGGCTAAAGTAGCATTTTGTATTTTCCTTTGTATTTGTATTTCTGTCTCTGTGCAGAGGACGGATGCCTCACTGCTTTTGTCTCATCACTGGCGTTGGAAGGAAAGACAGAACCTATCAAGATGGTATTTTTCCAAAGGACAAGATGAGCATGAGGCTGGGGAATGATGCTGGAACAGAACCTGCATTCCCAGCCACGTTTGGTAAATGCAGGGTGAGAAAGGCATTTCTTGGGTTGCTGTGGCCTATCCCAGCGCAATTTTCTACAAGAAATGAAAAGATCAGAACAAGGCTCCCAAGGGATATGGATAATTTAAAAGGGTCAGATGATGATCCCAAGAAAAGACCAGCATTTCACAATATTTCTCTGAGATTTTAACACACAGAGGTCTAATATAAATGTTTTATTTAAAGTAAAAAGTGTGCACAAATAAAGGGAATGATTACACAACAATGCTCAAGACCATATTCCATATGAAACAGGAAAATAGTAGTGACAATATTAACTAGCAGAGCACCCATAGGAATCCAACTCGTGTACAAAAAGGAGGTTACTCCACATAAATACATCATGCTTCTGATGCAGACACGTTATCCAAAAAACAAAACCTACTGCACTGGACTGTTTACACCCAATGTCCCTTCTGAATATTTATGACAGTTGCTGAATGCTTAACAATGAAAAATAACAGTTAGTATCATGGCACTTTGGAGAAAATAAAGTTTAAAAATGGATTTACAGTAATTTAAGATGTTTGTCACTTTGTAACATTCTTAATGGTTAGATATGTAAATAGAAAAAGTATTTTTCTATGACATTATAAAAAAAATAACTTTTGCTTTACTCTTCTGTGATGAATAGCAGAAATGCCCTTCCTAACGTAAAGCCATTTCCCTTAATACTTTGTGGGAAATTATGCCACTGTAGAGACAAGGCTTTTCTTGTTTGCTTTAAATGATTCCCAGGTTTAGTATCAGTTATACCCTGATGTCTAAACTGACCATGTGGGTGCAGGAGGCAGAGGCTAAACAATCACCATTTTAAAACTGCACGTAGAGCAGTCCACTTGACCCCATTAGCTGCCCTTTAAAGGAAGGTTCACACTGATATTTTACATTGGAAAAGATGTAACTTGAATTTAAGGAAACCTGATTTTTAGCAGTGAGGAGGTTCAACACTTCCCTGAAACTGAAGCCCCTCAAATCACTTTCCAGTTTTGAAAACTGAGTCCAATACTAAAGTTTCCTATTCGCATTGCAAAGAAAAATGTGAACTAAATCTCATACCATGACACCAGTGTGGATTTGTGCAACCTCTCTGCTTGCAGCTGACATGGAAGTGAACAGACATACACCAGAAAACTTGTGCTATGAAATTATTGTTGCCATACAAGGATTTTCACAGAAAGACACTGGCCAAGCAAAAGTCTACTAAAAGCTTCAGGTAATGTTTGCCAGCTTGTGCTTACAGACTCTTAGATCTGCTTTCAGTGATGCTTAGCTTCTCTTATGGCTCTTACATAACACAGATTCCTTTCCTCAGTGTATCTTAATCCCTTTTCCCCAAAATAACAATTAAAAAATGTGGTACATTTGGCATTTCTTCAGCCCAACACATTCATAACTATTGCTTTAGCATTAAAAATAAGAATTATCTGTGCTGTACATTACACTACTTACTAACATGAAATGTAAGAAACACAACCCTTAGTCCTAGTTTGACCCATTCTTTCAATTGCTTTCCTTGAGCCTGCTACCAACATTTCAGGTTTGATTGTGAGTACAGATCACCATCTCTAAGGGCAGAAGTTAAGGGACTCATGTGGACAGCACCTATTTTATTCTAGATATGCTTTTTCCACTGGCAAAGTGGAACTCACTCCCAGCAGTGTGGCAGTGAGATAAAAAAGGAACGGATGCCCTTTTCCAGGCTGTACCGTGTGCAGTTTTGATGCAGTTAAGACAGCAAATATAAAAGGAATAAATATATGAGGTTCAGTGTTAGCTGCCCATTACTGCTGAAGATTATGCTGTACAGATTTTAACTTCTCAAAGAGTTAACTGAATTCTTTAATTAAACTGACACTTGATGCCGTGTCCAACCCTTGCTGAAAGGGCCAGGCTAGAAAGGCACTCTTTGTATCAGTGCACAATTCCTAGTGTGAGTGTTGGAGCAAAGTTTACGAATTCTGATATGGTGTTAATAGTCTCCTTCAGGGTAGGATCAATATTCCCCATGAAAGAAGCCAGTCTTGACCTATTCAGTGTAAATATCAGCTCTCCTTGCTGTCATTTCAGTCTGAAGGGCATGAACAAAGCTCTAATTTCTATGTCTAGAACAGGGAAATCAGATGTTCAGAGAGAAGAGATTTGGAGCTACAGAAGTGATAAATTCTTACTCATCTTGCTGAAAAATCTGAAATCCTTAAAAGATAATTTCTTACATCACCTGATGCAATTTGTGTTCATTAAGCACTGAAAGCCTTTCCTTGCTCAGAACACTGAACTGGCAAACTATACAGCCAGACCCTTTGTTCAGTCAGGAGCCCCAGAGACCAACTCCTGAATTAAAATTCGTATTTGGCAAAACTGTTAGAAAGTTCTAACATTTTAAACCTGGCAGCTGAAGGTTCAGTGTAACAACTGTCCTGGACAACGATCAATAGAAAAGGAAAATTCACACTAGGTGGCAAGGGCAGGATGTCGAGTTATTCATTTTATGCAAGTGCATCCGAATGGAGAGATGTTTATCCATGCAGAAACAAATGGAGTAACAATTGGCACAGTTCAGAAATGGAGAATTCAGACACATTCCTCAGCTGACATCAAAAGAGGATTTATGTATTCAAAGCCTTCAAATTCAGACTGGTCGATCTTCTTTACAATATCACTATAAGGATTAAAAAAACAGTCATTAGTTGAGCAAAATTAAAAAGATAACATTAACTGATAGTTTGAATTAAAATTTAAACCTGTTGAGTGGACTGCAATTCAGAAAATTTCCCTTCCCTCTTTTGTCCCTCTCTACCTTTACAGTTACCACTGGGCTTTTTTAACCCCAAAAATAGTACCAAAACCTCTCTAAAGCAGTGACTGGATTTCACTTACCCACAAAACAGTCTGCAAGGTTTGCAGTTTCAAACCTTGCCCTAGACAGTCAGTTTTGTAAGGACCTGCAAACATGAGGATGTGATAGATACTGCACCTGCATCAGCAACTTTTTTACATTATTTGTACAGTCTGCATTTGGAAAGGGATGAAGAAGGAAGCTGGATTTCAGACCTGATTAAGGTGCACAGGAAACGTTTAATATACACTGTTTATGTTTATATACTATGTAAATGTAATATAAAACCCTATAAAAATTCTAAAATGTGAACAGCAGTGGCTCAATCAAACTAGAAAGGTCCTTCCCTCCTCATCCCAGATCAGGGCCTCTCAGAGTAAGGAACTACAAATCCACTACCAAAATCAAGCACGTTATCATGCATTTTATACAAACTTTTCAGCCAGATAATCTTGCCTGACTACTAACGATATAAAACACCCAAACAAGTTTTTTTTAAAAAAAGCATCTTCTCTGAACTCCTTAAATTCTACATTACTTACTCATCATCTGGAGTGAGCTGCACAGGTTCATTGGTGAATTGGGAATCAAAGTTATCCAGACCAAATTCTCCAGATATATTTGGTTTAAATGGAGGCACCACTTGCTTTTGCTCCATCTAAGAGTAAATGCATTTAGTCACACTGAAAATGAGTTACAACCTATGGAAATCTTTTTAAACAAGGCTGGAAATTACTATTAAGTTTATTTTTTATACTTTCTACAATCATTCTAACAATCTACCAAACTTACTGTGTGTAAAAAGGAAAAAAATATTGTATATTGTAATTCTGGTAAAACATAAATTAAGAGCTTAATGTTTTTGACCGTAAGGTCCTTTCTTAGGCTCAAAAGTTTTGTCAAGCTCATAACAACTTTGTCACTGTATGCAAAGAAACTCAACCAAGGCAGGGGGCACTCACATACCAGATCCCAATCAACATTTCGGAAGAAGGGATGTCCCTGGATATCTGCAAACCCTGTCTGAGGATGGCAGCCCAAGCGTTCCTTTGGATCCTGTGCAAGGAAGAGAATATTTCTAAATTGATGCCACAGCCTACACATGAATAAAATGAATGTTACAAATCCTGTGAGAAATGAAACACCAGAGTTACAAGGAACATTGAAGAAGTAAATTAGAATTATTTATTTTGGAAACTGTTCCAATTTACCCTCTGAAAAATGCAGGAATATATGGAAGCCCTTAACTGAATTTTATATAATGACTATGCTGCTTTTCTTCATTTTCATTCAGATCTGTTAAACATTCCATAGGTCTCAGAGCAGGCTTGGTTAGGTTACTAATGAATTTGATTCTTTCCCTCCACCTGCCCTTACTCCTCCCTGAACAGGAGATCACACTGGGGCAGTTCCTGGTAAATACTGTGGAAAGAAGATTATTTTCCCAAGACAATTCTATCTCCAGGAACAAACATGCACATACTACCAGGGAGCTGTAACAGTGTGTAGTGAATGGTGTGACTTTCTTAGAATATTTTAACCAAATCTGGTTTCTCCTGTAGCTCTTTCTTCCCACTCACATAACACTCACTAAAAGCCAGCAGGTGCTTGGACTCATCATCCACTACCACACGTGCACCTTCTGACTCTCAGGCTAGAGAGGCCCCAGTGAGCACATCCTGCCTCTGCCCTCCCTCCAGGAAGTCACCAGGAGCTGTCCAAGTGATTTGTTAAGCTGCTTCACTCAGAACCAAACTAAATCTCGTAAGTTTGTTCAATTCTCCAGGTTAAAGAAATTGCTTGGAGCATTTCTTTGCCTTTCACTTTGGAATTTACTCATAGTCCCACCCTGAGAACCTGGAGCTTCAGATTTTGAGAGAAGTATCTAGAATAGGGCCCCCAGTCCCATTGAAATTCTGCTTTAGGCTCTCACCTTTTCTACCCTGTTTCTGTATACAGCAGATAAAGTACATCAGCTCTTACCTTGTTAAGGAAACTCTTTAGAACACCTGCTGCTTTCACAGAGAGGGATCGGGGAATTCGGATCTGTTTCTCCAAAATTACTGCAAGAAAAGAAGGTTCCTATCAGCCTTTACATCTTTGAAGTTAGTTTAAAGGTTAGGTAGAAGCAAAGCAGTGAAGGGTAGGAACACTCCTGGTATCTACCTTGGAAGAGATAATCCTCTGTGTTCTGATCAGGGTTGTCAGAACTCCCGACGATGTCGAACGGCGAGCGGCCCGCCATCATCTCAAACATCAGCACACCGAGGGCCCACCAGTCCACGCTGAAGCCTAGAATTCAAGAGAGAAAACACCACTGGAGATGCTTCACACCCAAAATACCAACAACTTTGGGGTTAAAAACAGAGTAGAGAAGAACAGTTCAAAAATGTAAGTGTTGCCAGTCTTTCCAATTAGCTGAATAAAGGAGAGATAACGACTGTAGCAGACATTACGTGGATCATTGTGTACAACAGGAGGAGATGCTGCACACAGGAAATGCAAAGAGGTTGAAGGTTGGTGTTAAGCCCTTAACAAAGGTTTAGATAATATTTAAGCCTAGTCATTACTAATCAACAGTGCATTATCCAGGCTGGGAGATAAGGCCAAGGAAGAACTGCATGAGTCTCAATAACAGCAAGTCAATCATTCTTGGAGCAAAGCATATCTCCCCTACTATTCACTGCTAATGAAATCCTAGGAGCCAGGCTGGGGTTGATGCAGTCTGGCTGGCCTAGAAAGCTTGTCATAAGCAAGAATATCTGAAGCCAATATGAAAGAGACATTTGATTGAAATAAGATGGTAGATTGAAAAATATGTGAAAGGGACATCTACTATCTAGGCCTCTTGCAATGAATTTGTATCTAATCACTGCTGCCAAATGTAAAGCTCCAAAATCAAACAATTCCAAACTGCAAGTATATCATTAGTAGTATCTAAAATAGTTATAAACAATAACAAATTTGGAAAACTCAAGCTATTCTTCAAGACTGTTCAAACAAATTTAAAATGTGCAATGCAGAGCTTTGTGTGATATTTTCTGCTCTTCCTTTGAAGGTCTTATTTACTTTTTCAGACAGGATGTTGAATTAAGACTGATCATGTGTCTAATGGAGTTTTTTACTTCCTACTGCTTAAACAACTCCAATAAGAAGAGACAAGGTGAAAGATATAAAGTAGCAACAAGAAATTCTGTTTACCATAATCCTCTCCCCGAAGAATTTCAGGTGCAATGTAGTTTGGAGTCCCACAGAAAGTGCTGGTTGTGTCACCAGGCCTCAGACCCTCCTTTAGGAAAAGATGGGAAGAAAATACTTGACAGTTAACTGAAGATCCCACACTCCTCTGCCAAGAGCTTCACTTGGAATTAAGTTTTGAAGAACCAGCATTATGGCAATTCCATGGCAAAGTCAGAGCTGTGCTCCAGTGTCTTTGTAGTGACAGAAGTTTTCCCAGAGGAAATGGGCAGTGCCACAGAACACAAACAGGAGCAAGAAACTGATAACTTCAACCTCTTGAAATCACCTTATCCTGAGTATTTCAGCCAACCCCTCCCAGAGGAGTTGATCCAGGAGCTTTATGAAAACATAAGCTGTACATGTAAGTGTACTCTGTGCACTCTGGCATTTGCCTTTTCTCCACATGTGGAAGTGAAATGAATACACAGCCTGTGTGCACTGTGTACAAAGAGAGACCTTAAAATTTCACTTTTTAAAGTCTCTGCATCTTTTAATTCATAACGATTTCTTAAGTGTTGATTTTCCTGGTTAGCAAGAAACTAGATCTTACCTTGCACATGCCATAATCTGTGAGTTTAATATGCCCTTCAGAATCTAGGAGCACATTATCCAGTTTTAAATCCCTGTAGATTATGCCTCGCTCATGTAAATAATTCAATGCTAGACTGATTTCAGCAGAATAAAACCTAGTGTAGAAAGAAATACTGATTATTCAAGTAATCAAAACCCAAAGCACAATAACACGGTCTTGGTAATATGATATTTTCTATACATAATCCCAAGTATTCTATTCTTTTTCCACAGAGAAGTGGCAAATTGTTTATCATCATACAAATGTTTCTGCGCACTTCAAAAATTGTTTTTAGTTAATAGTAATGTCTCCTGCAATCATCCTTTTTATCTCACCATCTGAGATTAAGCATATGCACCAAGCACTCAGCATTTGCCTGGACAGCTGGTAGTGGTTGTTGTACGAGAAACACATTGATATCATTAGACATTAAAAAAAAACCCCACAAAACTGTTTTTCTAGAAAAAAAAATAGCAGACTGAAGTCATACAGAGTAATGCCAATGCAAACAACATCTATGTGCTTCCTATTACGGTTCCTTCTTGAAACAAAAACACGGTGGCTTGCAGCAGCAAAAGGAGGATGCAGTTTCACATTTCTTAAATCCTTAACATCTGGAGAGGATTTGCTGGCTCATCCCTCATAATCCTGCACTGCTGCACTGTGTCAGAAAATCACTGTTTTGATGCAAGAAATCTGGAATGAGACACACCTGGCATGCTCCTCTGGCAGCTTCCTCTGCCTCTGCATATGGAACATCAGATCTCCTCCATTGACATACTCTATAACAAAGAATAACCTGGAACACACAGGATTGTTACAAATGATTGTGTGCGCAGCTCAAAGAGGTGTGAGATGTTACAGGTCTGTTACAGAACAATGCCCATTCCACTCCTCCCATCTCTGGCACCATGGCTGGTTTTATCATTTTCCTCTCCTTTGAATATATTCCCAAAGTTAAAAATCAAGTATACAAAGTTTCTCTTGATAATTCCTTCATTGCTAAGGAATGTAAGTAATCTTTCCCATATTCCTCATCCATTACAGGCACTGCTTGTCGTTACTACACATGTGACTGTATAGAGCCACAACAGTTTCTATGCCTAAACCATTAAAAGAATTAAAAATCTAGTTTTCCTTCCTTTAGTCTCCTTTGTTTGTGATTAATACTATAAATGTATTAAAAATACCCTTTCTTCACACTTCCCTACATCAGCTTGTCACCTTTTTGAAACAGCAGGGATACTGTTTAAATATACAACAACTGCATTTTATATGTACTCTGTATTACTGTATAGAATAGAAAAATAATAATTTTCATCTCTATTACTCAGTTTTCCTTTTGAAAACTCAGATTTTTCTATTTTCTATTTAACTATTTTCTGAGTCTTGCTCACAGATTTGTCTTCAAAGAATCCAGGCAAGTTTGAGACAATTATTCCTCGGTTTTCATACTTCTGATTTTTGTCTCCCCAAGCCTTTTTTCCTTTCCATTCTGCATTCTCTTCTACCAAATATTCTCAATGCTTTTTTTCCTACTATCTGCACTTCTCTTCCTGTCCAGAATCCTTCCCACCACATCTGTCAGTATTTACATTCTTCTGCATTTTCCCCATCTGAAAACCCTAGATGCACACGGCATTTGGATCACAAAATACTATGAAGATTTACAAAACACTGACTTTGCTACTTAACACTCTATGCTTGAAATTTAGGCCTTTGAGGTGCCTGATAGGATGAAATGTTTCAGTAAGTTTATTTTATTAGTATTTATGACCTTTACCTGCTTTCTGTCTGGAAGCAAGAGTGCAGTCCGACCAGAAAGGGATGATTTGAGGCTTGCTCAAAGACGTGTTTCTCTGTCTGAACCCAATCAATATCCTATTTTTTGATGAAAAGTGACATTCAGAAAAGGATTGTTGCACTTCTTAGGTCAAGTATTAATGACAATTAGCAGAAAGACATTCAAGGGCTTTGTTCTCCTTGTTTACTTTCAAGAAATTAAATATGCTATTGTTCTGAAATCTGAAGCAATAGCTGATAGCACACTTTTTATTTCCTGAATGTCCTCTACTCTTAGCCTCACTGTGTAACTGCCTTGGGAATGAGAACACACTGATCTATAAAAGATAAACTGGTGCAGGGAAATGTAAAGTAGCACCAAGAAATGCAGAAGGAAGCAACTGTAGACTGAGAAATAAATGCAAAAGCTCTTGGACAGCAAGCCACAGTCACTGCAATGTTTTCAGAATAGCCTAAAGAAACCCAAGGGAAATCCTCAGTAACAAGAGTTTTTTAGCAGTTTAATAGTGCAATTTCTGATAGACAAACCACTGTGCAAAAACTGCTAAGATGGAGGTCTGATTTAACAAGCAATTAAAATAACACAATGAGATTCCTTTGTGACAAAAAAACCAGACTTGAACATATGAAAACCAGACCCCATCTGGCCACTGTCTTGTGGACCTCCTATAGAGCAGCACCCACATGCAGAACTCTCACTGAGTGCTGCAGCCCAGACCTGGCTCCCACCTCATGGGGGACACTGGAGCTGTCTGGAAGAGCTGCCCAGCTCACTGAGAACACTTTCCCACCTCATCATCGTTGACCAGCTCTTTCTTCACCACCTTCATGGCATAAATGCGCTCGGTTTTCTTCAGGCGAACCAGCAGCACTTTGGCATAGCTGCCCCTTCCAATGACTCGGAGCAAATCAAAATCCTGCAGGCCCAGGCTGGAGGAGGCTTTGCCACTTTCCCTAATGCTCATTGCCTGTGGGTAAAGATGCATTGGAATGAGGAATTCTGCAGCCTTGCCAGCGTCAGCAACATTTCGAAATTAATATAAACCGGTAATTCAATTAACACTTGTTATCTTAAGGCTGTACTGTCCTGGAAAGGAATGTGTTGGGAAACAAAGGAGGCAAAGGAGACTTGGCAGATAAGAAACAAACCCAAACTGGGAGAATTTGGAACACTTCCTAAAATCAAAGCACATCTCAACTCAAGGTTCAAAATAAAGCAGCATGCAAGCCACACATGCACTCATCTCAGGAGCAACCCAAATGTGCCCTCTGTGCTAAGTTTCAGTTTGTGGCAAATTAAACTACTAAAATCTTGAAATTGAGACACATAGACTTTAAGATCTCTGAAGATCCTCATGGGTTCCTTCCAACTTCAGATACTCTGTGATTCTATGTACAGAGTTAGCTTGGATATTTTACCTCTTTTTCTTCACCAACATGGTCCAGGCTCTCATGACTCGAGGGATTGTATGGTATCACTGGAGGTGCAAGAAAAATTTATTACACTGATGCAACACAACAGGATTTTCTTCTGCCTTATAATTTCCACAATTAGAGAAACATTTTTAATGCTTCTATTGGAAGTATTCAAAACTGATAGGTTTGCATTAGGATCACCACTCTGATTGTCACAAAAATAAACATGTTTGGCCACCAGTCCAGCAGAAGTTCTGCTAATGCTGTTAAAAGTTTGGGTTTGGTCTTTTTTTTTGCTTGATCATGGCATTTGAAGCACTCAGCTTACTAAATGTAACTGACAGCATAAATTTTTCTTTGTTTAGTCAAGTTTCTGATACTGGTAAGATGTGGAAAATTGGAATTTTTATATTTATATCCCCCTTAGCATTAAGAAGCCGTCTTACTTTTGTTATTCTATGAAAAAGAAGGGTTTTTAAAATAACTTTATTTCAAAGTTCACTTTTCAGCAACTTAGAGTAATTTAAAGAAAAAAATGATTGATCTTACCTGTTTCTACATTATCTGAATGCACTGATGATGGATCCATAGGCATTATTGGTTCCTGATAACAGAGAGGATTTTTGTAATAGACTGTCCAAGTGTCAGACACATTACTTTAGAGTGAATAAATGAAATTAATGACCCCCCGAGGAACATGATCTAGCTACTTTTTAACTTGATTAGTCAACATAGTTACTAAAACATACACAATGAAATAAACAACTGCATTCTTTATTTTTGCTATTTTCTGGAAGTCATCACTGTTTCCAGAAGCTGCAGAAGTAACAACTTGGTACAATACAGAAAGAAATACAGCAGATGAGAAGTGAGATAGAAAAACTCAAGTCCTTCAGCAGTATATATATTAGTCAAAAAGAATTCCTAAAAAAAAGACTTGAAGCTGTCTGCTTTATTAAACCAGAAGCAGTAATAATCCCAATTTTTCTCAGAACTTAAGAACTGAAGATGACTGAATTTCTTGGGAGGAAATTCCTTTCCTGTAATGTGAAATAATCCAATAATCTATCAGATATTTAGAGAATTTATTCCTCCTATCCATTTTGAAGATATAAAATAGTGTGTACCTGTATACAACGTCCATGTGAAGGATGGGATAAATGTCCTTTATATGCTTATATGTGACAAGGGAAATAACATCAGATGTGCAGATTAGATTCCTGTCTTGCTATAACCTGCAATTTTGCTTGGTGAATCCCAAACTTTCTTGCAAAAGTCGTGGTAACCATAAAAATTCTGTTTCAACTACTGCGATTATTTGCAGGCTGCAGTTTGAAAACCATCAGTACAAAATGGGGAAGGGGTTACTTGTTTGACTGGCTGGTTGCTGCTTTTTTTGAGACAATCAGGTCAGTTTTACTTACTGGCTGTAGTGTGTGTCGGCCACACTCAATATTGACAAGTTTGTGACACTTCTTGTGGACGAGGAGTTTGCAGTTGATGCACTTGTAGCCCTGGCGCCCCAGGCCCCAGATCCGGTCAGTGCAGATGGCACAGTGAGCTCTCTGCAATCACAAACCAACAGAACTCATGCAAGAGCAAAACTGAAGAACAAAACCATCCAGCCACACTTGCATTAACCAAGCTCATCTCCTCATTTCTCTGTAGGTGAGAAGAGAAGGAAGGCAGGAGAGCAGAAGCTTCAACACCTTAAACAACCAGACAATGTGAATGATCACCACTCGCTGTAGGACATTCACAAAACAACTCCAAAGATCCATGAGAACAGGGTGCCTATGGAGGCAAGAGGGAAAACTGATTTAACTGTGGTGCCTTGACAGCCTTTAACCCAGATGAGGTCAAAAAACAACAACAAAAAAGCTGAAGTTAGACATGAGGATGCCCAAGATGAAGTTTAGTGGAGACGATCTCAAGCATTAAGCACACAATACACTAAGCTTAAAGAAGGAAGGATTACTGAAGCTGTCAAGGGACCTGACTTACTCAAATATTTTGGCTTTGGTTCTTGCTGTTGCTGTTTTTAAACACAGCAGAGCCTTCTTGGTCCTTAGCTAATTATTGACCCTTGCTTTCTGAAAACATTCTGAATGGTTTGTTATTTTCAGTTGATTGCATGGCACCAGAAACAGGCTGCCTGGAGAAACATCTCAGCTTTCTCCTTTATAAGTCATGAAAGAAAAGTCTGTGCTTCATAAGCAAGTTCAGACCATTTTACTCCCAGAAGCTGAAAAACTGAAAATCTACTTTTAGCCATCTAATACATTCCAGTTTGCTCTCTGGGAGGATTTTAAGGGAACACAGGAGCTTTGACATTATGCTTTCATGAGTATATGTAAAGTGAATTGCAACCAATTTGGTTTTGTTTTTTTTCTATTTCAAGTTCCTGATGATTTAATACTGCTTAAGTTTCCTGAAGACACAGGATTACCAGAAGTGTATAGACAAACAACAGAAATGAGAATAAAACTACCTGATAACTTTTCAAGGCATTGACATCATCATTATGAAAATAAGACATCCCTGTATCATGGCTTTAAGTACCCAACAAGAGTCTCACCCTGTTAAATCGTTTGGCTTGGAAAGTGTGACCATTTGCACAATAGAGCTTTCGCCACCGGCGGGCGCCTCGGCGATAAATGGACTCTAAGAGGAAAAACACAGGATTATATCCAGACAAATGCAAACACAGAACTGCAACATCTTCTCCTGGAGTGTCATTTGCAGAGTAAAGTTTCACTCCTGCACCTTACAGACACAGAGGAATGTTCCAAGTATCTTTTTAATCTTTTTTTTTTTGTTTTTTTTAAGTTTTGGAGAAAATTTGAAGTAGAATACCCTGATCAATTGAAGTTAATTCTGATTTTTCTGAAGTTAAAAGGAACTGTGAGTAAAGAGAAGGTAAATTGTCCAAACAATACAAGCACTTGTGTATGAAGTATACACATACCTCAGCTCAACTTGGGGAGAAGCTGTGGGGAAGGGAGAGGAGGAAGGAAGGTGAATTGGGAGCATGTCCTGATTTATAAGATTGCTTGACAAATCCTCCAGTGTTTTAAATCCACAGCTGCCACTATTAATTTATTTTTTCATTTTTTGGACTATTACTTTATGTTTCATTACTTGAGGCACGTCAGAAACTAAAACTGAAAACTAAGATATGAAAACCCACGCTGAGCTGTAAATCTTTTTCTGATTCAGTCTGCAACCTCGTTTTTCAGATAACCAGCATTACTCATCCTGCCCAAGTTAACTTTTAAACATGCACATTTAGATTGGATTGGTCAGAGATTTGGATAGCAAGCTGACAGATGCTTGTGTGCAGAATACACACACACAATTTTTTATAAAACTTTAAGACAGGGGGGAAATTACCTCTTTAATGTCTAGAACATTAGTGACCACTATAGAGGTTTTTGGAAAATCCTCATGATAGCACCTAAACATCAATTTCAAAAGAATTAACCATAAATCTGTAAATAGTGACAAGTCATTATCATTGGTTTCAAGCCTCTGCTCACAATTGTCAGCCAGCAATCTGGCAACTCCCCAAAAGACAGGAATAGGATAAAAAACTGTCATGGTAGAAGAGGCAAAAGCAAGGAAAGCAGAGTGACATGGGTAGTTAACAGGAATGTGAAATGCTTATTAACAATGATTCAGAAGTGACAAACATTAAGTTTAGCGAGATTTCCCATTCCTTTTAAATATTTGATTTTTACAGTTTGGATTATTAATATTCATAAATGCAGGATGCCAAACCAAAGAACATAAAATCTGCTAAAACAGGAAATCTGAACTGAATTGCTGTAGTTCTTAGCCGAAATGCCTACTTACTGTCTTCTCCTGGACAAGGCATGCCAGGCCGCTCTGGGACACAAGGAAATACTGCAAGAAAGACATTAACTTCTGATTAGCTTTCATTTCAGACAAAAAAGAAATCTTTGGGTTAAATACAACACTCCTGAAAGGCATTCAACCATCTAGAAAACAGCACTGACTGCATTTCAACAAAACCTTCTTTAAGAACAGATGAGCTGCAAACCACCACAAACCTCTTTTGCTGGGCATAGCAGTGACATACATGAGAAATACACACAACAAGCAGAATAAATGAAGCTATTTCTTAAAGATAGTGGATAAAAAAAATAATGATTTTGGCTTCTCACGTGGCCAATCTTCACAGTTAGTCAAGATTTCCAAATACTATAAATATTTTATATGACAGTGTCCTAACAGTTACATAGGATTTTGACTATGTAAGTTTTTTGTTTGTTTGTTTTTTCCATGATTTATTTGGCTACAGTAACCATCAGAGGGAAGAATAAATGTGGACAGGCAGCCCTGGTGCCAGTTTAATCAGAAGCTTATCAAACACAAAAATTAATGGAGAAAGGGCAGATGAAAAATCTGATAATCACAGAAGCAGTGAAATGTACCTACAAATGGATTATATTCTTCCCCTTTTTAAAACTCTCTGTGGGAAGCTGGAAAGCTGTCTTTTCCTTTCAAATGATAAACTAGATTTTTTGTATCTTTTTAAGAGAAGGTGACTGTTAAGACACTGTAGTGTAACACACCATCACTTCATAATGATGACTTTTCTGCCCTAATCTCTGATAAACCAAGACTGACCTTCTACTGATAAAAAGTTACAAATAGCTAGAAAAATATTCTGGAGAAGTTGTCAAATAGGCATATAACCCTGAAGAACAAAAATTGAACAACTACACATTAAACAGGGGCATAATATTATTAAGTTTAAAACTGAAGTATCTTATTTTAGAATGGAACAAACTTTTCATTAAACTGGAATCACAAACGGAGCGCATTCATTTTTTTTCCCCTAATGGAGATGCTCCTCTAAAGCACTTACCCATAATTTACTTTAGGCTAATGTATAAATCTAATGA
>WEIU01015632.1:717625-729680 GCA_013389925.1 Aegithalos caudatus
AAAAAATTGTACTTTATCCTGTCTACCATTCACTTCCAGCAAGTGTCTGAAGGCACCTGGGCTGAATGAATGAAGAAACAGAGACTGGATTTCATTAATAAACTAATAGCAAAGTATTTTTTTTCTCCCTTAATTTAATAAAGGTGAGCACAGTGGATGGTCATCAGCATGCCTTGACAGGATGGCCACAGGCCTGAGGGGAGAAGGATGTGAAAGGCACAGGAATGGAAGGTGAGAATTCCACTCATTCCACAGGTATACAAACATGAGCAGCAGTAAATTTCAGTAAATTTCCCCTACCATGGATCAGAAGCTCTGAATCCTTGTTTAGTTCATACAACCGAAAGGCCTCTTCTAACTCCAGCTGAGAGGAAACTGTACATGGGTCTCCTGTGGAAAGAAAACACAACAACACAAAACTCAACCCAATTAGTTCCATACCATTCAGCAGTTCACTCACAGTTGGTTTCCAGGATAATTATTGTAGAAAAAAATCCAATGTTCTCAAGTGTGGTAGTATTTATTTTTAACACTGTTCAAAGAGTACATCTGAAAAGAGTCATGTTGAGTTCTTTCAGGGAAAATAAAAATATGGGATATTCCCAAGAGGTAAGCAGATCATAAGAACAAAACATCATTGTTACAAGCATGGTTACACATTATTTCAGTATAGGAGGTGCAGGCTATATTCCAGCACCTAAAAACCTTCTAAGATTACCTTTTATTTCATGGATTTTTAACTAGAACTGAATCAATTCCATTTTCACAGCTGCTTCAGCGCTGCCAAGACTGGCACCAGGAACTGCAAAAGCTCTTAGAGCTCAAATCTCTCCTCAAACCTCCACGGAAACTTTTAACAAATAACATAATCTAAGTACAACATCCCATTTTTCTGATTTGTAACTACTACTTTCACACTCATACAACTATTTGAAATAAAATCCCTTAAAGAAAGGACACCAAAGCAGAAGAAAGGTGGGAGTTGGCTCGCTTTGTTTATTTTTTTTAATAAAACAACTGTAGTTTTGTTGACCATTTGTGATGGTGCAGACTAAATTACATGCCAAATCCTTGATGATAACATTTCTCAAAGACTGTGTTTTCTTCTGGTACAGACTAGTAACATTAGAAAAAACAAGAGCCCCATAAAAGAAAAAGCCTTTTTCAAAATAATACTGTAACTGAAACATTTTAAAATCAAATGTTGAATCTCAATCATCACTACCCCAAAGAAAGAAAATACTTCTAGTTATTAGCTCAACTTGTTCTCCCCCCCTTCAACTAGACAGCATGGGCAGAAGTTTATTTTTTAGCCCAAATCCCATACAGCAAGTCTGCCTTCCCATATTTCTAATTTTTAACAGAAATACTACTTTCCATGTCTTTAAGTGACAAACTGGTTATGGGTAACCAAACTGGAGGATGCCAGAATAATTTCCATTCTGGCTAAACTGGATCCAGTCTGGAAGTTTGACTGCTTGGAGTCCTCAAAGTTTAAAAGTTCACAAGACCATTAACAATTATCTTTGTGTTCTACACTGCAAGGTACCTAAACTAACACAGCCACTGCTAAAGCTTTTCAGTGGAACCACACACCCAGCAGCAGGAGGGATTTCAACTCACCCCACAAAAGTTTCTCCAGAGAATTTGTTTTGTTTCGAATGTATCACAATGCATTTGTTTCCAATGTATCTTCCTCCAGAACAGGAAGGACATGGACCTGTTGGAGCCAGCCCAGAGGAGGTCACCGAGTTGATTAGAGGGATGGAGAACTCAGCTATGAGGAAAGGCTGGAAGAGTTGGGATTGCTCAGCCTGGAGAAGCTTTGGGGTGACCTAATTGTGGCCTTCCAGAACGTGGAGGAGCCAAGGAATGTGAAGGGAGACTGTCTACAAGGGATGGAGAGACAGGACGGGGGAATGGCTTCACGCTGACAGAGAGCAGGTTTAGATCAGATATTGGGAAAAAATTCTTCCTTGTGAGGGTGGTGAGGCCCTGGCCCAGAGTGCCCACCACCCATGGAAGTGTCCAAAGTCAGAAAGGATGGGGCTTTGGGCAGCCTGGGATTGTGGAAGGTGTCCCTGCCCATGGCAGGGGACGGACTGAGATGATCTTTAAGGTCCTTCCAAGCCAAACCATTCTGTGGTTCTATGCATTCTATGCTATTGCTGAAATATAAAAAATAAATGTAAATGATCCATTTTCAGTGTTCTATCTTTATTGTTTCCTGCCCATCAAAACCCTTTGAAGCCACCTACAGTCATTTTCCACCAAACCACATCCCCCTGCAGCTGGACACCTGGACACCACAGTGCCCACCCACGGCACAAACTTACACTGTGCAGAGCAGGGTGGGAGGAGAAGGAACAATTGTATTTACTCAGACTCAGAATCAACAAACCAGTTTTTCCTCATTTGTTTCTGACACCTGTGCAAACAGTTCTGTGTTTCCTTTTGGCAGAAGTAAAAGAGGGTCTCAAGAACAAGCAAACTCAGGACAGAAGGTTTGCAGACATCTCTCTCAACAGGCTTGAGTAGTACAAATTTTGCAGTCAAAGACAGATGGGATACACAGGGAAATATTTACTTTTGAGTTATACAGCGAGAAACAACAGATTGAGGATACACACAAGGCTCAGTGTCCATCCCACAGGATGTTTCAGAAGGCAAGAGTGAAGTTGAAATGACCATGTATGGAAAAAAAGAGAAATTTGTCTAAAATCAGATCGAGTTCATTCTATTTTCCGATTGTATCTGAAGATTTTGGAAATGAGTCCACTCAAATAAATTGCATCTGTCTTTGTGTGCCATTACCTCTATGAAATGAGAGTAGTTACACTTGAAGCCTTCATCTTACAAAGGCATTTGCTGTATGACAAATCAAAACCTTAAGTGTCCAGGTAAATCCAGTGTAGTCAGGAAGTCGTGATGCCCCAGACCTCTTATCTTCTCTCAGACTATAAAAAGCATGAGTAATAGTGTAGCAATTACCAGCCTACAGCACACACATTTCCTCATGCTACTGTTAAACAGTGAACTTCAGTTTTGGTGAAGAAGATGTGATACAGGAATTTTCCAGTAAAGCAAAACAGGTTTCTAGAAAGAATATCAACTGAAAACACTACGGAGTGTGCTGAGGGAAGAGGCAGGGAGCTTGGCAAGAAGCCATGCATTGTACATGCAAGAATTATTCACAATAAAGACAAGAGGATTTGCTTTAAACACACTCCTCATTGGCAGATTAACTTTTTCTCCACTGACATTAAAATGTAAGCCAATGATTAATGTAAACACGGACTGCTTGTGAAAATCAAATCCTACACACGAAAATAGTTCAGGCAAACTGCAACCTTCCTTTTTTTTATAAACCTATCTCTAATTAAAGAGTAGAAATTGAGACAGAACAAATTGTTACTTCAAGTAAATTACTGAATCAGTACAAAATGTTTATTAAAAAAAATATATGTATTTCCTGCTATGACTGACACTGCAGACTCCTCCACTGAGGGGAAGAGTCCATTATCTTTCTGATAATAAAACAACACAGCCAGCTTATTATAAAGTAAATGTTCAACTCCCAGTAGCTCTGCTGCACAGTTCAGTCATAAACACTGTTCATTTTACTGCATTCATTTTACTGCACTCTTCATTGTACTGCATCTGCCTGGTATAAATAACTTTAGAATGATGAGAAGAAAAAACCCCACCTACTCAGACTCCCAAGACCACATAATCTTCAACACACCTGCCTATATGGCACTTCCAAAAATCAACTTTGCTCCATGTTTAGCTTTGGACTCTGAATAAACTGGCAGTAGCCCAATTTGAAACGGGAGGAAACAGTTCCATAAGCATCATTTATGCTGATGGCTGCATGCAAACACCAACCACAGCCAACAAATCACTGCACGCTGCAGCCTTTTATGTACTGCATCAGCTAAAATAACTCCACAGCAATCTCATAATTCAGAGGGCTCTTCGTTGTAGCTGTAGCTCAAAACTTACGTGTGGAACAAATTAATTCCAGTGAGAAAACAGAACCCACAAATAACCTTTTAAAAAAATCACTACTGTACACACACAGCTCAATGGATGACATCTGTTAACAGGAAGAACAGACTCCAGACTTTTTTCATCCAAGGTAAACTTTAAGATGGATAATGTAAGCACTAGAGATGAGTTCTCAGTCAAGGTTATCGCTGTACTTTGATGAAAAGTTTCTACACATCACTAGTATTCGGAAGAAGTTTTATTATTAGCTATGTGTTAATAGACTTTAGGTTGCTAAAGTAGCAGCTGATAATAACACTTGAGATATAATGGTTTTGGTTACACATACAACTCAACTATATATTAAATTATATCAATGTTTTACATAAATACTGCAATTTGTATGACTTAATGTATGTTTAGCTCTTTCAAAAATATAAGATATAAAGGGAATCTCCAGCAGTATAAAGGAATACTTTCTGTTGCCTTCATAAGAAATCCTAACACTGAACTAACATTTTCATAGTGACTGAGGTCTTGTTTGGTTTATAAAGACAGAGAGCAAGCTACACACGAAGTAGCGTGAAACAAATACCTCTTCATTAAGCTCTACCTAAGAAGGCATTGGGTAACTTATTTTTGGAGTCAGATTCTACATTTTATAAGCTTATCTTATAAGGGCAGAGGGAAAGAAAGGGGAAAAACATATATGACAGGGAAAGAAAAGCTGGAAAGTTGAGCAATGTATTGATGAGC
Organism: Aegithalos caudatus; assembly: GCA_013389925.1. Lineage (NCBI taxonomy): Eukaryota > Metazoa > Chordata > Aves > Passeriformes > Aegithalidae > Aegithalos > Aegithalos caudatus. The sequence continues at coordinate 722,372 of WEIU01015632.1, forward strand.
ATTGATTTACCTTCTTCATCAATCCATTTCATGGTGAAAAGCTGCTCGTTGTCAAAGGAGCACATGTCTCGAACTTCACTGCACAGTCCCTCAAAGGAGATGGAAGGCTCAAAATAGGTTATCATGATGTCCCTGAGAAAGAGAAAAATGTATTTCAGAAATGATTCCACAAAATGTAACACTGATCATCATCTCTAACACCTTCCATACACCACTGATATTAACCCTGTCCCTGATGCAGCTCCCTCCAAAATGTTCAAGGAAAATAAAGTACCTAAGTTCCATTCTTACAGCAAAGTCGGGCTCCAAGTGATTTTTATAACTTGACAGTCAATCTTCCAGGTATGTGCTTCAGAAAACAACTCAGATTTTATGCCCAAGTAACTATGAAGTGACTTGAAGCAGACATTAACCACACAGAGAAATTAGATCTCTTATACCAGTGGAAACTCAAGAATGAAACGCTGCAGATGTTTGAATAATGCTCAAAACATGTTTCTGGTTTTACTTTAACAGTGCTTTTGGTAATAGTATCACAATATAAAAACACATACATTTACTCCAACTAAATTTTGATAGTGTAGATGTTATGAAAAAATTAATGACAAATACTAAGCAGATTTCCTAGCAGACTTGGGGACATGTGCAAATATTCAAAGTGCCTTGAAAAAAAAGAGTGGTGCTTCACACAAGGAAGGGGAAGGCTGACAGAGAGCCATATACTTAAAATTGAAATGTACTGCTTTACTGTTATGCAGAATAAGTATTTCTGTGATAATTAGAAGTGAGTTAACCTGGTTCAAATGTGTTAGCAAAAAATGCTGGCCTACTGTGTTGACTGGGCTTAAAGAGGAACAGGTGACAGGGCTCAGACCCTAAACCAAAGGAGCTGGGAGACACAGAGGAAGCAGGAAAGCTGTTTACAACACACTCAAACATAGTAAGAAAGCTCCATGCTTGAGCTACAAGATTAATCTTCTCATAAAAACCTCACCCAGCTGGATTTGCTGCAGTGGGTGCCAGCGCCCAGGACTGTCTGGGGGAGCTAAAAGAAAAAATATTTGAAGCAACAAAGTTTTACCTGGTCAGAAATCCCACCAAGGTTCCTACCAGACTGAAGTGTATGTACACAGCAAGTTAATAATCTTTAAATCATCACGTGCACGGGTAGATTGAGATCAAGAAGGTGACTTAACATAAAAAGTGTGGTTATGGAACTGGAACAACGCTCAGGAGGGGCAGAGAGCACACAAAAACCAAACTGCTTGCCCGAGGCTCCTCTGAGAGCAGCAGCAGGAATAAAATCAGCTGGCAACTCCTAAGCACTGTGGAAGAACAGTGAGCCTGCTTCTGGATTTATGAGCGTCATCACGGGTTAGCTTTAGTTAGGGGACAGACTCCAGTAAATGCAGCAGCCCAGGATAAACACAACATCTCCTCAATAATCTGAATAAAGCAGTCAAAAAGCTGCTGCATGATTTGGTAGGGGAATCGCTCCTGTTCTTCCCACGTGTGACAAAATGCAAACCAAACAACCAGACCCTGGTATTTAGACACAGCACAGACATTTAGAGCACAAGGGATTTATTTGAGAGCTCCAAATCACACCCATCCAACACAGCAAACTCTTCTCTCGGACACAAAGGTCTCCCTTTGCATCTCCTATGGAAGCACCAGCTGGGAAGCCAATGCCAACAAGGCAGACCTGCCAGTGAGTGACTGTCACAGACACACAGCAAGCCTGCACTAGGAGGCAGAGCCTTAACCTGTATTTCCTGTTTTTCCAGGAAGGAAATAAGGTGCTGCTTACTTAGCAGCTCCGCTGTGTTTACCATCCCTTCATTGATTCACGTTTTAGCACAGATATATTCACTGTGGAATATGTTCTTAAACAAAAAGAAAAAAATAGTTCTGAAGAGTGTTGACAAGCCAAAGTATTTCTATTTATATATATTTACATTGCAGGGGTTTCTGGGATTGAACTAGTCAGTAGAGAGTTTGTTAAGTGACTATGACTGCCAGAAAAGCAGAAAGTCACAGACCACACTTTTTGAGACGGTAATCACTGATGCTTCAGCAAAAACTGAAGATTAAATTATATATATAATAGCAAAATCTGCTCAGCACATTTTCAAATGTGATGATTCAAGCTCACTAAAAACAGATTTATCTGTGCTGCACCAAACAGGAAAAATCATAATGTTAAGATGCACTGTACAGCCTTGGAATCTCTTCATATCTCGAAAGTAAAAGTTGGAACCAACTCAAAAAAAATCTCTTACTCCTTGTTGGTACCTTTAAGTAGCAAACCTTTTCCTTCAGAAAAAAAAAAAAAAAGGAGAGTTTAATTATTTCAGAATGAAAATGTGTTCTCTAAATTACTATTCTATTACCTCTAGCAGGACCTATCAGTTACCAAATGATTTGGAGTATCTCTTCTGCTATAGCAAACACTAATCAGTCTTTCAGAGAACTCTAGCCAATAGCAATACTAAAAGAGAAAGATGATGTCAGGTATAAACAAGGTTCCACAAGCAGTATCTACATTACACAGGAACTGAAAGGTTACAGGTCTCCCTACTGCTTTATTTTGCCATTGGAACTCCACTGATGACCCTGACATTTCCTGCTGACACAGGTCTCACTTTCACAATGGTTCTGTTGTCACACCTTGGTGTCCTCACACTTCTTGCCCCTAACACAGCACTGATGATGCTTTCATTAGGAAAAAGCTGGATTCACTCAAGCCAAGAAGAAGTTAAACTATTGAGAAGAAAAAATTGTATTTTAAATAAAAGTTAGTTGGCCAAATTAAGGACAAAGAAAAGTGAATATGGACCATAGCCTGCTGACTTGCATGGAAGATACAAAATGTTTTCTTTTACTGAGATGTGGGAAACATTTTCTTGACAATACACCTTTCCTTGTGATGAAGATAAGGTTATACACTGCTTGGAATAAGCATGTTTGTCATAAAGCTATTCAAGGTGAAATAAATATCTTTGTCCCCTCTTGGCACACATAGGAAATTAGAAGAAAAGCTGATTCAAGCACACCTTTTGCACCACCACATCTGGAGGTGGTGCAAATTAATTCTTACTATGGAAGCACGAGACTTCCTACAATTTGTTTTTGCACTATTATAGTTGGTCTTAATCAGAGACCTGTGAGTAGGAAACATGCAAATATACAAGACAGCACTTGTCCTGAATTACTTCCACTGAAAATGCTATCACTTCTATCTTTCATAAATATTAATAAAGATAACTTATTCATACTACTAGAAGGCCTGTCTGAGTCAATATCCTGCAAATATCAGAATCAGTAAATAAATCTTAGGAAGAGAAAAGGCAACTTGTAAACCTGAACACACTAGAGAACGTATTTTAAATACAGATAGAAGATCATATTGCCCACCCTTCCTGAGATAGCTTTCCTCACTTTCTTTTACAAATCATCCAAAAGTTGTCCTTTAACAAAAAAACAAACAAACCATCCAACACAAAAACCTCAAACCCAATGCCAACAATTAAACACAACTCATTATCTGTACCTCATTTTTCACTCTGATCTTAAACTCCCTGGGGAGAACAACCCTGTAAGAACAGACACTATTGCTTTAGATTTCTCCAGCTGCAGCCTCATACATCCCACATTATGTATGGGGAAATGTACAGATACATTATACATCTTACCTACACATCCCCACATGTATCACACACCTGGGCCAGTCATTAAGGCTTTTGAAAAGGTCTAATTAGAGCTCACTGCAATGAACTTGCACAGGACTCCTGGGGAATTCTGTCAATGTCATTTCTGTACTGTGAGGTGCAGCCACTGCCATTCACAACCATTTAAAGCATTGCTTTCCCCTGTGCAAGTCTGTTTTTCTGGAAAAAAAATACGTTGTCAGAAAGTTAAATCAATATTGAAGCAGCAAGAAGGGGGGGAAATGTATTCACAGGCTTAGTCCAAAGTATTCTTGAGCTGAACACTCTCCTACGAAGAATTTGATTGTCAACAGACAACAGAAGACACTGTGCTGAAGAGCTGATCAAAAAGTGCCCAAGATAAAGAAAATAAAAAGAAATTATGTAAGGAAATATTTATGGAGGTACATTTTGATTTAACAATTAAAATTTATATTCTCCTCACACTTTTTTCACTCATGTAACTAAAGTAATTAAAATTAAGAAGCAGGTTTAACATGCATCGTGAGAGGACTGTCAGGCATGTTCTTCACCTGAACCAAAGCAAACTGAAGGTGAGCAAAACATTGGTATCTGCCCCTTTTTATTAAAAATCTAACCTACATTACAGCCTACACAGCTAAAATCAGCATAAAATCTATGTCAGGCACTGAAAGAATATATGCTAGCAGTTCTACTCATGACACAAAAATGGTTATTATACCTGTTGGGTTTTGCTTCTTTTTTAAATCAGCATGAATTCTACAGGATTCCTTGAGCACCAGGAGTGAATTATTCCTACCTGTTTTCTACCCCTACAACATATGTATGAATGATGTAACAGCTTCTTGTGCTGATCTGACAAAAAGCATCTCCAGCAAATGAGGCAGGACAAAAGGCAAACTTTGAATATCATCAGAGTGCTGGAATGGTTGTAATTACAGATGCTGATCAGTGCCATACACTGGGAGCTGCTATACTTTGTTATTGCATCAACAAAAATCCACCTTTGGAGTAACACAGTGAATTCCTAAAAACCCCCTCAGGAACCTCTGTTACACACACTGCACAGATCACAGTAACTCTTTAAAATATGTAACACTATTTTAAGAATTTTAAACAACCAATTCTATGTGGAAGATAAGCACAGTTTAAACAGAGAGAAGGAAATACCTGGAAAAAGTCAACTTAATGCCCTAACACTCCCAAGTCTCTGGGAATTCACCATTCCCTTATTCTCATGGTCTCTGTTCATTTTTAGGAAAATTTTCCATCCTGTTTAAACATATTTCATGAATTGAAGATAAAGAATTACCACAGCACGGTTCAATGAAACAAAGACTCTTCAAAGGGTCCTGTGTGAAGTCTTTGTCTTGGCTGAGAAAAGCAATTGGGCTCCCAGCCAGACCCAGCCGAGTTTTGGGGATTCAGGCTCGGCTCTTTGCCCCAGGCAAGTATCCCGACTATCAGATTCCCAAACGTTTCAAGAACAAATCTGTGCTTCTAAGTGGCTGGGTTGGGTTGGCTTGGTGGTTTTTTGTTTCTTTTTCTTTTTAACCAGAAACTCATTCTGGAAGATGAAAAGACCTTCCCAGCCAGACTTTCCCAATAACTTCTACAACCCACTTAAATGCTTCCATTAAAAGGAAATTAGGAGAGATTAACGTTTCCTGATTAACACTGTTTCCCATTAATTCCTCAATCCAGCTCTGAGACAGTTTATTTGAAGAATGGGGGAAAAGCTGCCTTTGGTATCAGCACTCAGTTCTCAGTCTCCAAGTCATTTCAGGCTAAGTGCAGGTAAAATGTTTGCCTTTGATAACCACTTGATAGTGCAAGTCTGAGAAGGGGCTTGAGACTTTCTGTTGTAAGACAGTGGAGAGAATAATTTGCTTGTATCTCAAAATAAATCATGACTAGGCAGTCAGCTTGTTAGTTTGTTGGTATTCACAATGGTTAACCAACACCCTCTATGACTCAATGCCATTATTAAACTGATAACTGCATTAACAGATAAAAAGTCAATGGACTGGGCTCAAAAGAAACATTCCAGTGCCTGTGAAATTATTACCAGTGTCATGAGCCAGCATTCCTGCCCAATGTGGCATATTTTTTTCCTTACTCCCACAACCCTGAGCTGCTTCCTCCCTGTTCTTGCCCCACAGCCTCCCTGTGCTAAAGCAAGAATCCATGTAATTGCATGTGCAGGTGATCAAGATTAAAACTGACTCAGCAGAAGAAAAATAAATGGTTTTCACCCAGAAAGTTCCCATTTTAGTTCACTGTCTGACCAAATGAACACCTCTACCAGCTAACAGCCAGGGGAATCTTTGCTTATGAAGAAGTGGATTAAAGGGACTGTGAAACAGAGTGCTCAGAATTTCACATACTTTGACAGTGTCTCACATGTCCTTTAAAGCCACAGACTGTGCCAGTCTCTACAGCAACTTCTACAGACTCCTGTCAAGAAAAGTCCAAAAGCAGACACAAGCCAGAAACCAAAGAGCAGCAAATACCAAACGCTCAGTGTAGTTTCTATACCTCTCCTTAAAATTACTAGAGATAGCAGAGAGTAAATACTGAAAAGGTAATACACATCTTCTTGTGCTTAACACATATAACTGGAAGGAAGCTATCAAGAGTATAGTGTTCACTCTTAATCCAAAAATGAAACCTACATTGTTTTCTGCTGAGATCACCTCCCCTCAAACTTAATGGCCCAATGAACCACTTACAACCCTTGCACTGAAACTTACTAAGTCCTGTAACTGTTACTATTTAATAGTGGGCTGGGAACCCAAGGCAGGACGTTTCTTTTTCTTTACGTGTTATTGCTGGAGAGCTACTGAATTCTGCCCACAAAATTCAGGTTTCCATTTCACAGACACCTAGTGTTTTGAGGTTTTTTTAACAGCAGAAGCATAATTGACAGTAGATGCATCTGGGTTACCATTCACACACTCCCCTGGAAATCGCTCAATCCCTGGCAAATAGCCTAAAGACCCATGAAACAAATTTTCATACAAACATCCTCTTCCTTTAGTCCTGAACATCACTTAATATAGAAAGACCAGGACCAAAGCTGGATCCCGAACATACTAAATGCAACTTTCGGCGTGTGTTATGAAGGAATATGTACTTATTACTGGCAGCCAAGGCCTGGGGGTGAAGGGAATCAGAGTGAGCAGGGCAAATGCTGCTCAGGCACATCCTTGTTCACCGGGACAGCCATGGCAGGAGAAGGGAGGATCCGACTTCTACCCTGAACGCTGACACCAGTCCTGCACTTGACATCCATTTCAGCACGGCTGCTCGGTCGTGGAGTGTTTTTCCTCCGCTCTTTCCTTCCTCCCCTACAAGTCAGGGGATACTCAGGGCTTGATCCAAGAGTATTCCCAGGAGCCCGTCCAGGGGAGCCCGTGCCGGGTACCACGAACACCCGCGGCGCCGCTTCGGACGCTCCTCCCCGCCCGGCCGTCCCCGGCGGCTCGGTGCCTGCACTCACCCCTTGTAGTAGGCTTTCACCCGGACCTGGTGGGCGCCGTCCCCGCCGAGGCTTCCCCCGAGGCCGCCCGGAGCCGACATGGTGCTGCCGGCGCCGCCGTCCCGCTGTGTCGGCA
>WEIU01015632.1:731965-763869 GCA_013389925.1 Aegithalos caudatus
GGGGGCTGAGGGTGGGTCAAGCCTGGCCTGGGCGGGGGGCGGCCGGAGAGAGGGCACCGGGCCCCTCAGCGCGGGGCCGGAGCTCATCATGCTGTGGGGTGTGTTCCCACTGAGCATACCTTCGTTATTATTAATATTATTTTTTAATTGTTATTATTTCGGAGCCCTCTCTCAAATACCGAAATGCCTGTATGGGTTAGGCTTGGAGGAAAATTTTATTTAGTTTGGGTTTCTTGTGATTTGTCCCCTTGGAGTTTCAGGGAGAGGTTGTGAATTGGGGAAAAAAAAAAAAAAAGAAAAAAGAAAAAGAAAAAAAAATAATAAACCATGTGGTTGTGGATGGTTGTGGTTGTGGATGATAGCAGGGTTTGTTATTACATTGGCATTTACTGAAACTTTCCAAAACGTGAATAATGGCATTCGTGTGTCCACTGTGAGGATAGTTAATTAATTGGTATAGAATAGCAAGTACTTTTTTAGTTAAGGTGGTTGCTTTGACCAAGAAATACATAAAGAAACCAAACTTTGGAATATTTACCTTATGCACAATGTAACTTGAAGTTATGTGGTCTTGTACTGTTACTGCTTGAATAAATACTTTCAATATAGTTCTTTGTTCTGCTTTGTATTTTGGGCTCATTTAAATGCATAGTGGTTGTTTCAAGTCAGTGTATTTTCTAAAACTTACTTCGCATTACGGAGATTGTTTTGAGTTAAAGTTGCTCAGGGAGCATCATTGCAAGGTCTTCATCATTAAACAAAATTAATTTTCTAAGTTACTATGATGCCTGTGCAAGGTGAGGTGTCAGAGGAGAGATGGAGATGCTGACCAAAAATTTAGGATCTCCTTACTTTTTTCTCTGTACATCCTTTGTGAGAACAACCTGAGCAATGACAATATTATTTTTGAAATAATTTTGTGCGAGATGATTAGCAGCTCTCATGGAGTAAACTTGTGATGGAATAGTTACTAAGTGGGATATGTTGCACATCTTGCATATAAACACATCAGAAACGTGGCCAAGAATGAAGGAAATGACACATCTAATGTTGTTTTAAGCTAATTTCACTAGTTGCATAACTCTGCAAAAACTAGCTGGATGAGTTGTAGGTGTAAATATTTTGAGCTGCTTTTAATGTCCACTGGAGGAGACAGGATTTTTTTAAGATACTTTTCATTATGTGAAATTAATGTAAAGTGCTTTTAGATATGATGCTGGATTTATTGCAGTTGGAATGGGAACCCATGTGTGCCCTGATGTAGGTACTCATGTGACATCAGTAATACACAACAGACCCGCATTTTTAACAACAAATCTTTTTTTTTTTTCTTCAGTTCTAAAAGCAGGGATCTCTGCCTTTAAAGCATCCTTGATTACCACGAATTTTCTTTGATGGCTAAGTGTCCAATACAAGGGCAGGTCTTTAGGTGACCATGTGTGTGTTACAGTTTAGTTGTGCAGGTGGCCAGGAGCTGCAGCATCGCGTGCAGCCCTCTGCTTGCAGAGAAGTTGTGTTTTGGGAGGTGAGGGTGGCAGCCTGGCAGTGTCCTGCTCTGCTTCCAGCTGTGTGAGTTGAAATTCCTGGTTCTATTCCCATTTGATGCAGCATCTAAAGGGAGGTTTGTTAAGAACTTGGCAAAGCTGCTTTTTTTCTAGTACGCTGCAGCTCTCTGGTTATTTCTCTGAGCCCCTCTTTATGGTAAGAAGGAAACACATCTTCTCAATCCTTTGGAAAGCAATAAACAGCTACTATGTGATTTCCTGTGAATCGTAATACAAAGACTGAAAAAGAAACTGCAGTAAACACTCCCATAAACATATATTGAGGTTTGTGATTCATTTCAGTTATGAAGATGACATTTTGTGCTCTGCAGCAGAGGGAGGTCACGTAAGACTGGGGAGGATCATTTGAGGTGCTTAAATAGGTAGTTTCTTCCTTGGTTCTTGCTGTATTGTGTGAGGTATTATTGTTAAAAGGATTTCTTCCTGTATCCTTTCCCTCAGTCCCCAAACAGAGCATTTCACTGGTGATTTCTGCCAAGAGCAGGTTTTGCTCAGCAGCCAGGGTCAGCCAGCATTTTCAGTCCTGGCCTATGGGGGGTGAGGGAGGTGGTACTGGTCCTGTGTAGCTGGTTGGAGATCTTGGATGTATTCCTAAATTGGTTCTTTACTGCTACTTTTGATGGATCTTAGAAGAATATAACTACACCTCTCAAGACATTGCATCAAGTAATAGCAAATGCCACAAACTAAGATGAGATATTCAGAAGGAATTCTTTCCTATAGGGTTGGTGAGGCCCTGGCACAGGTTGTCCATAGAGGCTGCCCCATCTCTGCAAGTGTTCAAGGCCAGGTTGGATGGGGCTGGAAGCAGGCTGGGGTATTGAAAGGTGACCCTGCCATAGCAGGGCATGGCATGAGATGTCTGTAAGGTCCCTCCAACCCAAACCGTTCCACGATTCCTCACAACTTTGAAAAATCCATTTTTCTGTCTCAGCAAAACATCCATTTCTGCATTAAAATCAGCGTGTTCTGGCCTTGCCTGTGACCCCGTTGTGTGCTGCCCCCGGCAGGCTGGGCGGACGCTGCACAGCCATGGAGAATGAAGCCACCACAGCCGCGTGTTCTGCATCCACCGCCACCGTCACCACCAGCTCCACGTCCCGCGCGCCGCTGCCCCAGATCTCCGTCTACAGCGGCTCTGACAGACATGCTGTGCAGGTACTGCCCTGTGGGCCTTCCTCCCTGTCCTGCACACAGCTCCAAGCACAGGCACTGGGCACGGCTTGACACAGCGTTAGCGTTTCATTCTTAATTGCCGTTGTTTGCCGTTGTCTTTCTCGATAGTTGCAGTGTTGGTTTTCAAGAGATGTTTCCTGGAGGGTCTCAGACCACTTAAGGGTAGCTCAGGCCTGTCTCCCAAATAAGGAAGGGGAAAATGCTACGATAGAAAGTTTGGTTTGTTCACCGTTTGCTGAGGGTACAGATTATTAACATAAACCTTTGCAAAGCAAAGCTGTTTGTTTGATCGACATTGACTGGAGGGATCCAAGGTATTTGTGTGGATGTAAGTGCTGCTTGAGATCCAGCCCCCTCTTGCTGTTCTTGAAATTAGGTCTCCTTGAACTCTGTGCAGTCCATTCTGTTGTGTTTGATAATTGGGTTTCTCACACGCTACTCTGATCTCTCAAAAAGCAGAAGATGGTGTAGGATGTGTTGACAAGCAGCTGAGAGGCTGGGATGATGTGTTGGGGATGATGCTGTATTGTCAGGCTGTCCTTGAGGATGTGAATATATATATTGATGTTGACAATACTCTGTGACTTGGTCAAGGACAGTGAGGGAGCTAGTTCATTGTTACATAATTAGTGTGAAAAATGGTTTGGTTTGATTTCCTTGTAAGGGTAAACTTCAACATCATGTCAGCATGGTGTGTGCTTTGTAATTGTAATTAATTACCTACTGATTCATCACAGGTTATTCAGCAGGCCTTGCATCGTCCTCCTAGCTCAGCTGCTCAGTACCTCCAGCAGATGTATGCAGCCCAACAGCAGCATCTAATGCTGCAGACTGCTGCTCTGCAGCAGCAGCACTTAAGCAGTACCCAATTTCAGAGTCTGGCAACTGTTCCACAGGTGAGAGTGAAGTTTGCTGAAAAAGAATTGTGTATTATCTAGAATAGGGCTACAGTCATTGTCAAACGTAATAACAGCTTAAGTGCCTGAGCTTAATGCCTCCTGATAATTCACTTTTATATTTTAATGGTGTCGATATTTTAAATTGTATCATCCTCCAAACTGTTTGGAGAATTTTGTCCAGTGGTATAGATGCTCCAGTAGGCAACCATTCCATGCTTTATTGCATACATTATAATGCATCACGTAAATCATCAAGCAGTAATAAAATAAATACTAAAAAAATACTTCAATCTTCATCCCATGATTTTCTCTAAAAGTTGGTGGGGGAAGCAATGAATGGCATTGCATCTTAGTGAAATAAAAAACAATGAACATCTGGCATCTTAGTGTGTTTTGCCTCACATCTGGCTGCATTATAAGTAATGGCAAAATTAAGTTTTAACCCTGAGTGTGAAAATGTAGGAGGTAAATGACACTTCATATTTGAAACACAGGTTTTAACATCAGTGATCACTGGAGGAGACTCATTTTGAATTAAAGCAGTGGCAAGATTTCCTTTGACCTCAGCTGGCTTTGCATTGAGAATCTGATCTTGCAGAGAGAGGTGGTTGTTAATGATTTTACACAGGGAAATGCTAAATGGAGCTAAAGACCTCAGGGATATATGGCTGTTTGATGTCAGAACTGGACTGACTCACTTTTGCTCCTGGCCTTTTCTTCTATGCCTTTTTCATTGGATTCTGGTAATTTGTTGATTTGTCTTTTTTGTTGTGATGGATTTCCATGTGGGTATACAGTTACTGAGACAGAGCAAAGAAAATCAGGTTGGGAAAGGCTGCAGAGTTTTGGTTCTGTTCCTACAGAAACCTAAATCACTGTCCCTGTTACTCACCTGAAGGGCTGGAATAGCATCCTGTGATAGACACTGGATGTGCATACATAAGTTACCATTCCAGAATATGAGGCTGTTCCTTAGAGCATTTATAAAGTTTGTTTTATTTTTAAAAGATTCTAATCACAATAAAATAATGATGTGAGTTTTAATAATGACAGTTTTTTATGATACCTCATTTTGAGTTCTGAGCACCATAGGTAGTGAGGTGATCACTTAGCTCCATCATTAGCAGTTTGGCAGACTTTACCTCTGATCATTTTTCTTCAGGTCTTGATCTGAAAGAATTGTATGTCTGAAATTTGGTAGGACTTGAAGGAATTTAGCACCTTGCAGGTAGCATTCCATAGTGCAGAGTGCACTTCGCTGAAAACTATTTCCAGTGAGTAAAGCATCTTACTGTTAACTCAGAAAGGTGAAAGTAGAGAGGGCTGTATCTCATGGTTTATGCAATAAAATGAACATCACTGAAGCACTTTCTGATTTCACTATTTGACACATATTCTTGCTATTTAGGCAAGCCTGTCAGGTGGGAGGCAATGTCCTTCCCCCCCTGGGAGTGTCACTCAGCAGTCGAGCATGTCGCAGACCTCGGTACGTAACTGCACCAAGCCCTCCCTCCATTCCCAACCCTGCTTGGTTCTTACATGGCTCTAGGGAAAAGCAGAAGGTATCAATAGCATTTCAGTTTGTATTGTCAAAATTAATACTGCAGACACAGTGAACAGTATGGTGACTCTGTAGTAAGTGCTGGGTGGGATTGTTGGTGGCCAGTGTTGGCTTTCCCAGTCTCAAACCCTTCTTGGTGCTCTGAGGGGCAGCTGCTCACTCCACAAGCACCAGTGGCTGTTCAAACTCCTGCAGAAATCACTCCCAGAGCTCTCATCCCTTACATGATTCCTTACTGGATTTTCTACTTTAGTTTCTTTATTCAGGGCACTACCATAGGTGAAAATCATAACTGTGTATCAGGGATTAAATAGCACTAAATGAAAAGAATCCAAGTCAATGCTCACATGTATTTATGAAACTGATTAAATGTTTATAGCATTCATTCTTTTATTGATTATCATATTTTATCATTCATCTTTTTTGCAGTTTCCCATATTCTAGGCATGTGCTCAGGTTTCAGTTGTGAGTGGCTCTGTGTTCAGTTCATGCTGTGTTTCTTTAAGTGCCACTGTCAGACATGCACAATCTCTTCTGTACAGTTGTACAGTTGTCTGAAGTAGGATTTGTTAGTCCTACAGACATCCTGCTTATAAATCACACCCTCAAGCTGTTCATGACTCCAGTGCATAGCTTCAGTGATTTAACTGTGTATTTTTTTAAGCTCTCATAGCTTGGCTTGGCTTACAGTTGTTAGAAGTAAAACCATTTATTCATTAAATTTCTGAGGGAAAGTCTATTAAGATGTCTGATGTTAAACTAACAAAATAATTGGGCTGGGGTTTTCCAAGGAAATCTTTTAAGTAAGTGATGAAAAAGAGCTGGGCACTTAACTCTGTTAGACTGGTTAGAGAAAAAAAGAAAAAGCAAAGACACAACAGCTTCTTTTTTTTTAAGAAGATGCTAAAGAGTGGTTCTTGAGGAGCATTTAATATTAAATTGGAGAAGGTTTTAGTCTTCAGTCATTTTTCAGTGTGCATATGTGAAATGAGGATTGAAAGCCCGTAAGTGGTGGCACAAAAAAGTGTCCTGATCAGGCTGCATAATAGAAGATACCAGTCCAGGCAGTTAATACAAACATTTAAAGATCTTAAATATTAAAGTTCAGGTGTTTTTCTTAAAATATTGAAATCTCATTCTACATATTTAGTAAATGTGTATTTCTATGAAGCATAGCTTTCAGACTTCATATCATTGTTTATACTTGTGCTTAGTTTTATTTACTGCAAAGTGATTGCTTGCAGTTTCAGAAAAAAAAAAATGTACCATCTTGCCAGAATTCAATTTTGTGATGATTGGCTCAATATCTTTTTGATATCTTCACAGTTCAGAGATTCCAAGTGCCCCTGCCATTTTTGTCAAGGGCTTTCTGCCTTTAGACCCTAGGGTGATGGAATTTCCATGACAGAAGCAATATTTTTGTTTCCTTAGATTAACCTCTCCACCTCTCCTACACCTGCACAGATTATAAGCCGTTCTCAGACCTCCAACACCACCAGCAGCAGCATCACCCAACAGACGATGCTGCTGGGCAGCACCTCTCCCACCCTGAGTGCAAGCCAGGCTCAAATGTATCTACGAGCTCAGATGGTAAGTTTTGATTGCTGTCCTTGCAAAGTTTGGCTTTGGTCTGTCCTTATTGGAAAATCTAAGCTCTCTTCATTAAATATAGTAGATAGTGGGCTGCTCTTTTGTAGTTTGTTTGTTTGGTTTTTTTTCACTAATTTGTAGTATTGAAGGGAAAGTCATTTTAGGTGCTTATATGAAAGTTCATAGATGCATTTATTTATCTCAAAGATTTTTCTCAATATGCAGAATATATTATGACATTTAGTTTACATTATTCTTTTTTTTTTCTTTGTTTCTATTCCCTATTATATTCTTTCTTTACTAAAATGACCACAATAAATAGTTTTTAAAATTAATCTAGAAGTATAAAGTAAATCTTAGAAGCTGTACATCAGTATAAGTTAGCATCTCTTTAAGATACTGAATTTCTTTCACAGATTTTAAAAATTTCAGTCTGTTACTGCATATTTTTTTTTCTTGCTTCACAGCTTATTTTTACTCCTGCGACCACTGTGGCTGCTGTCCAGTCTGACATCCCTGTTGTCTCCTCATCCTCCTCATCTTCCTGTCAGTCTGCAGCTACTCAGGTGAGCTTGTGTAAACTTCCTAAAGGTTTGCTCCATCGAGTGGGACAAAACTGAAAAGGGAAGGAAATGTTGTGATTTAGTTTTTCTTGCTTTTGAGGGAGCTGCTGGGGTGGCTCTGCCAAACTGCAGCTGAGTCCCTTTACCTATGAAGGTGTGCTGAAGGATTTGTCCTCACTGGGGCAGGATGGCAGTAAATGCCTCCTGCATGCCAGGGATGAAACAAATACTGGTGTCCTGGGTTGGAATGTGTCCTGTGGTGGCACACAGAGCAGTGAGAAGTGAAATGTAAACTGGCTGTTCATCACACAGGTATAACTGTTGAGTGAGGAAGGGATTATATAATTGAAATAGGGAACAGTGATAATAATTAGCCCTCTTTTTCATGTAAAAGATGATGTAAATTAGTGCTACAAGGGTAGGCATTATCCTTGAAAATGAAATTTTAGCTCAGCATGTAGGATTGGAGATCTGGGATTGTTATGTACAGAATCTGGGTGTGGTATAACAGACCTGAGTGATTTAAATTTCAGAAAGCAAACCTTTTGTTTCATACGACATTGGAGGTGTCATGATGAGAAGGGAGGCTAATATTGGTTAATTTGGAGGTTAATAGAGAAACAAAGGTCTCAGTTTTGTTAGCACACAGACAGCAGAGAAGACTCTGGCCCCACTGACCACCCAAGGCTCTGGTTTATGTTGGTGTCTGAAGCTCACTTACAGACCACTGCACTTCTGCAGTGTCTTTGAAAGTAAAATTGCCTTTGCTTAAGATGCTTGTGTCACTTACTTTGAAGGCAAAATAAAAGAGAAAAATGAAAGTTCTAATTCAAATTAATTAACAATTTCCATTTCTTTTAAAAATCCAATAAGGGAAAAAAGACTACTGTATTTATCACCGGAGTAATAAAGATCCCTATCCTCTCTAAATTTTATGCCTTTAAAGATACTTTGATATGCAGATTTTTAGTTTCTTGTGATTACATGGGATGAGAAACATTACAAAATGTAAATTTTTTTTTTGCTGTTTTTGCCTGATATTTATCATAGCTCTTTATAGAGTTTGGGTCTATTCATGTTTTGCTCATTTCCCAGGTTCAGAACTTGACGCTGCGCAGTCAGAAGCTGGGTGTGCTGTCAGGTTCCCAGAATGGCCCACCAAAGAGCAGCAGTCAAAGCCAGTCCCTGTGCCCCAGCAAAGCTGCCAGCAGCTCCAAGGGCAGCCAGGCAGATCCCTCAGAAAGCAACAGGAAAGGGGAGAGCCCCGCTCCCGAGTGCCGGAGCACGCCGGTCACACGGACATCCAGCATCCAGCACTTAATCACACCAGGTGGGATCAATGTGCAGCTGTGGGAAACTGATCTGGATATCACAGTTCTGTCACAGTTCAGTGCCCTCTGAATGTTGTAGTTATTCCACGTGAACAGAGTATTTTATTAGTAAATTCACTCTACTTGTTGGTATTGGATGTTGCACAGGATTTTGATTAAGCAGAGGCAGGAATGTTCTTAAATCCCTATACAAGCACAATACAGCGACTGCAATACCCTGTTGAGTGACAGCACAAACATGATTCCCATTCCTGGTCTCTCTCTCTATGTTTATGGTCAGGACATTGTCATCCCATCTCTGGGCAGCAAAATGTGGGCTGAAACCACCTCAAGCCTCTTGCTCCCATCTAAATCCATTTTGTTGGTGGTTTGTTTCTTTTTTCTGTGTTGTCTGTGTCACAAGAATGTTCTTACATCAAGTACCTTTATAAACCCAGAGGTAGTAATGCTCAGAATTTTAGTATTTTATATTGAGATAAATCAAAATAGCCTGCACTTGGTTAGAGAGGCACTCACACTGCATGCAGCCTATTTGCATCTTAGCTTTCTTATTTTGAAAAAGTGAGGGTAGTCTTGACAATTGGTCTGAATTCTATGGAATGTAGCTTGGCTTAATGACAGCTTTTAGAGAAAGAGTGGGACTTGGAGGCAGACATTCTGGAGGTGTTGAACCCTAATGCTCTCAGAACTCACGTTGGTAAGAAAAAAACTATCCTTAGTAGAAGAACAAATCAAAAAAAAACTTCATAAATGAGTTGTTTCTCAAGTGGGCAAGACAAAGCAAGAAGGGGTTTGTGTGTGGAGGAAAATATGTGTGTGTGCTGTAAGAAATGACTGGTGAGTCACTGGTTCACTTCAAGGTGATGTGATTTCTCTGGAAGCCACACTGCTTTTAGGTTTGTGGCCTCTTGGTTGCTGTGTTCAGGTTCAGGGAAATGCTTTCAATAGTTTAAATTTATATTAACCTCTTGGAATTTTATTTAGTCTCTTAACATAGTAGTATCTAAAGTTGAACTTAACAGTTACCACAAATCCTGTTGTGCTTATCATTTCTCTTCCAGTCTGTTTCAAAGCAAAGGTTAAATCCATTTAAACTTGTGTGAAATTCTTAAATAAGGCTGGGTCAGCAATAATCTTACACCTAGCAGCAAAATTATAAGATTTAGATATTTCTTTATAGAAAATACATATATGTAAAAAATGTGGCTATGTTCATTTATTCATTGCTGCATTTTGCTTTGGAAATTGATATATTCCCCTAATAAATAGTTCTCATGTTCTGTGTGCTGTCAAAGAAGATGTTTTTAGACAAATATTGGAAGTGTTAAAAAAAATGGTGATGATATTTAAAGTGAGAATTTTGAGGTATTTTATTCTATTTTCAGAACTTGAAGAAATAAATACTAATTGTCACTTCTTTTCCCTTCCCTCACAGCTTCATATTCTCCATTGCAACCTCATTCTCTAGTAAAACATCAGCAGATCCCCCTTCATTCTCCACCTCCAAAGATTTCCCATCATCAGCTGATCCTGCAGCAGCAGCAGCAGGTCCAGCCGATTGCACTTCAGACTCCTCCGGGCCCCGAACCGCCTCCGTCCCAGCACTGTCTGCCCCTCCCGAGCCACGCGCTGCCTCCGGCCCCCGGCAGCGTCCAGTCCCACTGCTCCCCTCTGCACATCCATCCTCCGCCTCTGGCGCTCTCTCCTAGCCCATCCCACTCAGCTCAGCAGTCAGTGGTGGTGTCCCCTCCTCCGTCGCACTCCCCGAGTCAGTCACCCACCATAATCATTCACCCTCAAGCCCTTATCCAGTCCCAGGCCAGCTCTCTGGTGCCGGCGGCTCTGCAGCCCGAGGCTGCCGCTCCCCAGGCGGCTGCGGCCAACGCGGTTCGGCNAACCGCCCGGCTTGGTTTCCCCGGGCCAGCAGCTCGTGTCCTCCACTCCACACCAGCAGTATCCAGCCCTGCAATCCGCTCCTATCCCTCTGGCGGCTCCGCCTCAGCTCTCGGCATCCTCCGCTCAGATTCAACCGCTCCCCCTGCAGTCTGTGCAGTCTTTACAAGTGCAGCCTGAAATTCTGTCCCAGGGCCAAGTTTTGGTTCAAAACACTTTGGTTTCTGAGGAAGAACTTCCCGCTGCAGAGGCTTTGGTCCAGCTGCCATTTCAAACTCTTCCACCGCCACAGACCGTGGCAGTAAATCTGCAGGTGCAGCCGTCAGTTCCGATTGAAACTCCAGTGGTGAGTGATAACATTGCATCCTTTATTCTTTCCCTGGGCTTCTCCAGAGCTGTGAGCCTGGCCCCTTGACTTCAAAGGGACCTAAATCAGGTGCTAGACAGAGGACAAGAAACCTATTGATTACAGAACCGAGTTTTAACAAAACAATAGACATTTTTCTTCTCTTTCATGTTTTGGTTTGGGGTTTTTTTTTGTTGACTTTTTGTAATGGATCATCAGTCAAGAATATCAACCAGGAATCGTAAATTTAATTTGTAAAACCTTGTTTCTTAATGAAATTACAATGTATTTGAAGTTTTTAATGGTGCATATATGACAATGCTTACATAAAGAATTTTGGTAAATGTGACATGAGGACTGTAATTTGTACCTCAGTACAAATACATTTTGATTAGGAGAACAATCTATACTGGGTGGAAGATTATTAATATGATAGGTTTCTGGATAATTACTTTTGTACCTGCATTAAAAATATCCTCTTCATAAAAGAATAGGGGAATTTTGATGCTGTTTTGGCAATTCCCATCACTGCTATTTAATTTGGTTCAGTGTTTGTCTCAGATATCTGCAGTTTGTAATTGAAGGTTTTGCCTTCAATCACTGGATTAAAATCAGGAAAATAAAATGATGTGCAAATAAGGCTCACTTTAGTGGTAAAATGCTAATGAGATTAAGTTGAGCAAAAGAATCAGCAGCTCTTTTAGGCTTTTTTGAGGCTATCAACAGGTTAAGGAGGGAGATGTGTGGTTCTTTTTCAATTTATTTTAAGACGTTAATAATCTCAACTCTGGTATTTCATGGAGAAATTGGGCAAAAGAGTAGGAACCAGGTCTGCTTTTGACAGGATGGTGTTTTACATTTTAATCAGCTAAACTGACTGTCAGGAATTTATGTAAATTTAATTTCAATACTTTGGAGGGAAAGACCTTCAAATCTCCTATAACCACTAATGCTTGATAGTCTTGGTGTACTCTTCTGAAATACTCAGCTTGATTACACTGCTGTGTAAGATAGAACAATTTGCAGACTTTCCCTTAAACTTACATTTTGCAGATGTATTTAAATAACCTCAAATGCATGTGTAAATAAAAATAACAGTAAACTATACACATAAGATACTGAAAAAGTCAAGTTCTCTGCTCTGCTTGGAGAACTGTGCTTCTTTTATGTGTTGCTGTTTGTAGCAAAATAATTTTAATGTCATAGATATTGTGATGTCCTCAGTTCATTGATATGCATTTTGGGAACTAGTATTTTATTAAAAGATTAACATATTTGAACTGGTAATTTATTTTTAAAACTGTATTTATGCAACTCTTTTAAGGTGTTAAGATAGAATGGAAATCTCTCTAAAGCAATAGTTTGTTGGATGCAGATTTACCAAGTGGAGAATGTGTGTGAAGAGGAGATGCCCGAGGACTCAGATTGTGTCCACATGGCAAGGACACCTACACCACCCACCTTGTCCCCACCAGCCATAACCTTGGGCAATGGAGAGGCTCTGAATTCAGAAGATCCTTTGTCAGGTGAGGACAAATGCCAAACTAAGGTAGCTTTTTGGTTTTATGATTTGTGTAAGTGATTAATGGCCAACTATGTAGCTAACAGGTAAAGGAGAATTGTTGGCATGAGGAGGGTGTGTTTGTGGAATAGTCTGTTGAGATAAACCATTTGTTTTTAAAGTGGGATCTATAAAGCCTAGGGAAGAGCCTGTGTTAGGGGTGCAGAGATGAGTCTTGGGGATTTATCACCTCTTACTTCCAGATTCTGAGCCAATGGTTGGACATAAGTGATAAAACACAACATGTTTTGTTATTTTTTGCAGAACATGGGGGACTGCCTTCAGTGACATCATCAGTCAGTGCCTCAGTAATTAAATCTCCATCTGATCCTTCCCATGCCTCTATTCCACCACCACCTCTTTTACTTCCAGCAGCAACAACAAGGAGCAACAGCACATCCATGCCCAATAGCATTCCCAGCCTAGAAAACAAACCTCCCCAGGCTATTGTTAAACCCCAGATCCTGACCCACGTCATCGAAGGCTTTGTGATTCAGGAGGGCTTGGAGCCGTTCCCTGTAAGTCTAAAAGTTGCTAGGAATATTTTTACTGCTAACCTTTGAAATTAACTCTTTGTAAGATTAATGTTATTTGTGGCTAGTAGATATTTAGATCTTGAATTATTATTCAGATGTTGGTTTTGACCTTTTCTCCACTGTTTGGTGAGTAGTAGGCTATATCTGGAGGTAACTGCAGAGAGTGGGTTTAGGCTACCATTTGGAATAACATTTTTATATTTGTCTGCCTCTTAGATACCTCAATTTAAGTGATACTTTAATTTAAACCTCAGAGCTGAGTCTGTGTTAAAATTCTAAAATGCTACAATTTGTTCTTTCAAGCAAGCTCTTAACTGGGCTAGGTGTAATTAGTGCTGTGTCTGGTAAGAATTACTGTTGAAAATTTTAAATCACAAACTGGTAATTTAAAACCTGTTTTACTAATTTAATGTGTGTCTCATTTTCCCATTCCTTCATTTCAGTAGATATAATGTGTTCCTTCTTTTGTTAAATATAATTACAAACTCTGCAGAGCAGGAGTGAGTCTTAATTTGTTTGAGAAATGAGCTTTGGTGTGATATAATTGTGCTTCATTGATACGAAGTAGAAACTGATCATCTCCTCAGTTGCAACTGTTAAATCACATATACTGTTTCTAATTATTCACTGCTGTGAATAATGTTAATTACTCACTATTGCTTTGCTTTTATTGCCCTAGGTCAGTCGTTCATCTTTGCTGGTGGAACAGCCTGCAGAGAAGAGATTGCTGGTGGAGGGTCAGATCATGAGTGTGGTGTGTGTTGAATCAGACTTGCAGAACACAAAACACGCAGACAACTCATCAGACACAGAGATAGAGGATATGATTGCAGAAGGTTTGTAGTTTTTGTGTAAATGCCCATTTCCCCCTCCAGTTCTGTGTGCTATGAAATGGGAATCAAATTGTGGCCTGGCACAGAAAAACCCAAGTTATTCTGTGAATGCACATTTTTGTATAAATTCATCTAAGATTTGGAAGTTCAGAAATTTTTAGCCACCCCTGGGTTTTCTTACCTGTAGCTTGTATCCTTATTGCACCAGAGCTGGTTTTGGTGATCTGCTTAAATCTAGTTTTAATGCAACTCTTCCTTTTGTTCTCTTAAAATAGTTCTATTCCTTCTTCCATATCAAAACTCTTTGCAGAATTTATTTTGTCCTTAATTTGTTTCATTAGACGTTAATTCAATTTTCTTTTCAGTATTAACACAATGCTGTGTCTCAGATTTCAGACAGCTTGTCTGTTTTGTGGAATTATCCAAACACTCATAGTTTTGGGTTTAGTTGTTGTTCCTGACAGCTGGTGTTAGGTTTATATAGAGAATTTGTTGCTAATCATTAGGTGAGCTGGTAGGAAACATCCAACATCGAGACACATCCATGTAAACAGAAGTTGAGTAGAGGAGACTTTTTGATAGTAAACCAGGGTATGATTGTGTGTGTGGTAGAAAGACCCTTCAAATACCCTTCTCAGTATTTCTCAGTGCTCTTTGCTGCACTAGTGCTTTTTGTAGAGCAGGAAAAGGGCCATCTCACCTCACCAATAATAAAAAAACACTCTGTAACAATAAGCTGTAAATCAGCAGATGTCATAATCCTTTTCTTCATTGCATGCAGCTTATCTTTTTCATAGATTGAATGTTATATGTATTTGAGATTCAATGTTTTCTTTGCCTTCACAATTCCCTTTGGTTGTAGCAGCTGCTTATTCAAAGAAAGTACTTTAAATGTTAATTTATTATGTCATTACAGGAAGAGTTTGCACTTAGACTGTAGAAGGCCTGGTTCTCTTAATGAACTCTTTATGAAGCAATTCATGAGGAATGTAACCCTTCTTTTTTAATTGCTTGCTATGTTTGAGGGCAGACCTACTCATGGATGGCTTGAAATTCAACAAAAAACTGATTAAGTTCATTGAATAACTTAATTGAAGGTTCATTAAGGTTCAGTTTGCTCAAGATCTTTTCTAGACAGAATGAAATCTATGACTTGAGTAGCTTTGCATAATTGTCTGTTAAAGTATTTAATTGAATTTGTTAAATATTTAAAGATCTTTTGCCTGCTTGAGGTGAGAGATGTGAACTTAATTTTGTGTCATTGAAACGGACTTCATTCCTCGTTCCTTCTTTAGAGGGACTGGATGAAATTGAAAATGATCTTCTGAAGTGTGAATTTTGTGGAAAAATGGGATATCCCAACAAGTTTCTGCGGTCAAAAAGATTCTGCTCCACATCCTGTGCCAAAAGGTAACTCTTATGTAGTTATTGTTTATCATTATCTGGAAATGAATTCATCTCTCCTGGTTAAGAGAGCAAGAATTCACAGTCCACCTCTGAATGCAGAGTCTTGCATTATAGCAACTGCAAAGTTGATGTTTAATGCCATAAGTTTTAGAAATGGGGAATAGTTTCCCATTTCTAGTTGTCACTTAGCTCTTTTTTGGCATGAGTGTGTCTGGGCATGACCTTTCTCATAAGTCTGCAGCATTCCCATTTAGGTAGTGGGAATATATATTTTTGATTTGGTACTAATAGTGGGAATATATATTTTGATTTGGTACTTCTTGGGACACCACCAGCAAAATAATCTTAAAGAGATTTAGTCCTTTAATCTTAACATGGGATTTTTGCCTCGGTCATCTTTGACTGGGTATCAGCTAGGTAGAAAAGATGGAACCAGAAAATACAATGTGATTTTAGGTTTTGGTGGACATTTCACAGCAGAACTGTACTATGCAGTAAAATGCAAAGGTATTTCTATCATGGAAAATTAAGAATGAGAAGGACAGACATCTTCCAGGGGTAATGTGGATGTGCTTGATCCCACAAGATGAGGATTTTGATTAAATGGCCTTTGAGGTACCTTTTTCCTGTATTTCCGTGACAGCTCTTGTTGTCATTAAGCAGCATTTCTACAACACTGTGATTTTATGGTGACTTAATTGAATTCAGTCCAAAAAAACTACTAGTGCATTATTGAATATATCTTACTTCTTTAGGCACAGCCTTAGTTGCACTAAGAAATTTGGGCTGTTTCCATCAGACAAGACCGGTCGTTGGAATCGGAAGTCAGATAGCCAAAGCCTTGGGCGACGCGGGCGTCGGCCGAGCGGCCCTGAGGGGGCGTCCCGAGATCATTTTCTTAGACAGGTCTGTGGAACATTTGCTTAAAACTATGGCGCTGCTTTGGGAATTGCAAATAAAGCCTAATACTGTAGTTACTGCATTTTCCAGCTTCCAATTACTTATCCATCTGCAGAAGAAGATCTGGCTCCTCCTGAGGACTCCGTTCCGACTGCCATGACCACGCGCCTGCGGAGGCAGAGCGAGAGGGAGCGGGAGCTCCGGGAGCTGAGGATGCGCAAAATTCCGGAGAGCATCGACCTCTTACCCGTGGTGCAAAGCGACCCGGCAGTGTGGAGCGTCGATGAAGTCTGGGCCTTTATACATTCTCTGCCTGGTATGGAATGGGCAATCATTTCTCCTGTTGGTTTAACAGTGAAGGTCCTTGCTTTATAGCAGCACTGTGGTGAGGAGGTGGTGCGGTAACAGCAGCAGTGTCAGCTGGTGGTAGAGACTGGAATGTGATTTGTTTCCTCTTGCTTGTTCCTTCAGCACAAATGCCATGTTGGTAGAACTAGTCCCACTTCTGCTGTTGCATCCCAGCTGATGGAGATTAGAGCTGTTCCTTCCTTCAGTCTGACTTCTCTAAGAGGTCAGTAGAGAGATCAGACGCACTTCTCCCTGTTACACTGCTTTCTTCTCTTCCCTCCTCACTTCTTCCTTCTATCTTCCTTCCTCCCTTGCTGCTTTTTCAGTAGAAAAAGCAAGAGCAGTGTTACTTCCCGTGATACAACTGAAAAGTTTGGAAAACCTGTCATGGTACAAGTCATTAAAAAAGAATAAGCAAGTTTCTGCTATAAAGTTAAAATTTACTTTGCATAGCTTTGCTCAGAGATCTTCTGCCTAGAAACTCTGCCTACTGCTAGTCTCAGTTTCCTAGAAAAAATAATCTGGTTTTTCCTTCTTCACAAACCTTTCCTTTAGCTCAATATTCAGTTACCTTTATATCATCTTCAGGTTATTTGACATTTATAATTTCCTAACTATCATAACCTTTAAAACTATCATAACCTTTTCCCAAGGATGCCATTAAATCTGATCAGACACTGTAACCCCTACAGATAACAACACACATCTCCTAGCAGTCATACCTGAATTTTTGTTGTTTACCCATTAAAACACAGGCTACGTTTGTTCCCAATTTTCTACTTTTTCTGGAATGCTATACCTTTTTTTTTTTTTTTTTTTTTTGAGAATCCCATTAGACTATTAACCTGTAAGGAATATATCTTCACTGCTAAATCATACAGATGCATTATGACAGTCTTTTTTAGTAGGCCAGGCAAAGAATTGAGTAAGAAATATCTAAAATTGGCAAAAGTCATTCTTGAAGCACCTTTCTTCTGATAGCTTATTGCAGTTCAGTCACACTGTCTGCTTCTGGGAGCCTGCAGTGATGGCTGTAGGAACAAGCAAAGCTTCTGGTTTGGGATGTGATCATTCCTGTTTCTGTACTTGAGCTGTGTTATGAAGTGTAGCTCTGTCACTGCTGTTTTCAGTTACTGTTTTTATGGAATTGAGGCTCTAGTTCATTCAATAACTAATCCTAAGCTCTCGATAAATGGTAGCTCCTGTGCTAGAATAATTGAAATGCCACATAAACACAATTCACTTGCAAGTATGAAACCAAAAATTTTATTCTTCAAATGTGGTTTCTGTTTTGAAACCATTACTTTTACAATATTCCACCAGCTGCTGGATCTGGTTTCATTTTTTCTAAGCAAGGTGATCTTATTTTAAAACCTCTGATTTTAAACAAACTTCTTTTTATTTGTATGTAATGAAAATTTATTATAATTACTCATTCCTCTCCATTTGAATGCCTGGTTTCTCAAATACTCTTTTTTTTAAGTTCAATAGATATTTAAAGTTGTATTCACAACCTGCCAGAATTTTTATTGCTACGTTGCTGCATTTGGCTTTTTAGGTAATTCTGGGGTTTATTCTTTTCAGTATATTCTCAAGTCACTGTCTTGAAGAAATATTTTATCATATACTTTCCAGCTTGATTAATGCAGGAAATAATATAGATGATTTTCATTGTGGCACTTTATATTATATATCTACTTGGTGCAGTCTGTGCAGGCCATCTGCCATGCTATAGGAGATGGTGATTTGTCACTTTTCCATAAACATTAGGGACATCTGTTTTCATATACAGCTTCCTGTGAAGTCTGTAGCTGAAATGGACTCGTGTCCTTGTCAGGCTTTTCCTGAGTTCCACTGGAGCCTTTTGGAGAAGTCAGTGTCCAGGACACTTGCACTGTTTGCTGCTTCTTCCGGGGGAAGAGACAGAACAGCTTAAGCTGAGCAGAATTGTTCTCCTTTCTTTCTTCAGTTGCAAGATAAATGACCTTTCACCCTCTCCCCACCCTTTTTTTTTTTTTTGGCCATTATTGCACAACAAGCAATTGCAAAAGTGCTTAATAATATATCCAGATGTGCTTGGATGAGGGAACTGCAATACCTTCCACTTCCATCCTCTGCTTTTCCAAAAATGAGTTTGATAAAAAGTGTTTAAGAAGTTGCATGGAAATTGCTTAAGGGAAAAAACTGGCAACAACAAACATCCAGTTTCCTATTTCAATAGGACCAGTTTTGTTCCTAAATGTAGGAACTTCTCCTGATCTCTCAGATTCTTTGTAAATGGTGTGGTCTGACAGTCAGAGTGTTCAGGTCTCAAATCAGACATGCCATGATACCTTTCCCAGAAATACCCAACACTTGACTTAGAGGTGTTTTATCTGTTGTCAGCACTTCAGTAAGAAAACCTTTATGATGATGTCAGAGCTAATTGTTGCATGAGGTGTTAAACAAATCATTAAGAAAAACAAAAATTGTTCTTTAGTCTTTGTGAAAAGCTCTCTTTCCCCAACCTTGAATGGTACAACCTTCACACAGTAATAATCCAAATGAATGCAGATTTGGATGCTGATACTTCATTCCACATTTCCTTTCCATTTGCCTTGTACACATTTGTAAATCCATCAGGAAATTAGGCTGTCTATTCTTTATGGAATTTAAATCTGAACTCACATGAGAATATGAAACAGTAATTTCATACCTCTATAATAGTGTACTTTTTAAACGGGAAAATGTAAAAATGTCAAAAAAAGGAGCTTACTTGAGGAATAATTGAAATCAGGAATGGGAGGTGGAGCACAAATTCAGTGTGTCTGAAGGGCTCTGAGACAGGTGGAGGGACTGCTGGATTGAGAACACAAATGTATTAAAAAACTCCATTGAAACATGGCTGGAGGAAAGAAGCTTCAAATAAACAACTGACAATGGGTGCTCTCCTGGATGCTGTTAGAAGACACTCATCCATCTAACAGCTGCCATAAAGCCAGGCAGAACTGGCTGGTTCTGCTCAGCACATGTCCACAACATCTTTGGAGGAACCTTTATTTCCACAGTGTTCTTCAGTGGAAAGGGTCCCTCAGTTACCTGGGGCAGTCCAGCCCATGTAGAGTCTTTTTGTTCTGGTCTTCACTAAGCTGAGACTGGTGTTTCATGTTGAGAAAAGGAGTTTAACATGGAAAAAAAGATGCATCCAGTTTAAAGTTGCACTTGTGAAGTGAGTTACTGCTGTGTGTGGAATATTCACTCTGATAATTCATGATAAATATCTTCATGAGATGGTTGTGCCAAAGCCCATACATCCCAACTTTGTTTCCTTAGCTCTGGTGTAACACATAGATGGAATTAACTCCTTTTGGAAATTGTAGCTATTTGGATATTCTCACTACTCTTAGCAGTATAATATAGTTATCTTCTATAGAATTAGATAATAGTATCTTTTTCTTGCTGGAAAGAACCCACTTGAATTATGTTCCTGATTGCTATTTCAGTGCTGTTTTCCCAATCTCTTCCAATGATGAGAGGTTGTTCCTCTTAATGAAATGAAAATTCTGTCTTTGCTGGGGCTTGAAATTCCCAATGAGTAGTTCTCCAATAAATACAGTGTAATTAGAGGCTGTAGTAAAAATTACTTTCATATTATTTCAGAATTCCCATCATAATATTGAACTCTTGCACGTAATTTAGGTTCAACAAGTTAAAGGGATGAGCACTGGAAAATGTGTAGCTAAAAAGCTCTTTAGATCCAAATCATTTGATCTAAGAACAGCCTTTTCTAAACCAGTAATCATATTTTTTATTGCCTTTAGGTTGTCAAGATATTGCAGATGAATTTAGAGCACAAGAAATTGATGGACAAGCTCTCCTCTTGTTGAAGGAGGATCACCTTATGAGTGCAATGAATATTAAGCTTGGACCTGCATTGAAAATCTGTGCACGTATCAATTCCTTGAAAGAATCCTAGGAGGTGAACATGAAGGTTTAAACAACAGTTCCTCAGTGACAGAACCAACAGTAATATGCCAACATCTTCACTGTGGCATGAGTGTTACTGTGATGTTTTGTTGAGTAGGTGGGGCTCTCCCCACATAAAGACTTTCAAATGTTCCTTTGATTATACCAGGAGTCCTCTGTAGTTTTCAACAACTAATAGGTTTATAGTAAAGCCTGACTAATGCTTTGAGTTGAAATTTTTCATGGAAAAATATGAAGTGAAATATGCTGTGATAGGTTAGATATTCCCCAACATGTACTTCATCTTATGAGTTATGATTAACAACCCACTCCCCACCCCAATCTAGACACCATTTAAATTGTGTTGCTGTATTCTGAAAGATTTTTCCCACATACAGCAGTGTTTGGACTGAACTAACAGAAGTGTCCACAGGCCCTGTGGAAGCACTAGTACCAGTAAAATGCTATGCATTTAGTTGTGCCCTCTGAGTTTGTTTTAGTCTTGAACAAATTGTTTGTAAGGGGTAGGTTGGCAGCTGGTTTTCCTCATGTAGGCTTACCCTCATCTCTGCCACTATAGTATTTTCTTGAAGTCTGTAAAATACTATAAACCATGTAGATGTCTCATTAAAATCCTCATGATCAGGCTACTGACACTCCTGCCAGAGGTAACTGAAGCACATGTTACTTTACTCTTTGAATGCTGCTATGCACTAAGGGGGCATTAAGTGTTTTGTTTGTAGTTTCACATGCTGCTAGTGAAGTTAGACCAGCAGTTCTCAAATGGGGGTTCAGAGTGGACCCTGAGGAGGTGTGTGAGCACCCCAGCTTCAGGTTCCCAAATGTCTGGCTGTGAGGGGCTGACAACTGCAGCTCATGTTGAGACAAGTTGCTTTAGAGACTGCAGGTAGAGAAGGGACAGCATAGCTCAGATGTTCTTTTTCTTGATACCTCTTCTCACATGCTTTCCCTGTAGTGCATTCCCATTGCCTCACTGGAAGCTTCCAAGCAGATTTCCTTGTCCCGTGGCCAGTGTGAGCTGTGCTTGCTGTGCTCTGAGGAAGGAGCAGGGAGGCTCCCTCAGAGCTTGTGCAGCTGCTGCTGCCATGAGGGAGCCTGGAGGTCAGCAGGAGGAATGCCAACGTTGGCAGCTCTGGGAGGAATATCCAGGGGCCCTGCTTTGTTCCTCTGGCAGGAGATTTTTGTCTTGGATGCTGCAGACGCAGGTGGTGGGATTTTAGTGTCCCTCTCCATCTTCCCTCTCTCACACTCTGTGGAACAAATACATTTCCCAGTTACTGATGCTCTTGGAAGCTGCCTGGGCTCTGAGGCAGCAGCACTTTCTTGGCCTTTGCATCCCCACCACCTGTGCACAGATGCTCACAGATGTATTTTGTCCTCCTGTTCCCTTCCTTTTGCAGCTCCACTCCCCTTATGTACAGACCTGGATCCCTAAGCTCTTGTTTAGGGAAAGAAGGGTATGTGTGCTGATAGTCATTGTGTATATTTGAATTAAATATGTGTATGTGTTTGCAAATAATGTATTTTTTGTATTTTATGCAAATTAATGCATAATATATGATTGTGTAGGGAGGTATTCAGGAGGCTGTACAGTATTCCTGAAGAGAAGAGGAACTGACCTAAAGTTTGAGAACTGCTGCCCTAGATCAAAAGGAGTCAATGCACAAACACTGGCTAAAAGGCAGGTTTGTGACAGACAGATTAATATGTGTATTATTTAACTGATGACCTTAAAGAGTAAATTTGGATTACAGAAAAATCTGTGCTTCATCTTCCTTCAATTAGACTATTGCTTTGTTTCCACTAACATTTTCTACCGTGACCTTCTGGAGATCAACGTTAGAATCGTTGTTCTTAATTACAGCTGTTTGAGCTTGCTAATAGCAGATGTTATTAATGTTTTTATTAACCACTGAAGCTGCAAGTTAGGGCAACACACTGCAGTTGCAGGCTGATATGTGCTGAGAGCTCTTATCCAAATGGCACCAAAGCTTTAGAGGATGAATTGATGCCTGGGTTTATTTTGGAGGGAAGTCGCTAAGCACTTTCTAATTTGTTTTGGGGTTTTTTCTGTTTTCAGTTACTGTTGTAAAATAAACTTCTTAGTTGAAGTTCCAGCATTTGCTAATGTTCATTTGAAAGACATTCAAGTGATGGAGACAGTGGGTTCCCATTTGTAGCATTTCTGTAAGATACACAGTGTAGCATATCTGTAACATATGTTCTAAAGGATATGTTCTGTTTTGATGAGCTAACTGAAGACTAAAGATATCTTAGATATTTATCCTTTGGCTTTTGTCTTAAAGTTTTATTATTTTTATACAGAAATCTCACTGGCTAATTTTTAATCTGTCTTCTGATTGTACTGTTCTTAGGCAATGTAAAAAGTAGGGATACATAATTGTGGTTTGATATTGGCTTAAGGTGTACTAGAAAATGTGGACTTAGGGGTCTTATTTAGACCTGTAGTTAATCAGTGTTACATGCATGAGAATTTCATGGCTGCTTTAATTTTGCTTTGTTAGACAGCTTTCAGGAGAGCTTCTCCAGCTAGTGTTTGTGTCCAGCTCAGCCATAATCACTGCCAGGTGCCAGGAGCTCAGAGCAGACCCCACTAAGGCACATCTGGTCCTGTTTGTCTGGTATGTAACATTCCCTGTGGGTTTGGGAAAGCCACAGATAATGAGTTATGCTTTAAATATTCATGAATGCAACAGTTTAGAATGTGGGCCTTATGCACATTGAAAGTTTTGGTTTTTTTTCTTCTTCAGTGATTTTGGCAATTAACTGGAAATGGAACTTAAAAGCAGACATGGCTATACCAACCTGTACTGATAGAAGTGCACTTGTATGGGTGTGTTTGCCAGTATAGCTGTGTCAATAAATTAATTTGAAAAAAATTCACACTTGTATGTGAAAGTAGGCTGGAAAATTTCCAAGTGCAACTGAAGTCTACTTGGGAAGCTTATGAATTTGCTCCAAAAAAAAAAAATATAATACTTAGAGTAACAGTCCTCCAGAACCAGAACATTTTATGTACTGTTCACTTGCTGTTCAGATAGGTGAGGTTTTCCCAGGCTTATACTACCATTTCCCATGGCTTTCTCACACCTTAGGCTGTACCCTCTTGCAAAAGAAGTATTAAAGATTTTAACTGTATTCTAACACTTGTTCCCACAGGATGTGTCTACAAGAAACCTTTTTTAATCTCTTTATTTCTTGGGATTTTGCTTTCTGTATTCAGACTTCTGCTGTTGCAGGCTACCCTCACAGTAATGTTTGCAGAATTTGACCTTCTATAGGAATAGCTCAGAAGGGAGATAACATTCCATGGCTTTTTCCCTTCCTTTTTCTCCACCACTCTCCACTCCTTAATGGAAACTGCATTGCATAGCACTGGGCTGAAGGTGGCTGCCAAGATTTCATCCAATAGAATAGAACTGTGACACTTGTCTGAGCTTCAGGGTTTGTTTGGGGTTTTGAAGGATTGCACATGAGTGATCAGAATGGGTGTGCAGCCTCCCCTGATCCACCTGCTCCTCTCACTCAGCATCCCTGCTTTGCAGCAGGAGCAGGGCACTCCCCTGGGGAACCTTGGCTACCTCCACTCACTTAGAGTACCAGTTGTTTTGGCTCACCAGAGAGTGTCTGAAGGGTTTTTAAACAGGCTGCATTGTAAATTCATTCTTTATCCATTAACTCACCATTTTTTTCCCAGAAATGAATTTCTTGATGGAGGGTAAAGCCTTTGCTAGTTTTTTTTGTCAACGAGACATTTCAAATAGAAGATTCATGTCCTGCAAGCATCCATTTCCTCATTTCTTTCCTGTGAAAGCAGGTATTTACCCCCTGACTTCCACCTGTGCTTTGTCCAAAAAGGAATCCAGCCTTTTGGATAGAACAGGTGGAGTCCTTTGTAACTGCAGATGTTAACATACAAGGAAAGGATGGGATCAAACCAACTGTTTGGGCAGATCTGCAATAGCTTTTGAATCATTTCTGTATCTTGAAGCATAAGGAAATATTCAGGTACAAAACCACTGAAGTGTAATTTGAATGGAAGTTCATTGTGAAGCTGGGCTGGTGTGTCACTGCCTGGCAGGGCAGCAACAATGCCAGTTTCAGATGGGTGCTCCCATTCCAATATCACAATATCCATGCAGAAACTTCCACCTCAACAGATTCTGTACACAGTGACAGATCTACAGCTCTGAGTGATCAAAGAACTCAGTGACAGCTGTGTGGAATCCTGGTTTTGCAAATAATCAGACATCCCCATAATTTATAACATGAGTAGTTCTGATTATATTGAGACTGCTTATATTAAAACTCAGTATGTGTAAAAGCTGGCAGGGTTATTTTCTCACCAGAGTGTATAGAGGTGTCCTGTTAGCATATACTTAGAAATATATTTGTCATCATTAACCAGATATGTCCTCATTGGTTGTTTCAGGCTGCAGATAATGACTGTGCAAAACAATCAGTCTAGGGTAGTTTTTGAATATTCACCTAAATTAGTTTATTAGAGATGGAGGGAAGCTAATGTTTTAGAGTATTTTGTTTTAAATACACTGCTTGTGTTCAAAGCTGAGTGGAACAGGTATGAGCAGAGCAATCAATGAATAATTTCAGTGTAAAGTGTTAATTGCTCATAGTGAATTAATTTTCAAGTGGCTCTTGCATAGTGAGCTGTAGTTTCAGAGAGGAAATACTGTGAGAAGAAATATTAAATTCATTTGATGCTTAGATCATTTAAAATGAGCCTAAATTAAATTAATTTTATAAGAATTTGCCCTTAGTCATGAGAGTTTATTTAGACTTGAAAGGTTTCCTGTAGTTACATCCCCTGAATGGCTTTGCAAATGGTGACATCTGAAAAAGAAGTGGTAGTGATGTTCCAGACAAGTGCCAGCTGTGTGGGTTCTTCAGGAAGCTT
The DNA here is from genome assembly GCA_013389925.1 of Aegithalos caudatus. Lineage (NCBI taxonomy): Eukaryota > Metazoa > Chordata > Aves > Passeriformes > Aegithalidae > Aegithalos > Aegithalos caudatus. The sequence goes on from WEIU01015632.1 coordinate 757,377, forward strand.
TTTCAGGAAGCTGTCCCTGGTGTGAGCTGATGGAGTCAGGCCTGGGACACAGACTGAGCACCAAGGCAGTGAGCACACATTACCCTAATCCAGGAGAACCAGCCTGGTTTGTTTTTACCATCTTCATCTCTTTGGAAATCTCACATTTCCTTCCCCACTCCATTTCTGAGTGTGGCACTGTGCTCTCTTGGGTGTCAGCTCTGGGAGCTGGGGAATTTTGTGTCCTGCTTTATCCCCTGGGTCTCATCGTCAGCACTTCCTCATGTGCTCAAGGCCCCATCCTAAGCTACTGTGTTTAAAGCTCTGCATTAAAACACACAACTGAGCATTCACTTGAAGATTGCATAGTGTTTTCTGATATCTTCCTGCAAAGTGGAAGGGAAAAAGCAAAGTTCAGTGATATGAATATGCTGTTAATTACAGATATGGAGAAAGTTCATAGTCCAGCTTCTGTAGCCATGGATTTAACTTTTCTGAAGCACAGTGCCAGGAGCCAGTGTTATGAACAGATTTCAAGTTAAAAGTTTTTAAACTTCCAGCAAGTATTCCTGTTGAATTATCTAAATGACTCTGTACAGTAAGGGGCTATAAAAATGAGATTTTAAAATATTTTTTCCATCTAGAAGTAATTGTAACGAGCACAACAGTGCATTAATAGAATTGTGGTCATAACTGCTGTTTAAGTGCAATACATAACACTGAAGGAACATTCTAATTGTGTTTATAAAGCACTGCTTTGGTACATAGGGTTGTTGACAGGCTTGTGGTGGTGCTAGGTAATAATCAGGGTGTCTGTGCTGATTATGGGATTAAGTTTGAAGCACAAATGTCTTTGATTCCTGAGGTTGATGTGCTTTGTAGGTGAAGCCTGGGCAGCCTGTGGAAGGCTTGTGTTGTCCTCCACTACCCAGCCAGGATGCTTCCATCCTCTGGCAGCTTTTTGCAAATGCATTCTTGGAAAGAACAGTGAGGGATTCTGCACACCCAACTTCCTTTCCAAGTAGACTTTGTGTTATAGAATGAACAAGGCAGTGCTGACCAGGAAAGATGTGTGTAAAGAAGGAAGGGTTTTATCTTTGAGTGCCAAATACTCTGTTTAGAGTTGAAAACACATAGAATATCTCATTAAAATCAATGTTGATTTGTAAGAGATTCTTTAAATGAGAAAAGTACAAAAGTCTCCCATAAAGGGTTAACAGTAGCTGTTGTTAGCATTAGTATCAAATCTTATAAGCATGAAGGACTGTAAGGTATTTGAATGGTGTAAGGCCATTGCTGGCACAGCTCAAGAAGTGATTTACAGAGGAGATGTGGCAGTGGTTACCTGTAGTCCTTTAATTTCAGATATTTCCACCTTCCTGGCATAGCTTCTGTCCCCTCTGGCAGTGAAACTATCACCCTGTTCTAGACAGGGATGGTCCAGGCACCAGTGCTGGGACTGCCCAGGAGCACCAGGTTAAAAAAATAAAAACCACACAGGGGAAAAGACACCATTGTTAGGAAGGCAATAGGATGGAGATCACTGCACAGCTGGTGTCTCCCTCCAGGAATGCCAAGGATAAAAGTGGGCTTGCAAAGAGGGTTACCATTAATATGTTTTAAAATAGTCACGTGGCAGGCTCAGGCACCATGGTTGGATGTTGGTGGAGACCTGCAGTGCCACTCTTGCCTCCTCATGGAGGTGACAGCCTAAAAGTTGATGCTCTTTGGCACTTTTCCACAAAAAGTAAGAAAGAATAGATTTGACAAGTACAACAGTTGATGTAACATCAATCCATTAATATTTCCTTTGGCTGCATGTTGTAGATTCCCTGTAAAAAATGTTAAAAACCTCAAGTGGCTTTAGGAGCACTGCAGCAGCTACAGGAATTCTGGCAGTTAGGGCAGACAGGGTTGTGTAAACTTTAATTAGGGCTTGGAAAGCTGAACCACACTGATAAATAAAACATGTCAGCAGCCTCACCCAACTGGTTGCAGTTCCAGTTCTGTGCATGTTAGTGATTCTGAAGGGTGAGACTTACCAGGCAAAACACACCTGAAATGAACTTGAAAATTGCTTTGCCTTCATCTGGTGTTTAAAAGAGGAATTTCCCCCTGCCTGCTGAGTCTGTAGGGATTAGTTATTTCATTATTCTGAAATGCCTGGTGCATTCCTCTATTTGATGTATTTGCTGATTTTTTTTAAATGGAATTAGGTTTTGTAACTATTTTGTCAGCCCCATTTCAGTGGGTGTTCAGTTTCTATAAAACCTGAAGAAATGCTGTGTCAAAGCCCTGTGTTTAGCCATGGTTTATCCTATAGCATCTCCAGCACGAACTAACAGCAATTACAGTTTGAGAGAGCAGGGAGAGATTGCTTGGGGTTGTTTTTCCAGTTAACATTGCATGTGCTTTCCTACTTTTAACATGGAAATGGAATTTCCTCCAAGTACATTTTCATTTCAAAAAATGAAATCTGTAGTGCCAAACACTTCAAATTATGTTGCTAAGCATTGCCTCCTCTTATTGCACTAGTTTTAAAATTCAGTTTGCAATCATTTGCTGTCCTTTTGATGGCCTTTTAAGCAGGTTTTCCCCCAAAACCATTTTCTGTTGCTGGAAAATGCTTTGTCCCCTTTTGATTACATCACAGAAACCTCAAAGAAATTTATCACAGACTGTGGGTGAAAGAAGCACTATGTGGAATAAAGTAATAAATCAAAATAATCAGATTTTGATATGTTTCAGAAATCAAAGATTAATTTATGATTGAGATGTGATTGTGTATTCTTAATGAATGAAATACTGGAATATTCTTTTATAAGAAAATTTAACCCATGTAGTATTAAATTCTGCAATTAAATCTATCTCTATAATTGATATATAATAAAGTAAATTATTACCCAAAATTTAAATTTTACAGTTGAAGAGCACACAATGAACTATGTAAAAGTATGATCTTTGTAAATCATTTTTGAAGAAGCACTTTCCTATTACCAACTAGCATGTGGATGAATTTTAGATTCTCTCATTTGTTATGATCTGTAAAAGTGACATTTTTTCAATCTGTCTGTTAATGGGTAAATCCATCCTACAAATGCTGAAACAAAGCACCTTATACTATGCTGCTTAAACTTGCTTGTAATTGCACCTTTTGTTATCTGCAGAGTTTTCTTAATGAGTATTCTTGTGTGAAATCATTGTTCCCTGTGGGTCTGGGGGACAATTAACCAACCTGCAGCATCATTTACTTAGTTTCTCTTTCAATACAGCATTGTATTGTGAGTTTAGTGCTTCAGAAATAAATGCTAATTTCATTTGTCTGCTTTGGTTGTGTATCATTTATTTCTCTTATACAAAACACATTGTAAAATTCTAAGAATTTGAAAATTGAGAGTATTTTGCTAGAAGCCTGACTAAAGTAGTTCCACTTCATATTTTATTTTAAAGTAATTTTGGCTTAAAAATAAGCTCTATTTTAATTTAAGCTACTTTTTAACCTTGGGCATGTATTTATGTATAGCAGCTAGGCTTGATGTTGCTCTAATTGTTTAATTTTTAATATGTTCATGTACCTTAGAGGAGCTGCAGCAAAGGAACTATGAAACAGCAGCTCTCCTGTGGTTGTGGAAGTTGCACATCTTGCACTGGTTTTGCACTGTATAAAGTTTCTCTTTCTGTGGGAGTTATAACTTTAACCTAAACAAGTTATTTTTTGTTAAACAGACAGCAGCCCTTACCTTCCATCAAGCTGACAAAAATCCACGTTTTAAACAACAAAATACACTTCAAAAAGTCATTTGAACCTTAGGTCAGCATCTCTGTGTAGCTCCAGCCTTGAAGACTTTATTGCATTTTGTACTGTAAAACCTGAGATCATTCCATTTAAAGGAAGTGTAGAATTCTAATCAGAAACATGAAGTTAAACTGAAAACTTGTCTTACATAAGCAATGTTTTTTAAACATGTAATCTGGAGTTGGATTCTCTGCCCCCTGGGACTGGGTGTGCTGCACTCCAGTGCAATGTTCAGTAAAGTATTGCTGGCCACTGGACACGTTTCCATGGAGCGAAGCTCTGGAGATGTTTCTTGTGTTGACCCAGCCATCCACCATCAGAGTCCTGCTTCTCTGCAGCCTTTTCAGCCATCAGCTCATTAACAGATGACAATTACTGTGCCTGGCTTATCAGCTGGCTCCGTGCTTTCATTGTTGAAGGGCATAAAGCAGAATTTCCAGCTGACAAAGGGGTCTGTGCACCACCCCTCCTCTGTCAGCTCCACATCGTGGCACTGACACCAGTAGGCTGCAGCCAGGAGAAAGCTGTTGATGAAGTACAGCCAGGGCACATTCATCTCCACGTAGGCTGGGATCTGCACACCCAGGAGCAGAACCAGCACCTGCAGAACAACAAACGGTGCCCAAGTGCCAAGGAAGCACAGGAGGAGCCTGCTCAGGAGCTGCCACTTAAAGCAAGCGTTTTTGTTGTTGTTAGGCTCGTAGGGGAACATCAGCACAGGCTGGCTGGAAAAGGACAGGAGCCTGGCAGACAGCAGCATGGTTGTCACCTCCTTCCAGCGAGCCAGGAGAGCCGTGGCCAGCAGCAGCACCATGGCACACGACACCCAGTAGCTCTGCAGGCTGCCAGAGAGAGGGCACGGGGAAGGGGGAACACTCCTCTGAATTTCCAGCTCTTTGGAGATAGCAGGAACTTGGAGAGTGCAGAAAAACCCAGCAATCCATATAACCACCACAGCAAATGCATAAAATAACTTCCGACCTGTTTTAGGGAATCGGGATGTTTGGGAGACGGTGGTGTAATAATCCAGAGCAGCCACAAAATACACTGGGTAAGGCAAAATGCCATAGGTCAGAGAAGTGATCTGAGTGAAGAGGCAGATGTGGTACTCCGTGAATCGCACGCCCCAGAGCGCAAAGTCCTCAAAACAGAAAATGAAACACAGGCTCAGCAGCAGTGTGAAATCGAGAAGTGCCACTGAAATGCAGAAGTATCCCATAAAACTGACTTTCACAGGCTTTGGCTTAATTTGCAACATGAAGAAGTCAAGGAAGACTTTTCCAAGCATAACCAGGACCAACATGTAGCTGATTTCAAGAGGTTGGCTGGCGTGGGTGTGGTGGTACTGACCAGAACCATCTTCACAGAGTCTGGCAGCCATCCTCCAGTGGTGAAAACAGCAAAAACAAATGTCACAGGGCACAGCGCTTCATCTCTGAAAAGAAAAAATTGTAAAAATTTATTTCTGTATAGCTCTACCAATTAGTTCCATCACAGCAACTACCCAATTTGTCTGAATTTTTCAGGCCCCTTAATGAAGACTGAAAAGCCTCACTAACTCATCATTAAATTATCAGTAACTGCCTAAATTTTGTTTTCTTTCAATTACATTCTTGAGAGTTAAAAAGTCAACAAAATTTACTTTTCTAGCTAATGACCCAAGGAAAGGTTTAGGAAATAAGACTGCCTATGTTCCTTTCCTTTAGAAGGCATGGAGAGGTCCTTCTGTCCAGCTGGGCAGAGGGATGGAGGTTTCAGAGCTCCTGCATATTCTGAAAAAATTACAGGACAGAAATTTTACGAGACACTGTAGGAGATGCTGCAGCATGGCCTCACAGTTCATTATGCTCACAGAATCTGTAGGAAATCGAGACTGCAGAAATAGGCTGAAAGCAGAAAAAGCATCAAGCATCACCTCTCATTTCTGGTGCAAAAATCCTGGAATGCAATGGCAATCCAAAGCACAAGGGCTTCATTAGTAAACTGGGCTTTTTTGTTCATCTCTAAGTACTACAGTGACAGAGACTCAGAACAGCTGGTTTTCCCTTCAGACTTACACAAGTTTATGTATGATAACTCTTTTGCAAGTGTTAATTCCTAAGGAAAATGAACATAGGGTGGCCCTGTGTATGTCAGCAAGACAGCATGGACAGTTTTATCTGAATTCTCTTTCCTTAAAGAAGCAGGATGGTGTCTGTGAGAGCAAATCAGAGCTGAGGAGCCAAGGGAGCTGTAAAAAGGAACCGGCTCTTAGGCTCTGTGTTAACAGCAAATTGCTTCGATTTAAGCACACACCTGCATTTTGTGACCGGTTTGCCAGAGTCCTTTGTGACTAACATTTGTGTTAGTGCGCAATTGAGTTCGTGCGTCCTGAGAGCAGAGTTAGAGCAAATTGGCAGCACAACCTGAGAAGCATCCATGGAGTTTGTTTACAAGCCTACCTGGGCTGGCCGCTTCACTCTTCATCTGCAGGAGCGCATCCTCTGAAACTTGATCTGTCTCTACAGTGCGGCTTAATTCCGCTGTGTTTTGTCTTCATGGACTGGACGCTGCACTTGTGTCTGCAGAAAGGAGGGAGCCTGCACGAGGTCCCGTTCGGTAAGATATAATTAATAATAATAAAAAAATAATAATAACAATACTAATAAATCTCGTAAGGCGGAATCACCTGTCCCGGGCCGCGCGGGCACAGCCCCATCCTGCGCACAGAGAACCCCG
>WEIU01015632.1:763929-787749 GCA_013389925.1 Aegithalos caudatus
GGGCTCGTATCGGGGGAAACAGGGCGTGACACAGGTAACACATTGCATATATAGCACATATAGCACATGTAACAGAACATAGGTAACATGTAACAGCTATTAAACGTATAACACACATGATGCATAACATATAACATAACATACAGCACGTGTAAACGTAAGTAACACATGGAACACAGGTAGCACGTATAACACATAACATTTAGCACACACAAACATAAATAACACATACAGCACATATGACACCCATAGTACATGTAACACAAAATAACCGCCCAGGGGAACAGGTTCCGTGTGTCGTGTTTGATCCCTTTGATCGCCTAACAATGGGAGGTGAAGCAGCCTCATGGTGCCCCAGCGCCGAGTGCAGCACGGTGGGACGCCCAGATCCTTATAAAAGCGGCAGATAAATATTTTGGGTTCTAAATGTGTGATGTGTGCGGGGAAAAAGGCGATGGTGGGGCATGAGGGTGCTTCAGCAGGACCCCTTGGGTCCCCGATGGCTTGGGGAACACAGGGCAAGCTCCCTCAGTGCCACAGGAAAGCCCTGTGCCCACAGGGTGGGGATTGTTTGATGTATGTGTGTACAAAAGTATCAAGTGGCTGGCAGGACTTCTGAAAGCAACTGACTCTCTGGAATTAAATTCAGGTGTCAGTTGTGATTTTTCCCCCCCTCTATATTTTCTTGCCCCTCTCCTCCCTACTTCCTTCTCCTTCTTCCATGGTTCGTCTTAAGGATTTCCCTTGAGGGGCAAAAAGTTCTGAGGTTTGTTAGGTTTGGGGTTTTTTATGGAAAAAACGAGATGATCTGTGCTCTGTAAAACCTGACAGCTTAAAGTAATCTTCAGCAGCATTCATGCTGACCATAGTTATTTATCCACACAGTGTTTATTAGGACTGTTGCACAAACTGGAATATAATAAGAAAATGTTTACACCTGACAGAGGTATTGCACCTTCTGAGCAGCCAGTTCACCCACAAGTATCTGAATGCTGGTGCTTTCATAGCTGTTTTCTTCTTACTTCTAACCCAGGGCAAAGCAATGGAAGTGATTTTCCCAGAGGGAGCAAATGAATCGTTTGGATGTCTGGGTTTTTTCTGTTCATTTCTCTCCTCACTGCAGAAACTGCTACACAGGCCTGTGTGAGGAGATGCCTGGATGCTGGGGATGAGGAACCAGGAGGGGACAGGGACAATTTAGACATTTTTTTCTGCTGACAAAATGAGTGTGTGATCTCCAGACTGTGTCAGCTCTGTGCTCAGTCAGCTCCTGGGGAAGTTCTCAGCAGGCCCACAGAGCAAGCACAGTTCTGCCCACATTGCACCCCCTGTTTGTGTTGTGGCTGCTGCTCAGCTTCCCCTTCCCTCCACCACCTTGTGCTTCTTTGAAAGTTTGTTTTTAACTCACTGATCACTCTTGTTTTCTGCTCCTGAGTGCTGTATCTCATCTTCCATCCCAGAGAAATGATGGTACAAGATGGGATATCCTGGAAATCAAATGCAGGGCTTGGTGCTGGCAGGTTCTTGATGAGTCAGGAGCTGCTCACTCCATGTTGGATAAGGGCTGCCTTTCCTTCACAGGAAAGCTTGCAGGTACTTGACAAACACCATGTGCTAAATACTACCTTGAGGCCTGCTTGGTTAAAGAGGCTGCATTTATGTCCATGAGCAGCAGCAATAGAAAGGTTCAAGCAATTAGTTTGTATTTGCATGGAGGCAGCTGTGTGTAAAAACAAGACAGGAGACTTCTCGAGGAGAGAGGTACATGAAATAATACAGAGGATCTCTTCTAAAAGCTGTATGTGTTTAAAAGCTCATGCAGTGGTTCTGTGTTGTTTGTTTAAGATACTTGCATAGAGGCTTCCTTCCTTCAGGGCTGTTTCCTGCTGCTGGCCACTCATATTTTGGGTTCTGTTATTCAGCTTAATGGAAAGAGTAGAATTTTAAGGGAAAGGAACAAGAAACAAGACCCCCTCTAATTTCAAATCTAACTGGATAATTTTCTGAAAGAAGCAGCTGAACAACCTGTCCTCACAGAACAGGTGCTGGGCTCCAGCCTCTCCTCCCCATGGGTCACTGCAGCCTCTGAAGCCACTGAGGAAGAGCAGTAGGGACCAGCAGAATCCCTCCCTGCATGTTGCTGCTGCCTGGATCAGGGCAGCAGGAGGTTCCTTCAGACAGGGGCAGGTGCAGATAAAGAATACAACTCCTTCACAAGGAGTGTGGGCTGTGCTTCCTGTGCAGTTGGAGCTGAGTCTTTACTTTCCCCCTGCCCTTCCTGTTTCACGTGTGCTGTGCTTTAGAAGTTCATTGCCACCTGGTGTCCCTTTATTGCATTGAGGAGAGGAGTAAATTTAAACCTCACATCTGTGTGTTTCAAGCAATTTATGTTGGCATCTTGGACACGTCAAGCCACGTGGGCAAAGACGGGGAGATAAATGCATCTTTATGCATTTTGGTGTCACTTGTGGGGAAAGCTGCACACTGTGAACTCCTGCACAAATCATTCCCACTCCCAGCGAGGGGCTGGGGGTGACTGGAGGAGGATGGTCCCCACAGCTGGAATGTCCTCTGGAATGTTCCCTGGGTCACATTTGTCTGTGGGGTGAGTGCCAGTCTGACAGCCTTGCCTGCACCCTCCCCTTTTCCCTGGCTGTGCCTTTAACTGGGTGTAGCCCAGCTGAGCCTGTTTAAGGCCCCGTTTGGGTTTGTGCCTCGTCAGCGCTGGATGAGCAGCCCGACTTTGGCAATGGCCAGTGACTGTGGGGCTGCTGGTCCTGAGAGCTGCATGGATCAGAGACAGGGTTGGTGAAGATTTTATAACTTCTAATGGCATATCTAACTAATAGAATATGTAACCAGTAAAGTATTTAACCGACTTTATTTTTAATTAACTTCACTTTTAAAGAAGAAAATGCTTGACTGATGTCACATTTATAAGATTGTTTTTTTCCAAGAACCTTTTAAAAGCACAGGCAATATGTGGTGGACCTTCATCTCAGTCACTTGAGGTGCTCTTCTTAAAAGTAACAAGTTTGTTCTTAGGAAGATCTTGTTGAAGAACAAGAAACAAATTTCCATAGTAATTTTAATTTGAAGGATTTAAAAATAGAATTCTAATCCTGTTTATTCAGAGAAAATCCAGAAAATGCAGTACAGAGCTGGTCCAGCCTTGCTGGATTTTCAGGAGCAGTGTTTCCTTGGTTTGTGTCCCTGCTGTGTGCTGGCACTGCACGAGGTGTAACCTTCCCTGCTGCTCGTGATGTCACTGCAGTGTCGGGGGGGTTTTATCTTGTCTTTGACACAAATAGTTTTTCAAGGAACTGGAAGGAAGTTGATACAAGCAAAGCCCTAAAAACTGCATTACGTGAACCAGTAATTTTAAAAACCCAGTTTGTGATTTACTGGTCACTGTAACACAAAACTAAAGTTAAGACTGAAGCCAACATGGAGTGCAGGGTGTGATCAAACACTGTGTTGCTCACAAACACCAAAGCAGAGGTAGAAATCTTCTGGAACCTTTTGGTATAGTCCTACTTCTGGGTAGAGTTCATTTTTAAGCAAATTCTGTTGTGGCACTTTCATTCAAAAGGAAGCTAAAAAAGGGAGAAAATGTAATTTCAATCTCACACTCAGTGTGAAGAATTTAAAACTCCTATCTTCTGACTCCCCCCTACAAACAGCCTAATTACTGGTTGAACACTCACATGTCAGAAAGAGAAAATAAGAATTTACTCTGAAGGCCAGTGAGAGTCACCCAGGCCTCTGCTCTGTGTTTTTATTGATTAGCACAGATAAGCTGCCAGTGTCTCACTCCTAAGCACCTCCATCCCTGCTAGATCCAGGCTCCAGGGCACTTCCAGGGATGACAAGCTGAGCCTCTTCTGTTTGCCTCCTGTTGTGCACGATGAGGATTAATGGTTGTTACCACCTGCAGAAAATCTTTGATCTTTATCTAAAGCAGAATCAGTGTTTACCCAGTACTGTTCCCTCTTTACTTCAACTTGCACTGAAACTGTTTGCACAGTGCTGTTGCTAACTCTAAAGTAATTCCTCTCTCAGAAGTCTGTTATCACAAAACAATTTTTTAATGTGATCATTATTTTCACATACCAAAAAAAAAAAAAATACACATGGCAAAGTGAATGCCTCAGTGTCAGCCAGGCAGTAATGGACTCTTTGTGGACACTATCAGGAAATGTGCCTTTTGTTTTCCTGCACCTGTTGCTGAATTACAAATAAAATAATCCAATGCTTTATTAAATAAAATGAGAAGCCCTAATGAAATTGTACCAGCCATTACCAGGAAGTCTATTGAAAACATTCAGCAGCTGCTTGAGTCTCAGTTCACTTACACTGACAGGATTGTTTCACCCTTCTCCTTGTGCAGAGTGAGAAGGGCACAGTGCCTTGGACAAGCTCACACCACTGCTCTCACTCCCTGGGGAGGATTTGGTCACAATCTGTAATCAGTGATGCTCACAGTTAAGCACCTTGGACTTGTAGAAGTGTGTTAGAAACCACTGAGTGTTTTGCAAACATCAGCTTATCCTACAGTAATAAAACAGCTAAAAATCTCCTGTTTGATTCTGATTCTATAGAGAGGGTTTCAGAATCAAATCAGTGAGTCCTCATTAGACAAAACACCTCAGCAGCCTGAGGAATGTCCTGGGAATGGGCTGGGATCAGCCTGGCTCAGCAGAGCTAAATGTCATCAACTCCTTTGCTAAAGGTCTCCAAGAGAATTGATCTGTCTCTGCTGTATTTAAAAGTCAACACATTTATCACAGCAGTGCTGGTGAGTAGGTGGAGACTCTTTCCCAGGACAGACTGTAATTCCTAACAAGAGCTGCCTCATTCTAAAAAAAAAGGTGAGTCCAGCACTATTGTCTGTGCTAAGCCTTGCATGAAAACCATTGAGAAGTTGCATCTCAACCACTTTGGATCTTGGGGGATGTTTGATAGAGACTTTTGTGTACAAAGAGGGCAACAAAGAATGGTGTTCAAACATGCATGATTCAAGGTTTGGCTTTAAAAATGTATGAGAAGTAGCTGGATGAAATGTCAGCCAAGGAGTAAGGGATACAGCCCTCCCTTCCCACAGCAGCTGGGAAAGGAATAGCTGGGAAAGGGGAGGAGAAGTGGGAGGACGTGCAGGTCCTGAGCATCTTCTCTGTGACCACTGTCACAGAGGAGACGGTGGAAATTATCTCCAGAATCTGACTCCTGGTCTGGTTTTGTGGTGGCTCAAATTTTTGGATCTACTCTGAATTTACCCCAGTACAACTCCTTGAAGAGTTTACACTCAAATATAAGTTAGGCAAACACAAGCTTTCTAGAACTCAAGGAAATAATACATACAGAATATAGAACGTTCCTGATGGAAAATTTGATCTAAGTCAGGATAAGGCAAATTTTGGGGACAAGAGGGAGGGGAAGGATCAGTCCCTGTTACAAACAGCTGGGCTGTGTCATCCACAGTCAGGCCCATTGGGACCAAGAGCTCATTTAGGCTCTGGGACACCCAGTGAAGGTGAAGCCACACCGTGGGCTCTCCAGGGAAGAAAACAGGAATGCACTTTCTGAGACATACATTTTCCACAGTGGTATTTTTCCAGGTGTTTTTTAGGTGTATTTTATTGTGAAAATTGCTTATGTTTGGAATGGGATATAGAAGTTTTGGCATGGACACTGCAAGGGGTGCCCAGCTCAGCAGCTGCCTGAGGGAGGCACGGGGTAGGGCACAGGAGAGGAACTGGGATTGTTCTGTAAACTCAGCTCACTTGAACTGATTCTGCCAACAGGTCCAGGAGGGATTCTGGCAGGACTTCCAACTGCTGCCAGTCAATGACCTGCAGCTGGAAGAGGATGTTTCTCTGTTGCCCAGGGCTTTTGATACCAGCTGTGAGGCTGGAACATTGCTTTGCTGTCCCTGTGACCCTGTTAGGAAAGAATTACATCCTCAGAGGAGCTGCAGAGAGGCTGGCAAGGCTCAGTGGCACAGTGAGAACTGCTAGGTGTTGCAGGAAAGAACATAAAAGCTAAGCCTGGCAGGTGGTTTCCATTTCTACAGTTCATGTTTCCATTATATACATTTAGTGTTCACATGGGGCAGATGCTTCTGCCACCCCTCCTGAGTCCTGGGGAAATGGAATGAGAGTGAACTGAGGAACTGAGACATTCTCCAGTTTTCTTTATCTGCCCTTCTTCCTGCAGTACAATGCTCAGTGACCTTCAGTCAGCATTATTTCAAACAGAAAAAGGCCTAAATGAACTATCATCTATCTATCTATCTATCTATCTATCTATCTATCTATCTATCTATCTATCTATCTATCTATCTATCCATCTATCCATCTATCCATCCCCTATTTTATATAAAACATCAGAAAAATCTGCTACATGATCCACAGGAGGGGAACATAAATGCTTCCCCTGATCTGCTGCCTTGAACAAACTTTACTGTTTGAACATTATCATCCCCCCACTACTGTAACTTTTCTACAGATAGAGAAATAAGTAAGTTCATAAAATAGTAATTTTTACTTGTTTAATTGCTAGAGAAAGACCTGTGTAATTAAGGACCCTAGAACCCAACAGGTGAGCTGAGGTTACTGTATCTGTACCAGACCAGAGCACACTTGGGCGTGGCATCTCTGCTAAATAATGATCTGCATTAATAATAATTTCTGTTTTACCAGTAATTATTTAATTTAAAAGAATATATAGGAGTAATCGTATCTTCTTGCAAAGAAAAAAAATCCAGAAAATTACACTGGGAGAAATATCAGTAAGACCACTATAAAATTTTATTGCATGCATTTTAGTAGTGTAGTTATTTGAATGACTTTTCACTAAATATATGTATATTTGTTCTCATGAGGTCACCCAAGACTCTCAAAGTTAAAAATCAAAATCATTAAGAAGAACAGAGGATTAACAAAAATCTAACAGTGGCCAAATTCTTTTGTGATTTCCTCTTTGTTCTGGAAGTGTTACGATACCTGAAGCCAACTCATAATTTTACTGTTATTGGCATGTTGTAACCACTTATTTAATTATGTTATTCCAAAATGCTTCAGAAGTATTTGGGGGATATTCCTAGGAAAAAAAAGCTTCCAGTAATGAGTCATGAAGTTCTTTCCTTATCCACTGACCTGGTCTTTGTTACCCCACCTCAGAGATCAGAGCTGTTCACAGCAGATCAAGTGAGGAGTCAAAGCCAATTCAATTTCTAGGCTGCAGGAGCTTGGAACTCAGTCAAGGTGACAGCACAAGTGTCTGATGGTTACTCTGAGACCCAGACACCTCTCCCTGGCTGGGCAGTGCTGGCACGTGGCACACACCCCCTCAACAGGGAGCAGGTGGCAACGTTTGAGTTTTTATTTGACCATTTCCACTTGATTTGCTCAGCCCTGAAGATGCTATTTCACTTGGAGGAGGAAATGTACTTGAAATAATGGAAAACCACTGCATTGAACTCCTTAAAAGCCAGTCCAGGGCTTGGCTGCCCTGGGATGCCCCAGTGCAGGCCCTGCTCTCCCCCTCACACTGTGCACACCCCACTCAGGTACAACAGGACTTTGTTAGCTCTTTTCATCAGTGATAACACACAAATGGCCACTGTTTAGTTAATGGGTCCTTTAATTTTTTTTGCTATATTAATAAAAAAGTCATCCAATTTATCTGTTTCCTTATGGAATAACTATTCAGGACTTAAGAAGCAAATACACCATATCCATGAATTGTTTATCAATGCACCCATGATGATGTATATATTTGCACAATCTGAAAAAATTGGTATCTTCATCCAAAATGCTGATGCTGGAAGGACGGGAAGCGATTTAGGATAGGAAAAAAAAATTCTCTTACCCTCATCTTCTCTGAGCGGGCTGGGAAGACAATCAAATCTGTAAAGTCCTTGAGAGGAAAGAGGCTGAGATGTAACTTCTTCCATGCTCAGTCAGCCGAGACCTGCAGTCCATCCTCCAGAGGGAGCAGGGAGGGATGCACAGGAGACAGGCAGGGCTCCTCCAGGGATTTACAAACGAGGTGTTAATGGTCACATCAGCTCTGGGAGCACACCCGACACTCTCCTGTCTCTTCTGCTCAAAACTACTCCAGGTCCAGAGTACAGAGAGGTTTCACATTAAGGCATCCATACAGCTCTGGTGTTTGCTTTCATTTAATAAAGATCAATTTACTCAAATACATGGAATGTTGGCACAAAACTAAAGCTTCTGTGGAACAGCTACCAATCATACACAAATACTCCGTGAGGTCCTCTTGACTTGCATTTCTCTGATAGATACACCACAACATGGCTTCAATAATACAAACTGAATGCTGGATCAAATCTCTAAATAATAAGTAGCAGTTAAAGTAAATGGTTTGCTTTATTTGTAAATTATGTACAGAATACATTTTTTTTTTTAATTATGATGGAACAGGAGAAAGAAAACAGCCATCATTTCCAAACCATGCTGCTTCCTTCACCTGCTGGAGATGACATCTCTCTGCACTGGATGCACAAAACCAGTTTGGATTTCCTCAGTTGCTGGCACACAGGCTGGAGAAACAGAGAACACTGCAGGCAAATTCAGCACTACCAGCTCCTCTACTGTCAGCAAAATACTTCTGCTAAAACTAGTTTTCTCAGGAAAGTTCTCACAATCTTTTGAAAACAAAAATCAAGAAAAATACCAAGAAGGCTGTGGGCTAAGAAGGGCTTTACCTAACTATCAGATAACTAGGAATAATCTGAGATTTGGTCATTCAACTTTTACCTGGTTTACAAAAGCAAGTTTGAGAAGCTAAACTAATTGACCAGTTATGCAAGTACCAGAAAATGACATTTTTCAGTATGTTTGAGGACAATCTGGGCAATCTATCGATCAATAAAAAAACCTGTCAAATTGATAAAACTTCCATAAATGGATATTAATGATTAACATAGTACCAAGTAATCAAGTTAATGGTTAAAAAAAAAAAATGAAGGAACTAGATATAAAACTGTTTGGTAACACGGATATTTCAGCAAACGAAGATGCTACTGTATGGTCTATGTTTTGGTGATCAGCCAACAAAGAAAATCCAGCCATTTGCACATACTTAGTCCCAAACCACAGTGAGTTATGATTTTCCATGGGAAGGCCCACTTTCGGTATCTTCCTCCTCTTCCTCCTCACAATCCCCTTCATCTGTTTGCTGTTCCAGTTCCTCTTTTGTGATCATTTCAAAGTCGTTTCCATTGCCACTACTGTGCTGGGACCTGTCATCTTCACGCCTGTCACTGTCAGTGTCTGAATGTCGCTCTCCTCCTGAGCCCTCTGTGCCCGAGTTCCTCGTGCCTTCTGTTTTTCCATCCTCCTCTTCCTTCTTCTCACTATCTGATTTCTCCTCGCTGTCGTATTTTTGCTGCTTTTTGGATTCTGCTTTTTCCTCTTTCTTTAAGTCTGCTTTTGGTCCTTTGTATTCGTGTGTGTACAGGGGCCTGAAGGAGTCAATGAATCCCACATCTGCTGTAAGGTTTGGCAGGAACCAGAAGTGATGCCTTCCTCCAGTGATGAGCCAGATGATAAGGAAAAGGATGCAGCGAGCTGTGTGAAAACAAGGGAAGTTTGGATTTTGTTATACACACACAGTGTACAACCATGGTGTAAGAGATGCTCACTGCTAATGCCCACCCCAGGGACCAGGGCATGTTGGGGGGAAACCCCTCATTCCACAACAGCTCTGTGGAGCAGTTTGTTCTTACCATGTCTCTTACACCACCCTAAACATGGATCTTAGCTCTGATTTACCTCTTAACCCCTCTACCACAGAAAGCTTTAAAATCCCGGTGACACCACTCTCGCTTCTTAATCTGTTTCAGTGTGCAGTTCTGGGTCTGTCCTGCACTTTTTTTGTTTAAGCAGAGGCGGTACACGAACCTGCACTAGACAGGAAACACCAGCAGGTGACACGAGCCCGAGCTCGCTCTCTTCCGTAGCACAACCGTGACACCCGCTGGCCGCGGGAAAGCGCACACGGGACCCGAACAACGCCCCGGGAAGCGGCACCGCCCGGCTCCGAGCTCGGGGAAGAGCCGGGCCGTGCCTCCGGCCTCTCGGACCCCGCCCGCCCACACTCACCCACGGCAAGGAGCAGAATACTGGCGACAAAGCAGCCGGCGCCCACGCTGAGGTAATAAACACCGACGCGCATCTCGGCCGGCCACAGCGGGAACAGGGTGGCGGCTATAACGGCAATCACTGAGCGGGGAGGGCAGGACAGAGGCACGAGAAGCAGCATTAGTTTTTCCTGCTACATGTACAGAGGTTCCAGGCTTACTGCTCATTCAAAGGAGTGCCTTAGATTCAGTTAACGTCTATACTATTTTAGATTTTAAAAAATATAATTGGCTGATTTGTCTTATTCTATACAAATACAAGTTCTAGGGTCAGAAATGTATCACTCATAATATATTTCATGTTTTTACATAAGCCACATTTGCCCACTGGACAACTCATAGGTTAGCTTAAGGCAACAGGAATAAACAACTCGTGTCTACTCTGACTTACCAAGTACAAGTCCCATGGCAAAAGTTTTAAAGTGAACGGGGTCATAGATCCACACATAGACCTAGAACAGAAATGATGTGGTTTACACTCAGAACAAGCTCTGTGACAAACATCTCCTGTGTTCCCTCACCCAAACACTCACTGCCAGGCTGCAATGCTTGGTGCTGAACAAAAGGCCTTCTGGTCAGCACCCGGGCAGGGCAAGGGGTCCTGATTCCTAAGGGTAACTGACAGGTGATGTAATCCTGAGGAAAACAATCAGACAGCAGAACTGATGGGAAAATGAAAGATTCTGAAATATCACTGAATCAAGGTTTGGTTGTATCTTTCTTTATTCATTTATGTTCGGCACGAAGCAAAAAAATTTCCCAAGTGCACTAAATAGAAACAAAAAGTCCTGTGAGCTTTGAAGAGAAAACACCCAGGCTGAACACCCGGAACAAAGGATGAAGCTGAAAATGCTCACTGCAGGCCCTGTGCTGGGCTCAGATCTCTGGCACTGTACCCTCAGCACTGTTATCTTCATGTCTGTATTTGCAATTCTCAGAGCCAAATGTTTGTGTGACAACTGTGAATCCATCTGAACCTGAGCTGCTCAGCCATAAATGAAAAACTTCTTGGTAAAGTGCAGGATTTTCTGAACTAGAAAAATCGGTGCTTTTTTTTTTTTTTCTTAGCAAAATAAACAGTTTGAATCTGAGCTTTTAACTGTTAAACAAAGTTGCTGGTTAGTAGAAAGCAACAACCCTCACTGCAGATGTGTCAATACCAACTTCCAGAAGGGCACCTGGTGATTCTGTGTGATGCAATAGATATTTAACATTCTGCTTCTCACAAGGTGCCAAAGTTAGCTGTATTCAGGTGCAGCTGCTGCCAGTCAGCCCTTCTGTGAGCCCAAGCAAGCTGAAGATGGTGACTGGGCAGTAACTCTGTGATATCCACTGTTTGTAAGTGTAAAATAATGAAAGGAAAAACCCAGCTCTAATGCAAATACACAAAAATTGGCTCTAAATTAGCTACTACTTATAAAATGTCAGCTCATTATTAAACAGAGAAGTAACTGATGCTAAGACAAGCAGCAAATAAATACTGTGATACTGCAGATACTGTGCTGCAGCCTCATTTGGAATGGACCCTTCATGTAAAGATGACAGAGAGGATCAGAGCTGGGTGTGATTCCACATGAGATGGGATGAAACAGAGCAAAGCAAGTGTAGAAGAACTGGGAAAGGTAAAATCAAGATATAAAGGGGAAACACATTTTCTGCACAAGTGATTTATTTACAGAATTTGCTGCCATGTATGTTTCATAACCAAAGGAACACAAGAATCCTGGGGGAGATTCCAGTACAGGCACACACCCCATCAACACAGCACAGTAAAACTTACCACTTATCCCAAACTTGAGAAGCACAAACTTGACTCTACATTACAGAGCTGGTAAATAATTAAATTCTTTGCCTTCCAGAACAGCAAAGCACACAGAAGTATTTAAGGCCACCAATTTCAGTGGTAAAGCCAGGATGAGCATTCAGGAATGCCAAAGGGTCACTTGTCTGCTCAGATCACAAAGGCAGGCAGATATTTTTTATTTCCCCTCCTGAGACTGAACATGGTGTCCTGGAAGTTTTGTTTGGCTTAGAACAATTTTGGCATGGCAGGGGCTGCAGGACAAGCTGGGCTGGAGGGACCTCAGGGGTCTCAGTCCCAGGCAGGGTCAGCTCCATCAGCCCCTGAAAACATTTCCCCTCATGGCCACCAATACCTCAGCTACAGGTAAGGAAATTTTCTTTGGGATTTTTTAAAAGTTACTGTCCTCTAAATAACCTGTCCTTAACCTCCTTGAAATAGCTGAAAATCTGGTTTCAGGATCAGCCATCACACTGCCATTAAATTTCTTCCAATGTGTCAAGGAGTTTGCAGAAATCCAGTAAATTAAGCAATTGTCTGACAATAGCATGGTGACACCCACAGTTGAAAAGCACCTGTAAAAATCTTACCTCATTTCCATCCAAGAAAACTTGGTCTTCATGTGGCTCAAGTTTAAATTTCCTCTTAGTTTCCTTTTTCTTGGGTGTTCCTGGGGTGTCATCCTGAGGACAAACATAAATATTTTATCAATAACTAATATTAAAAAAAATTATATATTAAAATACATATACAAATCATTAGATATAAAAATTATAAAATTTTAATGCTTTAATTTCTATATTTAACATTGTATATTATTTTAATATATATTTTTATTTAATTTATAGTACCTGTTAATATATTTAATCTGATAACTTTTCACAAATTTAAGATAATGTTCACACTTTTTTCTNATTTCCTCCTGTTCTTATTTATTACCAACTGGGTACCTCAAAAATCTCATTTTTAGTGTCTAAGGACTAGACTGTGACTTCAGGATTACACTGTGTCATCAAATGCCTAGCAGAGCTGGGCTGATCTTAACAGGAAGTCTGTACAGGGATCAAGAACAGGGAACAACATTTCACCATCACTGACTTTGTTAGAATTATTTGCTATTTTAGTGCCATATTTACCAAACAGACATCCTGGCAGAATCAGTTTCTGCCCATTTATCCTTTGTCCTCCTCAATCTCTTTTTGGATCTTGTGCTTCCTCTTCTCTGTCTCCTGTTTGCTTCTCTTTGATTACTGTGTTGTGAGAAATTAACTTTGTGATTTTGGTCCTGTGCTTCATTCAAGTTCCTACCCACTGGCTTATATAATCCACTAAGTATCTGTTCAATAAATAATTATTAGTTTAAAAATTAACATACATTTAATAATGTACCTCCCCTGATGACAATGGATTGGAGGAGTTACTTTCACAATCAGCATTTGGCAGTTCCTCAGGGGCTGGGTAATCTTACACTGGGCTGGGACTGCAGTGGGTTTGTTCTATTTTTAATTCTTTTATTTGCCATCTAGGGTTCTTCTGCCACCCAAACCTTTGTAGACAGACTGTAACTCTCACTAGATGTGCCATTATTTCACTTAGGAATGTCTGAATGGGAGTAACTTTGGACCACAACCCTTCTAATTCTCACTGATGCACAGACCACTGCATGTAGAAGAAACTCCCCATTCACTCAAGTTTCTCCTGCAGTTTCCCAACAATTTGGGAATTCTGTTCTGCTAGTAATAAATAAGTAACAAAACCAATCAGGAGTGAAAACAAACCCAAACCACATTAAAAACTGCACAACAATAGCAGTTTAAACTCAGAAGCTCAAGTGCAAGGAAGGATTCAGGCAGTCACATACCAAATGTGACATTCCAAACATTCCTGTTAGCAAACACTGCAAAAGTGTTTGTTTCACTGCTGCAGCTGCACTGCTTGGATGTTTGGTCACATGCACAAGTGTCATTCTGTGGTAAGGGATGTACACAGCCTCCCTGCCTGCTGCCACTGCACAGAAACAGCTTTGCACTAACTCAGCCCACGTGAAAAGATGACAAGGTGCACAAAGGCCAACTGAAGCCTCTTTTTTGATCTAGACTCAAATGGGACCAATTCAAAAGGTAACAAAAAAGCAGCATATTTTAGAAATGAAAACATGAAAGAAAAGCAAGGCATACAGTAAAATAATCAACTTTTGAGCCAGTGCAATCTTAACCATCTGTTGATGTATTTGTTACAGGTTTGTCTCATCTCTTACACACAGTACTTACCTTCTTACACTCATCTTTTTCACCATCCTTTTTCTTTTCCTTTTCTTTCTCCTTCTTAGTTTTTTCATCCTTGCCACTTTCCTTCTTGCTCTTTTTTTCCTCTTCTTTCCCACTCTCAGCCCTTCCTTTTTCCTTTTCTTTCTTTGTATCCTTGTCAGGTTTCATTTTCATCACTTTCAATGCTCGATGAAAGAACTGTTTTTTCAGGAGTCTTAAAACAAAAGAAGTGAAATGAGTCATTTAAGTGCAGCTGTGAGAACAACATTTACACTCAAATATGTTATTAGACACCATTCTAGATTATCTCTCTGACATAACCATGACCAGCAAGACTGAAAGGCAAGGTCACCATCATCTGCTCTATTTACAGCTACACACACCAGACCTACTTATCCCATGGCCTGCCTGTTGCTTTGCTTTTTTTTGGTTCACCTGTTCAAAACTGGGTAAAAACTGTACTTTTCTGTGGCAGCATTTTGCAGATATAAATGAAGAAACACGATGTAGGATACAGCAAGCTACAAGATCCATTTAATTATCTTTCCCATTAATGCAATTCTTGCAATATTTATTTTCAAGTTCATGTCAATGTATTTCATAGCAAAAACCAGGAAATGGACATGCAGCTTATCAGGATCACTGGTAAGGGATGCACAGTGAACAGAATTGCTCTGTTCAAACTGTGGTACCTATGCCAAGTATTCCCCTCCTGTCAGCTACCTACAGACCTTATTGCATATATTATCTTATTTATGTATGGAGATACAAAGATATAAATATATGGCCAGCAGGGCACCAGCATGTAGCATTTGGTATTCTTAAGCTTGTCACCAACTAGAAACACTCTTGAAAGGAGCACAGCCCAATTCCCAACAGGAGGAGAAGTGCAGAATCCTGCTCCTCAGACAGCAGGGACAGACAGATTTCAGAGCTCTGACCCTACTAATTTCAAATATTGTCAAAATTCAGGAAACTCCTTTGGTTCACCTTGCTGCCCTAAGCAGTGCAGTGAAGGCCTGAGAGAGTTTTGGGAAGAAAAATGATGAAACTACATAATTTCCACTCTCAAACACAGCAATATAAATACAATCATTATTTTTGCATACAACCACTAAATTTTAGGATGTGTAAAGCCAAGTTACATTGGTTCCTAGATAACTGTGACATCTGGACAACCACAGCCATTAATGACACTGAAGAAGTAGAGCCTGGGCAATACCTGTTGCAGTAATCAACTACAGACTCTCTGGTTGTAAAGAGAGCCTCCTCTCCTTTCTTTGCCTTTGCCCATTTAGAATCCAGGAGGCAATCCACAGCTCTTGAAGCTAGAGAAAAAAAAAAGGAATTAAAAATGCATTTAAATTAACATTATTTTTAACATTTAGTCTACGTTCTTTGAACCACAATGACCAGTCTGTTCTGCTGCTGTTCCACATCCTTTCAATCTTTCAAGTAAGACTAGTCACTATTCTGAAATACATTCCTCTTGACATCACACACCTTTAAATAACAGAGTGAAAAGTTTATTGCATTTACTCCAGGCTAGTGAGATTAAATTTATGGCTTCCTAATACCTATGTAAGTTTTCAAAACCAAACTGTAAGATCAGTACTTATTAGATAAAATTCTATTAATAAAAATAAAACAACCTCTCCCACCCTCCAAGTGCAATGTTAGAAGAAACCTGAATTCTCTGGTTAAAAGCAACCCTACCAATAAAATAATCAACTCGGTGGCCCATCATGTTGGTGGATTTTGTTGGACAGTTGAAGCGCAAATATTTAGCAACAGCCTTCTCCTCCTTGAATGGCTCACCAACTTCCTACATGGGAAAAGTCAAAACATTATTAATACAGTCTTAAACATGTAAGAAAATCACCCATTTGGGCTTCACTGCAAAGTCTTCATTATTTCATGGCAATATATAAATAACAAATAAAATATAAAGGATGAGAAAATAGGTCATATTTTTTTCTGAGAATTTTCTGTCTACATGAAGCAAAAAAAGCAGCAAATCTCAAATTGGATGAATTGAAGGTAAGGAGTACAAACTCCTTTAGCAGATCTGTAGAAAGAGCACATGAATGGAAGGCCTAAGAGGAAAGCAGCACATGGGAAGCTGCTTAAGGCACACAGCTGGGATGGAAACAGTTGTGAAGCTGGGAACAAAGGCAAAGCAGAGTGAGGAATGAGGGTGTATGAAATGACAGCAATGTAGGCACTGACAGAACACACAGCAGCACAGACTTCACAAGAGAAGGAGAAATCCATGTTGAAAAGAAGCTGCAAGATTTGGCTAGAAAATGTCTTTGCCCACTGCACGACTACAGAATGAAACTTTAGAGTACCCTTGAGGAGCTTCCTCCAGTCTACAGAGAAGAATGTTCAGGTTGAAAGCACAACAGGAAGAAATATAAACATCAAACCCAGTGTTTTATGGGAAGGGAGCCCTCAGTCTGCACACATTCACAAATCCTGTGCTTTTACCACCTTGCAGAGAGGTAACAGAACTCTGAGATGTGTAAGGCAGAAGGATGGAAATGGGCATTTTCACTTATGTAAAATTAAGATCTAATATTTGCAAGCAGGGAATGGAAGAACTTTCTAATGTTCCTGCTTCACAAAAACTATCTGCAAAAAAACATAGGTTGGGATATTAGACTGACTTATGCTAACATCCTCAAAATTCTTTTCCATAAATTCTTTTAATCTGTAAGGTTTAATTCTCCAATCCCCCTTGTGGATCAACTTTCCACGCTGCAGTGCCTTTTCTGTACCTGTTCCTCTCATGCTGCCTGAAGAAATAGATTATATAAACCACAAATCAGAGTGGTCATTTACAGGAATTTTCAGAGTTTTTCAGTTTCAGTGTCTATTTAAAGACCTAGTTTTCCTAAAGGTCAATAAACATATACAACCTCCACTACTGCTTTCAAGATGTATAATCATAATATCACAAGCAGCAGGTTAAATGGAAATGCAAGGTCAAAGAGATGTGGTTACACCAGAATAAAAGCTTTAGATGGTAAGAGTTGTTAATTTTCAACAGTTTGAACAGCTAACTTTCAAAACCAACTGGTTAATGAGTATCCTTCTAGAGGAGATTGTTGCTTTTCCTATCTGGGGAGAATTTTGTAGAGAATAATACAGACACAAGGTATCCAAATGACAAAAGACTCCATCCATAGTCCTTAGTTTTGAAACTTTAAAAAAAGTCTAAATCCTCCATATGAAAGCAGAAATATGCTCACTCACCAGGTAGTTTCAAAAACAAATTAGGCCAGATGATCCTAACAGTCCTCAAATGCATATTACCTCCTTCTGCATGTTGAATCCTTTATTATTATTATTATTTTTAAATTTTAAAAATCTGTATGGAACATCAGGTAAGAAAAGTATTCCCTGACAGTGCATGTATGCACATAATTTATGTCCTGTGGTTACAGCTGTACCTGTAACTGTAAATCCAACCAAACCACCCACCTTGGTACCAGAGTAATTGAACAGCAACAAAAGGGGCTCCAATGCACTGAAATAAAACAAGTGACTGTGTCCCATCATTGCCACATGGCACAGGGCACCAGGAGACTGCAGGCAGCAGCTGTGTGTGAAATGCTGTTTTTCTAATAATTCCTGTCAGCAAGTGAAATTTGGAACAATTCACAGGGCAAATGCTCTTCACAGCACGG
Organism: Aegithalos caudatus; assembly: GCA_013389925.1. Classification (NCBI taxonomy): domain Eukaryota; kingdom Metazoa; phylum Chordata; class Aves; order Passeriformes; family Aegithalidae; genus Aegithalos; species Aegithalos caudatus. Next base: position 781,861 of record WEIU01015632.1, read on the forward strand.
ACAGTAAACCAGGCAGAAACTGCAGAGATTGACATCAGCGTTAATTCCTCTGCTAAGGTGGTTTTTCTCCTTCTTCCTAAAGTATTTATGATCCTGCTGGGTCATGTGATGCACTACACAGGCAGGGGCTGGCACCAGGAGATTTTTTTATTGCTCCTTTCTCTCTATTGCTTTGTCCACGAGGGATAGTTTCATAACAGCCCAAACAAAGAAAGCTTCCCAGTGAGAGACTGCCACAGTTTAACTGAGTTCCTTCTCAGAAAGTGTCCCCTGCAATTTAATCCCCATTTTTCAGCCTATCTTCATCCCTTTGTTTGCAGAGCCAAGCTTCTGTTAAAATAGATGACTGACAGAAAAAAATACATTCCATCAATAAATGAAATCAACCAAAGCAATGGCAAGTTCATTACTCTGGGCACATCTTTTAAAAGTTGCAGTTCAACCAAAATTTGAGTTCAGTTTTAAAAGTAACCGACGCTGTCGCTAAACAGCGTGCAAAATTTAGAGATTTACAATCCCTGGTAACTTACAAACTCTGGCCATTAAAAATAAAATCAAACCAAATTTCTTACTTGTCTATGTGGAAGAACTCCACCTACTGACTGGAAAAGCAGTGCTCAGCCTAGTGGCTTGCTAGAAATGCAGATTAAAATTTTGCAATTTTTAAGTTTTTAAGAATAATTCTCAATCACAATTCTGCCCTATATGAATTCACAAAAGGACAGTCAAACCCAGGGACCTTCCAGACTCACTGAAGTGAAGGGAAAGCCCTAACCAAATTTACCAAGATCTCCCAAACCTAAGCACAGCACAGTTCCTGCTGGAGCTCAATGCATGGATGTAGTTCCCAGATAACTCAACCCCCAGCTGGGACTGCAGCACCACAGAGGCCTGAACACATCACAGATAACATCAGACCCGAGCCACTGAAACCTGTGTGCCCATGAGCTTCCTTCTCCCCCTCAGCTCTACCCAGGCATGACTTGTTCAGGTTTTCCTGCTCCTGGAACACTCAGTGGATGACTAAAGGGCAGAGCACAGTTCTGGTTTGAAAACTGCAATAATTTTATTCCCTCTTTGTAGACAGGTATGAGCCAAGACAGGACAATTTCCTTCCCAACCTGGTAACATAAACAGGGTTTCTGGAAAATTAGAAGAGAGTAAATGATGAGTGTCACTAGCAAGACAAGTTATTACATGGGCATTACAAGGATTTATGCTCCTCTGTTTCAAAGGGGTCACCAAAATTCTTTTATTTCAATGAAACAATAGCTAGTTGATTTCTTTGCTCTTAGATTTTCAGAACACCATCCCTCAAAGCAGACTGCTGAAGCCCAGTAGTTTATACAGTTTGCAGACAAGGAAAAGAAGGAATTTAAGCACATTTATCCTGTGCTGTCTGTTTTTCAAGCTGAGAGGCTACATCAGAACTGACCCAGTGTCAGCCCAGGTTCCATTCCACACACCTCCCTCATTACAAAGACACTACAACTGCATTGGCCAACTCTTCTCTCAAAGTGCTGAGCACATCACAGCTTGGGCTGAACTGCAGGTTTATTTTTTTTCCCTTCCCTGGTGACTGTCAGGACTCAGAGTGGATGTTCTGTGGCTGGGGACTGCTGAGATATTTGTATTTTGCCTAAAATAAACCAACGTGCCATACACAAAGAAAAAGCAAAAAAAAATTGGCATGACTGGAGTGGGTAGGGGGGAAACAAACACACCAGGGTGACAGAACTGCTCTCAGGACATCCCTGTTTTCCTCAGTGACTAACAAATCTAAACTTCCCAACTCCTGCACTGATGACCAGTACAAGGACTGCCCCAGGTCCCTTAAAAGAAACTGTGGCAGAGCCATGTGGAGAAACCAGTTCTTCTGGATTACAGTGGCCATGTGCTGGCCACAAAACATTAACTTTTCTTTATAGAAAAAGATCAGCAGATGCTTTTCAGTCCAGTGCATATCCTATGAAAACAGAAATACCTGATGTCTTCCCTCTTTCTTTTCAATCACTGCTAATTTTTTGAGCAAAACATACAGAACTCTGTAAACATACAGAGTTCTAGAACAGATCCAAGGAGCAATGTGAAGTATTTTGAAGCCAAAACACACCAGCTTCAGTCCCCTTCCAACCCCAGGCCAGCTGTTCTGACTTTTTCCCTTCCCACCTCCAAAAATGTAACTCAAGATTTCCAAAAGACTGATTTTTTTTTAATGACAACTCAGGCTGCTACTTTTCAATTCCCATCTTTCCACTTCTTTTTGCCCCCTTGATCTTTGTTTCTTCCTCCTCTCTCGGCTGATACCACTCAGCTTTCAAAGATGTAATTTAATCATTCTCCTTTGTTATCATCCCACTCATCTTTACTGGAATTTATGAAGAAAATAAAGCCAAATGGGCAAGCTGGACTAAAATACACATAAATGGAAAACCATTGCACTGTCCTTTCTGCAGATTCTTTTCAGTCATTCACACAAAACTGCAGCACAGGAGCAGCAATGCAGCTGTTGCATTTTCCTTCCAACAGAACCCAAATCATGACAGGATCCAACTGTGGGCTACAACAGTTAATGATTAGTAGCTGTCCTTCATCAGGAGAATCTCAGAGCTTGAATCAAATTTAAAAATCCAACAAGAAAAGTACCTGTCATTAATGGCACTGATGCCACCTCAGCCATCAATTTGCAGTGAGACACTGACCCCCAAACTGCCCAGGAGCTGTTTTCTCTCTTTTCAGGAGCAGTATTTATGTGCATTAACATTTCTGAGGTGCAGGACACAGCAGCAAGGTGCTAATCCCAACGCAAAGATCAGCCCAAAACCTGCCAGGGGCAGACTAAAATTGTGCATGTGGATTGCAGCCAAGGTAATGAAAACTTAATGCCTCTTTAACAGTCAAACTGCAGAGCTGCCAGCACAGTGCCACGTGTTACCAGGCCCAGCCTGTCAAAGGAAACAGCACTGAACATTTTGTGGTTGAGTATTTCAGGACACACATGGAAAAAAATACAGTCCTGAGACATGCAATAGCTTTGATCAGGCTGCTGGAGTAACAGGCATTCAAAGGCATCTCCCATCTTTTGAGATGTATCTTGTCTAAAATAAAAAGATTCCACTAGCCATCAGACAACATCAGTTGTTTTTCTGTCAGTAAGTGCTTTATACACAGCAAGCATTCTTGATTTCAGACATTTGAATCACAAGGGAGCCACTGGTTAAGCAATCTGCATCCTACAGACCTCCTTCACTACTGCCTGTCTGAATTCATCTCCGTGTTGGTTACAGTTAAATTACCATCAGGAATGACACTTGGAGAATTTTACCTCTGAAATATCTTTGTTCAAACTTCTGAAGTTCAAATGTTTGCAACTTTTGTAACTTTCAGAGGAAGAGCCTAAGCTGTGCAATACATATTGGGCAATGTGTCTTTTGATGAAAGAGCATTCCATGAAACACATCCTTCCTGTGCCTGCTTCTGATGGGAAACATGGAGCAGGCCAACAGAACTTTGAACTATTTCTGAGCTTTTTTCCATGCCTAGCTATCTGACCTAACTACCACCATTCTAATCTCGATGGCAGCCATAAAATCCTGCAAAAATTCATTCCAGACCCAGGTTCTGTGCCCATGGTTTTTCTAACTGCACTCTATTACATCAGCCTCTCACTCCTGTCAGGAAATACAGCTCTGTTTAATGACAGCAGGGTATTCAGATGTCAGACCTGTGTGTAGTACAATAAATAATCTCTTTAGGGGGCCAACATCACCTTAAATTAAGCACATGCTGCTAAAACACTTGAAGCACCTACGAATGAAAATCCCACACTTTGTTTTAAAAGAAGACACTTGCAGCATGAGCCTGAAAAACGTGATAATCATACTGCAAATATGCCAGTAAAGTTTAAAAAGCTTAAGAAAAACAAAACCCAAAACAAACTGCCAAGAAAAAGATGAGCTGTTTTATTCACTTGACCAATTAAGAACACCCCTTGGGCATTCACCAGTATTCTTTGTTCACTGTCTTGTCCTCCCATTGTTGTTGACTTATACTAGGAACCTATGAAGATACACATTTATTTGCATAATTTTATCACAAATTTAGGCCACGACCTTAAATGTTAAAACCCAGACATCGATTTAATTACTAACAATCTGGGAAATGCTTTTACTGCTAACAGGCTGGAAATTAAGTATGTGCTTAAGTGCCAGCAAGACCACAGCCTTGGGGTGTTATACAAACATTAAATTACGTTTAAATTTGGTTTGACAGGTGCTTTATTGAGCTATTGTCATCCTTGGAAAGGGACAACCTATAAAAATCTTTAAAAGAATAATTCTGTGATGTTTTGCAGTAATTCATTGAATGCTGTGATAGCTAGGGCTAGTTTTGATTAATTACTCCTTGCATTTCTCCCCCTGCCACGCTAATTTGAATTAAAGGGGAAAAAAAGAACCTTTACAGGTACAGGCAGATCTCTGTCTTCCTAGGGGAAGGGAAAGTGGGCTGGGAAAGGGAAGGATGAGAAAGGAAAGAGGGCAGCCAAGCAGAAGGGTGACATATAAAGCATGCATTGTTGAATGGCTCTGTGATCTCCCCCGTGAATGTTATCTGCTCTTACAGCAAAGCAATAAACCCCAAACAAACATTATTTAGGCTGAGTGTTGATAACACATAACAGTAACGAACGTCATGGTCACTGATACTGTACGTACACCCAAAACATTCATTAAAAACTCTGCAAAACTCCCTGTTAAAAATTACACCCTCGACATCTCAGGCTCCCAGGTGAGTGAAAACACCGAAGCAGCCCTCCGTTTGCCTCTCAGTGCCACCACACAATTATCGCTACATTTTAACACGATCTCAAAGCTGATTAGGTCTATTTATAGGCGTGCCTGTTTGTTTATGTTTTCCAGACACAAATTTCCTTTCCTTCCCGCATCATTTCCTGGTTGGGGCACGTTTGTTTTTCAGATGTTTTTACCATCTGTCCCACGTCTTCTGCTTACGATCCCCGGGCCGGACACGCTGGGTGAGGGTGCAGCTCCTGGGTGTTTTGGTGTTACCCGCACTAAGCTATTGTTCGACACTGATAACGGGGGAGATTCTGAGTATAAGGAGGCGATTAAAAACAGGGAATAGCTCCAAGTGTCATTTTTTGGTCATGGAGAGAGGAAGAACTTCTGGGGGCGCAGAGCCCAAGGGGATGAAGCGGGGGCGCCTCTGATGTGCCGAGGGGCCCCGCCGGCCGCCCCTCAGTCCTGAAACGCTGCTATTGGAGCTCCTCCGCTCTGTTTTCGCAGCTTTGAACAACGTGCTAGAAAATTCTGAGGAGAACCTGCCAGCCCGGGCTCCGGCCCCGGCCTGAGGGGCTCCCGGTGCCCCGAGATTGGGGCGCTCTCCTCCCTCACCGCGGGCCGCCCGCAGCCGCCGACTCGCAACAGGGTCGGGCGGGAAGGCCTCGGGGGAAGCCGCTCTAAGCTCGGAGAGGGGGAGCAACCGGGCGGGGAGGGAGAGACCGAGAGGAGGGGGAGTCTCGGGTACCTGGACGCGCTTCCTGTGCCGCCGCCGCTCCGCCATGTTGTCCCCGTCCGCTCCGCCGGTGACGCGCGCGGGGGGGNGCCTCGCTGTCCCCTCTCTGCCCCTCAGCGACCCGCCTGGCTGCCTCGCTGTCCCCTCTCTGCCCCTCAGCGACCCGCCTGGCTGCCTCGCTGTCCCCTCTCCGTGGCTCAGCAACCGGCCTCGGTCCCTCACGGTCCCCTCTCCGCCCCTCAACCACTCGGCGACCGGCCTCGGTCCCTCGCTGTCCCCTGTCCACCCCTCAGCGACCCGCCTCGGTCCCTCACCGTCCCCTCTCCACCCCTCAGCGACCCGCCTCGCTCCCTC
>WEIU01015632.1:787818-855692 GCA_013389925.1 Aegithalos caudatus
ACCGACCCGTCTCGGTTCCCCACTGTCCCCTCTCCGCCTCTGAACGCCTCATCCCAGCCCGGTCTCTCAGCGCCTCATCCCGCCTCAGCGGCTCGGTCCATCACCGCCCCGCAGCGCCCTGACTCGGTCCCTCAGGCCCCCTCATCCCGCCTCGGTCCCTCAATCTCTTCATCCCGCCTCAGCGCCTCCTCCAGCGCTATTCACGCCTCAGGTCTCCACCACTTCCCTGTGCCCCTCAGCCCTCACCAGCTCCCCTCGGTTCCTCAGCCCCTCAGCGACCTCCCCTCACCGCCCTTCTTTCACAGAATCACAGAATGTTTAGAGCCGGAAAGGAGCTCTGGAGATCACCCAGTCCAACTCCCCCGCCAAGGCACGGTCACCCAGAGCCGGTGAATGTGTCCAGGTGAGTTTGGAATGTCTCTACAGAGGGAGACACCACAAACTACCTGGATGGCCTGTTCGAGGGCTCTGCCACCCTCAGTGTGAAGAAATTAATCCTCACGTTGAGGTGGAATTTCTTGTGGTTTACTTTATGGCCATTGTTCCTTGTCCTGTCACAGGGCACTACTGAAAAGAGCCCCTCAGCCCCTCTCCCCCCTCAGTCCTTGACCAGCCCTTGACCTTGCTCCAGCTCTGGCTGTAAAAGTTTGTGTTTAAGTTTTTATACACCAAAATAGCATGTAAGGCTTTAAAGATGCTCAATACAGCATCTTTGTTAACTGGTACTTATTTAAACAGACTCATTTCTCAGACCTCATATACTTACAGAATTAGATTCAGAAAGCAACCTATATAAAGCAGAAGGGCCTTTTGCTAGAGGTTGTCCCACATATTTGTGCTATGAGGTCACTGGAGTTAGCAAAGCGTATAATAATTTATTCTGGCTCTGTGTTTCCAAACCCCACCCTGGCACTTTGGGATGGAAAAGTATGTGCAGTGCTGCATTGTCTTGTCCAGTCCCCTCAAACCTTGTTGCCCCTTTCCGTTTCTATGATTTGGAACTCTCAGATTGAAATCTGGGCAATTAAGAACCTAAAAACGCTTCCAGCAGCATATTTGCCCCTCAGTTTCAAGTGACAGCTTTTGTGCTCTTTCTGGTACGACATCTTTTTCTGTTGAATGTTTTCCTTTTGCTGTTGCTGGGCAGAAAATCTATACAAGTTACAAATTAAGCTGACTGACTGCAGAGTGAGTGAACTAGAAAAGTGTAATTCAAAAGATTAACTTCTAGGCAGAGGGAATTGAAGTTTTTATGGTTCCAATAAAACAATGCCTCGTAAAAAGCAGGCAGACTGCATTTATTAAAAAATACATGCTTTAAGTTGGCAATAATTTTAACAGTTATTTCATGTGCTTGACTTACAGTAACATAAAAGCACATCTGACATGGAGGCTTTCTTGCAGAAGAAGTTTCAGCCATCTGTAACTTACAGATTCTAATAATACCTGATGGCTGCAGCAAGGGCTTTGGCACAGCACAGCTCTGACCCCTCTGCTCTCCCTGCACAGGCACAAGCTGAACTGCAACTGTGAAACTCTCCCTGCTCCATGGGAGATGCACTCTGGCCTCCTCCTGAAGGGTGCAGCCATCTCCTGATGGGTCATCATCCCTCACACTTTAGGCTCTTTCAAGGTCTTAGGTCTTACTTCCTCTGTGTCCCCTTTTTGAATCTATTGCTGATTCACAAACCCACCTTTAATGCTCAGCTCTTCATTTTGCAGGGGTTTTTTTTGGCATGGTATGTTATCTGCAGTACATCAGGCTATTCAGTGCCAGAAAAGCACCTTGGATATCTGCTTAGTGTCTTTTTTTTTTTTTTAATTTTTTTTTTTCTTACAGAAATTTTAATTCATCTCTGTGAAACTCTAAATTGCAGGAGCTCTTCCAGGACAGCTGGGCATGGAGCAGCACAGGGAGCAAACCCATCACTTCAAGCAGATTTCTAAGAAAGGACTGAGGGATGGAAAATGGGCAAGGGAATGTGTAAGGTGAATTCCTACCACTCTGGAATGCAGAGCTGATTGTGACTGAGTCACACATGGAACAAGTTTATTCTCAGCCATCAGAATGGCAGAGCAGGAGAGAAGCCAGTGGCTGAGCTCCAAGAAAGCCATGGAGTGGAAGTGAAGGTTCAAGCAGCTTGTGTTTAAGGTTAGTGTCTGTCAGCTGTGGGGCAGGCTGCAAAAAGCAGAACTGCAGAACCAGGCATGAGGACACAGCCCAGAAGGGGCCAGCTGCCATTGTGATTGTTGGAGATTCAGAACTGCTGTTGGGAAGGATGTTGCATACAAGTGGAGTGGTTTCCTCTTCCAACTGAAGCCAAACCAAAAGCATTTCATTAACTTCTTTTCCCTCTTCTTTACCCCAGCTGTGTGATCTAATACAACAGTATGGACGCTGGAAGCTTGGCTCAAAAACCAGCAGGATACATTGATGGAACAAAAATACATCATGAGGTACCATTAAATGTAGACATCACCTCTGTTTGTGAGATAGGACCCTGGAAATAAAGGAATTATCCTGAATTTATTATTGCTGTGTTCCTGTGCTCTGATTTAGGGATCTTCTCTTGGCCCCTGGGGCAGGACCCTGAGTTAGGTGATGTTTTACTCTTTGTGGTACATATTTTCTTATACCCTTACATTCACTTATTCCTGTCAATTTATTGGCCTTTGTGCTATGTCTGATTGCTTTGGGTTCAATCATCCCAGATCCAGAAAATGATGTGAGGTTACCACAGCTACAGCTACAGCAGAAAGACAAGGCCACGTGCTGGCAATGAAATTGCTGGCAAGCATGTCACTAATTACCTGGGAATCACAGGGCCTTCTGCAAAACAGCCTGGAGAGACAACCAAAGTGTCAAAGTGTCAGTTCTGAACAAACAAACTTGGAATAAGCTTCTCCTCTGGACACGCAGATAATCCTGGATTTGGGGGGAGGGAGGGGAGAACACACAGGAAGGAATGAAGGAAGGAAGGAAGGAAGGAAGGAAGGAAGGAAGGAAGGAAGGAAGGAAGGAAGGAAGGAAGGCAGGCAATTCCCCAGCAATCTGCATCTGTTAGGAGCCATTTCCTCTATTATGTGCAGATGGTAGCACGCTGCAGGCTCTGGAGTGACCTCCCTTTTCATCCAGTCAGCTTCAACACTGAAGGGGCTCAGAATATAAAGAATATGGGCCTTGAACCACACAGCATCACATACTGTCAAGAAAGGTTCAGATAAAATCCACCCACAAATACATGAGTCATAACTCAGAAACATATTCCAGTGTAGACATATCCTGAGTCACTTCCATCTCAAAAGCTTATAAATATTGAGTTAGCCACTTAGCTTTTAATTTATCAGAACAAGAAAGGTTTATTAGACAAATCTCCATAATTATTTTTCACTAAGAAAGTTGTTAAATACTTCAACTCTTGCAACCTCCTTTTCATTTCCATACAACCCAGAATTATTTGGTACATATAACTGACAAAAGTACTAGTTAAACTAAAAACTAATTTCTCTTGTTCTTCAGTAATTATTTGCACCTATTTCTAATATCAGCTTTGTTCATTGTAAGAATATAATTTCATTTAAGTAGTAACTGGTGAGTAACTGGATACATCTCTCCTGATTTGGGCTGGCACATCAGCTCTTTCTAAAGACCACTGGCAATCAGACCATGCTGAAGTCAGTGAAGATGTACATGGACACATAGATGAAAAATACATCAGTACATTTTCTGGAAGAACCAGCTGAGGTTTTGGGAAAGTCTGTATAAAAAAGTCTTGCTTATATCTCTCTTTTTGCCAGTGGATAAGAATTACAATATTTAAGGTATAGCCTTAAAAAACTTACCTGTTATTATTTTATAAAATCATACATTTGTTGTTATGGCAACAAGTGTTTGAGTTAAAAATATTTTTTAATGTAAGGAAGCAAGTCTTGAGTTTACATCCCTTCATTTAACAGGTTGAACCAGGAGCCAGCAAATGCTTTACAGACCATCTTCCTGTGCTCAGAGACTGCTGGAGTCCCACAGCTCCCAGCTGCACAGGGCTCCTCTACAAAGCTGTTGGAAACTTGGAGCTGAAAGATAATCAGCAAAGATTGGCTGATGAGCCAAGGTTGCAGCAAAGAACCAGGTTGGTTTGGTGCTTTCCTTTTTCTCTGCGGTCAGCTTTTTCTGTTTTGCCATTTTTGTTGGTTGATCTTTATGTCAGTAACTCACACACACTGATGCTATATGTGGTTTTAAATTTTGATAAATCAGAATGTCTATTCATGTCTTTGCAGTGCTCTAGGGAAAAATACTTCATCATTCTCCATCCAACATAGACAACAGGCTCTTATTTACTCTGGGCTGAATTAAAGATTTGCATCCTTACCCACAGGGAAATTGGTGGTTCAAGGAGAGCGTGGGATAGTAGCAGAACTAGTGTCTGCCTGGGAAAAAACAGACTTGGGTAAATGTGGGATTGGGACAAAGGAAAGGACAGCATAAGGGCCAAATCAGCAGAGTAGATCTTGTGGCCTCAGTACAGGTGACAGGAGGAGCAAAGCCTTCCCAAAGAAAGAAAGGAACTTGGAAACTGTAATAACCCCTCAAAGCCTAAACAAATGAGAAAGGAGAGGTGAGCTTTTCTCTCAATATAGCATGTATTATTATACTGAAATTGCCATAGCAATAAAGCTACAGCTATTTATTATAGCATGAAGAGCTAATTGAAACCAACCTTCAGAGGCAGCTGAACCCTGATGAACACAGAAGTTTGGAGCTGGATGATCTTTAAGGTCTCTTTCAACCCAAACCATTCTGTAATTCTATGAACACTCATCCCCATAAAGTAGAGTTGTTATTTTCCAGTGAATAATAAAGGGCTTAGGTAGAACATTACCATGGCAAGGTGCCAACACAAGAGCTCTATCTAGTTTTGGATGATTTTCCATAAAGTTTCTGATGTCAAAGGTGATTCAAAACACTGCACAACCAATCAGCAATATGAGAAATTTCTAGAGAGTTTAAAATCTAGAGATGATTTTAAAAACCAGGGTGGGTTATTTTTTCTGTTTTCAGTTATCTCAAAAGATAATTTAACATTCTGAAAACTGTTCTCTGGCAGATTCAGAATTGTATAAAGTCTTAAAATATAAAGTTTTATAAAGTAGCTTGTGGCATGGCTATGGGTCAGTTTGAAATAGCATCACCTATGTGCCTGTTCTTTTGCTTGTGTGCTGGATCAAAGTGACTGACTTAGACATGGTGGGAATTCTGCATGACTTTTGTATGCTTATAGCTTTTTTTTAGAGATTCTTTACCTGGGAAATCGATCTGTTTAGGTCCATGTGAGTTTGTATTCCACATCCTCACCATCATCATCACTTGCAGCCTACATGAGGCCAGAAACCCAGGTTGTTGTAGGAAGGACAAGCCATTTCTTCCTCTTCAGGACTTTCCTAAATCTGATATTTATGGTACTGGACCATTTTGCCATATGTTTGTTATACCTTTTGATTAATCTTGTCTTTAAGGTTGGCCCTATTAAAAAAAAATCAGGAACTCCTACAACCTCATAAAAAACATTCTCTTCTTCATTAACTGCACCACTGCTATGGACTAATACAGCAATAGATGTTAAATGAAACATTTCTAATGATGTAACATGTATTAAAACACATAATCTGCATCCCACTGTGATTTTAGTTGCATTGCAGAAAAAAATGAATGCAGTGGTGGCACAGGCACCAGAAGGTTATTAGGAAGCAGAGTTCTGCCAGCTTTCTTGGGTGCTTGTGATTGCCACTGAACCCCCTAGCAGCTGGAATAAACAATAAATGTCCAAAAAGAACATGAGAATTAATGCCTCAATGTTTACATATAAACACAATTCCTGAAAACACATCAACCTCTGGAAATATTTGCCTGTCCACTGGTTCTGTGTACTTTTAAATTATTTTTACCTTTTATTTTCATTTTCTCTGAAGTGTTTGTAAGAGAGGAAACCTTCATTGCCAGTGGCATTTCCTCCATTAGACATTGAATCTATTATGTCTGTTTAGGTAAATCCCTTTCCTTCCTATTTCACTTCACAGCTGTTTACCATTCAGGGCTTATTGCATTTTGGCTGCTGCAGCACTTCCCCCCAGTACAGGAAAATATTAAATAATTCCTTCTGTTGTCATTTTGGGAAGAAGAGCCCAGTATGTGCAAAGGGTTTGTTTGTTGGGGTTTTGTGGGGCTTTTTTTAATTGTAGAAGTAATATAAGACTAAAATTTGCATCCCAACTTTCTCAGCTTTTGGTATTGTTCAAGTCTGACCCATTAACAAAAATAATCACACTCTTCAGAACCACATTTCAATCCTTCCTCCCTGGCACATGGGCCTTCAAGTCAAGCTTCACTGCCCTTACTTTAGAAAAACAAATAAAGTTTTTTCATATGGTCGCCCTTAAGATGCCCCCGGTAGTTCAGGTGCGCTGCGTTTCCCTTGGAGGGACAGCAGGTGAGCGAGTGGCTTTGCAGCGACATCTCGTGGCCTGAGTGCCCCGAAGGGTGCCAGGGATTCCTCTTCCAGGTGGAGAAGGTCTCCTGTGGATTGAGTCGGGTGTTTCACACAAGGAGGGGGTAGGACGACATTAGAAAACCAAGTCATTAACGCTGTTTAATGAGATAAGTGACACTGTCAGCATGATTGTCAATTGTACAAAAGAGAAATTAGGAATTTCGTATGCTAAAAAGAATATAGATATTTGCCATTTTTCCAAAGGCTGCAAAGTTTGGACGGTATGTTAAGATGGACATCTGAGGTTGTTGTTGCAAACATCTAATCACACATTATCTAATGCACAAATATAACGAAGACATAAAACCATTTCTCTTTGGCTAAAATAAAATAATATGGAAATACTTCCCCTCCTTGCATTTAGCCACTCACCATCTAAACAGCTTCATTCCTTTTGGGGTTTCAGTACTTGAGGCCACACACACTAAACTAAGGAGAGAAAATCTAGAGTGGCAACATAGAGCAGGTCCACAATCTATCAACCCTCAATTTACAGAATTTAATTTGTGTGTCCTTGGGAGTAAAGAAGAGTTCTTGAGGGAGGAGAGTGGAAGTGTACTGACTTCAAACTCTGCGTGGAAAAGCAGTGTAGGATCAAACCCTTAAAAAGGGAACAAGGAAAAGTCATACAGGAATCACAGTAAGTGCTGGGGATTTGTCCTTAGCTAAAAGCTCTATTTCATGTCCTTGTTTGCTGTGGGATAATGACTCATCAGTAGCAGAAGTGTGGGGAAACCATATTTTTCCAGAGAAAGGGGAGCTCTGAGGCACAACTGACGGCCTCTTCCAAAGTGAAGAACACTGAACGTGCTGCTGAGGGAAGGGCTTTCCATGGCTTGCCCAGGTGAGCCAGTGGGAAGGGTGTTCTGGCAGAGGCTGGCAGGAAGCAGCTTGAGCCTGCTGCCTGCAGGAATGTCACTGTCCCAGGGACTGGCCTTCACCACAGCCTGGTGACTCAACTCAGCTTGCAGTCATGAAAAGTGAATTCCAGCCCTGGTGATAAGAATGCCTTGGAATAATTAAAACTTCTGTCACACATGGTATTTTCATGTTCAATCTGTGTATCTTTATAAGCTGTATACCCTTGCCAGGCACTTAGAAAGGCTTAATTCTGGAGTAGCAATGAATTAACCCATATTAATAAGTCTGGGATGTATTTCTGTATATTCTATAGGCAGTTCCACTCTGTCCCAATGAATTCCATGTGAATGTTTTGTGTAAATTTTGTTCAACAGAAGCAGAAGTCAGCCATGTTTGGAAGCTGTGACTTTTCCATGTAGTTTCTCAGCTGCCCACTGGAACACACCGTAAGACATACAGTGCACTCTGAGTCTCTGACAGCTTTCAGTGATAACCTTGGACTTCAATGAAAAATTCAATTTACCTGTTAACTCTACCTTTCAATGAATTGCACTTGAAAGTAATTGCACTAACCTGTAGCTGCATTTCTGGATGCCTTTCAGATACAACACTTCCTCATGCTGCATTGACAGCTTATTTCCTTCAGCCCCAGCCTTACAGAGGTTTCAGGCTACAGCTTCTTCTCAAACACTTTTAACTAGAGGTTCCTGGATTATTGAAAACATGTTATGTCCTGGACTTAGCTCAACTTTTCTGGAAAGCAATCATCTGGAAGTCAGCCTGGGATCCAGCTGTGTCACATGGATTCTCCCTGCTTTCTGAAACGATCTGTTCCACTGCTTGGGAGGTTTCTGGGTCCTGGGAGCAGGGACTGTCCAGGGTGTCCCCGCTGCTGTTGCAGTGCAGAGGGGAGGCCATGTCAGAGGGCTGCTCCGAGGGTTTTCCTGGAGCAGGAGGCAGAGGCACGGACAGAGGGACGTTCATCATGTAGAACACATTGCCCAGACGTCGGGACACCTTTAAAGGCAAAGGCACAATTGCAGCAATTACTTCTTGATGTTTAAGCCATTAAACAATCAAGCCTGACTCTGATACAGCAAATCCAGGGACATCCCAGGCATCTCAAAGGGTTAGCACATTCTTCTGAAAAAAATCTTTTCCATTTTTGCTCTCCTATATTTTTCTAGGCCCAGGTTGTGAAAGGAGCTTGTCAATACCCAACTTAGGGCTGTTGGGCCTGACAGGAGGATCCTCCTGCTCCCAAGGTGCTGCAACACCCAGGGACAGAGGGGAGGCAAACTGCCAGCCAGGAGTGGGGCAGGTGGTTGGACTGAGAGGACAGTGAGAGAGTACAAGGGGTGAAAGAAAAGGAAAAGAACCAGCAACAACAGAAACGCACATTGGTATTAGTGGGTGAAGTTAAGGGCAGAAATCTGCAAACAGAGAGGGACAGTCTGTTCCTGAAAAATGTACAGTCATAATCCTTACTGTCTCCCTGTGTGCCGTGGTAACATACAGGGAAGCAAAAGAAAACTTTGCTGTAGTAATTTATTTTCTCTCAATATTGTGGGAGTTACCTTACCAGTGGAAAAAACGTGTGCTTTAGTTTGGAAAAATTCCCTCCTGTCATTTTCTGGCACTTCCATGTCTCTGTGACTCACCATCTTGGCATCCATTCAATGATCATACCTGAGAGCGGATTTTTAATGCTGGTCCGAGCTTTAATCCCATTGTGTCCAGGAGATGTTCCTCTGTTAGCAGTGGGAGGGTTTCTCCATCAATAGCATGGTCTTTAAATATCTGATGGAATGATAAAATGCATCATAGTATGCTAAAATAGACTTTGTAATTTTTCATGCTTAACCCTGAGGCATAAACAATAAAAAGAAGAAATAATAATTTTACTGTTTCATCTTTCTATTTATCCCCTAACAGCACAAAGAAAACTACTATTATACTTGTAATTTTGGGACAATCAACTACCCTCCCACATTTACATTTGCTTGCTGACATTTAAATCTAGATGATCCTAAAGATCTGAAAATGTAGTGAATGTTTATAATCACCTGGGCATAATCTGAGCAGCCTGGGAGGCTGACAATGAAGTTGTGCACATCATCAACTGTCCACTTGCGAATGTCTTCGATGGAAGAAATGTCTTCTCCATTCAGGATCAGGCCATGAGCTCCTTCGAGGAGGAAACACAGAAGTTATCTTGGCAGAATTTTGCTGGCAAATCAGGAGGAAATGATTGTTATCATGAGAATTTTTACATCTTTTCAGAACCCAATATATTAACAGCAGGGTTTAGTCACTTGCAGATACAGGAGTCCTAGACACAAAATCAGCAGGTAAGGAGCAGAACCTGGTTCTGAAGGGATTTTTTTTTTGGTGGCTTCTTTTGTTTACTGCTGGGTCTGTGCCTACCAGTCACTACACATACAAATCATCCTGCAGGACTTTCTCCAATGAGTGCATCATCCAGTGCTTTTTACTGTTACTTTAATTTGACTAATATTTGAGCAGAACACATCAAAGCCTTTGCTAGACAATAGTGCCTACTGTGGGTTAGGACATGTAGAAAAGTTGTGGGCTGAAGAGAGAGGCTAACTCACAACTTCATTCAGCAATTTTATTTTATTTGAAATTCCTTTTTAAAAGAACTGAATACAGATATTACTGTTCGCAGCATTAGAATTCTACTTTTAGTTGCAATGACCCTACCATACCAAAAGTTTACTTAAAACAGAGGAAAGAACTGAGAGACAAAATCAATAAAACCAGATTATATCGACATGCCACTCTAACTGTAATCTGGAAATCTGACAAACCTGAAGGTAGCAATGGGTTGTTGGGCACTGGAAATCCATATGGTAACGCTGAGAATGGGATTGCAGAAGGATACAGGTACTTGTCATCAAAAGCAGCACAGGAGCTGTTGGCTTCCTTCTCATTTGTGTTGTTGCAGCTGGTGGTTTCAGTAGGAATTTCATGAGTTGCACAGTTTTTTCTCAAGCCTTGTTCAAACTCTTTGCAGTTCTTGGCAGCTGCAGATGGCTCAGTCTGATTTTTGCTTTGCCCATGTTTGTTCGACGTCTCCACCTCTACTTCTTTTTTGTCTTCTTTCTCATCCTCCACTGCAGCTGAGGCAGAGTCCGTGGATTTCTCCTCTGCCTGGTTCTTTGTGCCGTTGGCAGTGCCCTCGGCAGTTCTGTGATTTGCAGCTCTTCTCCCGGGGCGGCGCCCCCTCTCCCTCTGCAGGGTGGTGACTGGTGGGTATGGGCTGCTTGCCATGAGCATGGTGTTGCCATGGATTTCATCCAGGGTGGTTCGATGGACGTACAGCTCGTTGGCAAGGTGCCCTTCAGGGAGCCTGTGCCTGCCACGGAAAGCAATGGGACTGGCTGGCATCCCGTGGTAAAGGAAAGGAGCTTCCAGGCCCAGGAGTCCTTTCCGATGGGCTTTCTCCATCTCCTTTTGCTGAAAAATAGCACTCATCTCCATTTCCATTCTAAGAGACACACAGAGCATGAGCAGTTAGGGCAGCTCAGTTCCTTCATCACTTTTTTTTTTTTTTTTTTCAGCAGGGGAATAAACTCAGATAAACAAGTAGGCAAGAGTACTGCTCGTTCTGTCTTCTCTACATTGCTGTGTGTGAGAGGGTACAAACTGCAGATGGAATGGCAAACCTGGCTGTATTTAATGTGCTGTCACATACAGATAGTAAGCTAAAAGAAAGGGAAAACATATCTTCCATGTGATGACTCTGGATAATACTTCAGACAAAAAAAAGTGTTATTTGCATATTGGCAATCCAGACATGGGGATTATATTCAGGTTTGGAAAATAGTCTCCAGAATCATAAGGGTTGAAGACTAAAGAAAATAAATTATTTATATTACCACTCAGAAAATTGTACTGAAAACTGAAAAATTCCAGTGATATTGTAAATGATAAAGAACAAGAATGATATTATCTATGGAACTTGTGCATCTATTCAGAATAAGCTAATGCTAAGTCTCTTAAGTAACCCTCCACAGTGCCTGGCACCTGAGCATGGTTCTGGAGTGTAAAAGGGTGACATCCTGGTGGGAAATGTTCAGCTAATCTCCTTCCTTCTGGATGAATACTCCAAACTCTGTGCCAGCTTCCTGCTCCTGTCATAGTGGAAGGGAGGGCTTGCCAGTGGGATACAGAGAATACAAATAGTGGTATTTGTCTCTGCTGTACCAACCTTTGCTGGCATCAGCTTTCCCTGGAGCCAGGCCAGCAATCAAACAGAAAGGTAGAGCTCCTAGAGGAGCCTTGAGGAGCTTTTAGTGGCATTTCTGCATCTTTGGAAAAGAGCCTGCGAAGTAAAGCACTTTAAAATGCATCAAGGTAGCTTTCTTAACACTGCAATGAGTATAACAGGGCACAGAGAGTCTGATTTTCAGGAGTGTAAAACTGTTTGGGCAAAAGCTATCTATAGAGATTTTTGGTATGAGACCATTCAGGGCTTTTTCTCTGCCTTCTTTTCATCTTTGTAATAACCTCCAACTTATTGATTCTTTGCTTTCAGAGATACAAAGGAAATATTTTGTCTATTGACCGTGTCCTTGTACATTTTCTCTGATTGTCATTACTCCCACCCAGCTCTTGAGGTGGCAACAAACAGCAGAAAGCATTACATTCCTGCCTCCTCCTCCAGCTGAGATAGTCTGTTCCTGTCAGGAACAAACAGAGTTTTGGGGTGAGGCAGAGTCCCTTGGAGAACAAGGATTTGAGCCCAGGTGCTCAGCAGCACAGCTGTACCAAGTGCAGGAGACTCAGCTCCTGATTTCTGGAACAGCTGAAAGGAATAAGTGCAACCCTTAAGGTGACCTGTGCTGCAGAAAGCTGTGTGAGCACAATGGAAATTGCCAGGGTGGCAAAAAATTTGGGTAAAAGGTTTTTAAGGTGTAGGTGAGCTGTTGCATGTTGGAGGTTTGCTGTTTGGTGGGCTGAGGAAGGAGCCTGAACAGGTAGGACCAGCTCTGGTATGTGTGTATGAGATGGCCATGTTTGCTGCTAGTTATTTCACTTGTTTTTCTCAGGGATTTTGCCATGTGGCAAGACCTACAGGAAATGCATTGCTGATGCAAATCTTGTGCTTGGAGAAGTTCAGTAATCAAGCTTTGCTGACTTAAGAGCTCAAGACACTTCTGTCATAATTCTTTTCAGATGAACATACAGAATTTAGCTGTTTTTTTGCTCTTAGTCTTGCTGCATGAGGGGCACTGCCACTGAGTAGTGCAGCCCAGTGCAGGAGTGGCTGAGATTAAAGTTCCTCTGTGGAAATGGTGTGGCTGTGAGGGAGGCACTGGGGGGTTTCTTAACCAGCTACTGACTACACTGAAACTGAAATAACTGGATTTTCTACACTCACTCTGATATTCCAGCTCTTTGGTCAAACTAGGAAAAACTGCCCACCCTGGTAGGGTGGAGACACAGCTGCTCATCCCAAGGGCCCA
Organism: Aegithalos caudatus; assembly: GCA_013389925.1. NCBI lineage: Eukaryota > Metazoa > Chordata > Aves > Passeriformes > Aegithalidae > Aegithalos > Aegithalos caudatus. The sequence goes on from WEIU01015632.1 coordinate 800,720, forward strand.
GCTACAGGCTTAAAGTGTTGTGTGTGATATCACACAGCTGTAAAGTTTGAATTTGTTTCTGAACTTTTGTAACTTAGGGCATTTGGATCCACAGTTCAAGGACTGTGGCTGTAGCTTGTTCTTTTCCTTAACCAAGCTAAGGGGTTTGTTTATTTTTGTTATATCATTTTAAGAATAAAAGCAAAACAGGGCAAGCAGAAAGTCAGTAGCTTCAGGCCTTAATTGATATTCAAGGCCCCTCTGCATCTCTGGGTAACTTGAAAAACAATCTCAATTACTTTGCTGCTTTAAACCTGGCATGCACCTCAGAGGAAAGCTTGCTATTGATTACCTGGCAATATTTTGCTTTTGAACCAGTTCTTGTCTTCTGGCCACAGCTTCCATGGATTCTGGTTGCAGAAAGCTGTATCCTTAAAGAGAAGGGAAAAAACCAATCTTTAAAATTCATTTGTTTCCTCATGCAAATCCCCAACCCCTAAAACAATACAGAGACACTTTAAAAAACTTTGTAAGTCTTCAACTGTGCACTTCACCAGGAAGGTGATAGGAATCCAAATTAAATCCTATTTGTTGTCATTGTTTTGGTGGGAATAGGTAGGAAGAACATGAAGTCCATCATCAGGTGTTTTCAGGATCAGATCTGTAGTTAGGAATACCTGCCATTAACCACAAAGGAAGGAGACAGCAGGGTGGTTTTATTTGGTGACTTGTGCCTTTGAAGTACATGTAAATGCTCAGAAAATAATAGCCATCAGCTGAGCGAAGCAAACCTGCTCCTTCAAGACTGCTTTCAGCCTGGAGGCTGTGTAATTTTAAATTACATTTCCCCTTGATGGACTCTCTTATTTGAGATCTGTGTTAAGGTGGGCAAAGAAGCTGAAATCAGATTTTTTTCTTGGTGTATTGATGTGGAAAATACATTAATTCATCTCAAAGAAAGGTTCTTAAGCTCACTTTGTATAAAGTAATATGTAAATTTTTGTGCAGCATGACACGAGTGCCATGGTAGTGATGTCCATCCTTCCCCTTGGAGCTGTGCCCTGTAATTTTGAGCCTTTATTAAAAAGGACTTGCATTTGCCCTACATGAATTAAGGGGCATAATCATTAGAGAATATTATCAGCATAAAGCAGCCAATGTTCATATAAGAGGAAGAGTAAAATGTAATGTAAAAGTGTTGCTGAGGAGCTATTTTTTTTAGATATAGCCTTTTGTTTGGGTGTGAAAACGCTTGGAAAATACAGAAAGAAAAGGAGGGGACAAGAACATGCAAAAGACTCTGAGAACTGTATTTAACAAAAGCTAGAATGGACATGCTTAGACCTAAACCTGCACAGTTTAGAATCTCTGGTGAGCAGGCTGCCTCCTTTTAATGAAACTTTTTCTAAATAAAAGAAACTGTTATTGACACTATTACCAATAAACCTATGGAAAACTAGCAGGTGCAGTTGGCTTTCTGATCCACATGGTCCCACTTTTCAGGATGCTGAGGGTGCTTTGTTACCTGGGCCTGGGTAGACACGGTTGGACAGCAGGTTTGGCATGTTGGGGTGCTGTGGGACTGTGGGTCCCAGCTGGGATGCTATGTGGATTTGTCTGGGGTCAGCTGAGGCCATCATTTCAGCTGAAGGTAGCAGATCTCTGAGAGAAACAAAGAAAAATCTGATATGCAGAGGATATTGTTTAACACCCAAAGGTCTTTAGAACCTCAGGGACAGCACGCACAGTGATTAACTGCGGTGCTGGAACAGAAAAATAGTGCCCGGTACCTGTCCACCAGTCGCGGCTCAAACTGGGCGGGGATCGCCTGCATCCTCTGCTGGCCCGGCCCCATCAGCTGCGGGTTTACTGCCATCAGCTGGTTCCTCATCAGCATCTCCTGCCGCTGCCGCAGCTCTGCAAAGCACACGCACTGGGGTAAGTTAGGAAATGATTCTGCCTGCAGTATAACCTTACCAGGGAAAAAAAAAAAAAAAGGTTTGTTTTGTTTCCTCTAGTGCAAATCACACTTCTTTTTTTTAATTTTATTTTTTAATAGCAGCAACTGAAAACATGTTTTCACTGCCACCTGAACTACTTTGTGTAAATAATGCAGATTTATTCAATCAAACTGCAGTAAAAATAAATAGGATGTGCTCAGTCAAGTGTATCAAAGGACAAGTTACAATGAATAATAATTTACATAACACTATGAAACAGAAGATAGCCTTGGATGTTAAGCTCTCTGCTTGAGAGGGTTTTCATTTCTAATACAGTTTCATTTTGAGAAAAATCATACTAGGTAGAACCTGCACAGTCATGAGAAAGCAGCTTTAGGAAAAAAAGCCCATGATGGTGAGCCTGAACAACATCATATCCAGCTATGGCTTTTGTTCTGAGTTCTTGTGTGACACTTGTCTTCCAGATGCTCAGTGTCTCTTAATCAAATGCTGAATTCCAAGAGCCCTCTGTGTTAATTTTTAATTACATTAAGCAAAAGATTTCTGCAGTTACTCCTAAGATAAATTTAAAATACCCTTTGAAGACATCAAACCTGCTGCTGGCTGTTTCTTGTAGGCTGTAGATGCCAGCAATGCTAGAAGCACGGGTGCAGTGGGGTTCCTTGCTGCTCACCTCCTGCTGCCATGCCCCCTGCCAGCCGGTACAGGTGCTTTTCCTCCAGTGCTCCCTGTTCCCCCAGGATGGACATCTTCCTCATGTGCTCCCGGGGAGTCATGCTGCAGGGAGACACCAACAACCCTGCTGAGGTAAACAGCTGAAGCAGCAGCACCAGAGAGGAATTCAACAGTGAGAAGCAGAGGAGGTTATGCAGGTTGTTTCCCTTGCCAGTCACAGCTGGACCCTTCCCTGCTCGTGGGTTGTAGTGTTTCCCATGTAGAAACTTCCAGTTTTCAGGACAGTGCAAATATTGCCCTTGTTTACACTGAGTTGTTCAGTGTCCTTAGATCCTACAATGCAAGGAAAACCACCTTGCTGCAAAATAACACCTACTCAAAAGGAGATAATCAAGCCCAAGCCTTTGCCTGCAGCACCTGGTGTGTCTGAAAGCAGTGACGTGCTCATACTTAGAAAGGCAGGTGTCTTTGGTTTAATTTGAGAATTGTAATAGTTTGGAGCCCTATCTACTGGAGACTAAGTGAAGTAGATGGAAAGAAATGGTAGAAGTTATCTGTTCCAAATGATACCAGCCCCTTAAGGCTGCCAAATTGAAGTAAAAAAAGGGAAAAGAACATGTTTTGTAGTGATGAAAACAGTGATAAAACCAGTAAGACTCAGATTATAAATTAGTATACATAATTAATATATACACAATTAATAACTGTAAAGGAAGCTAGTCCTGTAACCCAGAGCCTGGATGTTAAAAAGCTATCCTGTATGGAATGCTTTGAGTTGAGGAGCTGGCAGAGGGAGCAGGCTGGCTCTGAAGGCAGCAGGAGCATCTGTACATTCATCTCACACTAGACTTGGACAGCTAATGATTAGATTTTAATTATTTTTTTAAAGTAAGAAGTTGAATTTCCATCCCCATTTAGCTCTGATGAAATGGATTATTTCTGTCTTCTGAAAGAAGGAAAATGTAATGCTCAAGTGTTCTTATCCTGCAGATAGAGTTACAGCTCCAGGAGTTAACCAACATTTGGTGGAGGTAACAGTGAGGGAAATGCAGAGACAGAAACACTGTTCCTTATCAAAAAATGAGATAAAAGCAAAGTCCTGTGTTTCATTACCCAAGCCATTTATAAATTAGATTTATCATCATACCTTCTTTTATTACCTTTGGCCTATTGATGAGTTTAAAATAATTCAAGTTATAGACATCAGTCTAATTCACGTGCCTAAAGAATTTATCATTCCTTTGGTATGGGGGAGATACTTGGTCTCAAAATGAGTTTACCAAAAGGTAAACAAGTGAGTCATTTCAGCCATTTTCACTGAAAGTAGAGGTTGAACTTAGATCATACCATTGGTGTTCCCTCAAAATAAAAAGTGCTTTACATTGCTAAGTGTAGATGTTGGATTCTGTGTTGGCCAGGATTCAGCTGTTCCTGGCAGCAGACAAATCTGTCAAATCCCAGACCAGCACCATGGCCTTTGTTCTCAACCTTTGTGTCTGAGCATGTGCTGCTGGACACGTTTCCATTTGCCTTTTTTTCTTTAGGATACTTTAGACTTAAAGCGATTTAGGATGCTGGGTGCCTCATGAAGAGCATTTGAGCTGCCAAAGTGCTTCTGAGCTGCTAAAGCATTTTAAAGCTCAGTACTAAAGCGATTTAGTGCTGGACTAAACTTTTCAGCAGCTCAAAAAATAGGTGGTCACTGGGATGGTTGGTATTTGCCATACCATATTGTTCAGTGGGCCATTTAAGTGGTTTTCTTTCTTGGGTAGAGACTCTGTTGAATACTCTGTAAAACAAATTGAAATGTTCATGCTCCCCTTCTTAGGGCCTGGATTTTGGCCTTTGTCTGGTGCACCTGACTAGAGAAACTTGGTCTACTTGAAGATGTCAGTGCTTGTTGCAGGGGAATTGGACTAGATGGCCTAATAAGTCCCTTCCATTCCAAACTGTTTTGTGATTCTGTGATGTGAATGTGCAAAGAAACCATCAGAGGTTCAGATAGCCATAATGGAAAAAAGACCCAGGAGGTTTTAACCTTCTTATTCTAGTAAACCAGCGAAAAAATAAAATTAATAGTGAGTTTTAATACTGACACATTTTTGTCTCTCAGATAACTGAGAAACTGTACCACTTTTGCATTTTAGGAACTGCTAGAATGTGTCAGTCTCCTGATGAAATCAAAGTTGTGAATGTGCTTTTTTCCTAGAGAAATGTCCCTGTGTGGGAAAAAGACACACAAGTAAAAGACACCTTCTTCATCAGGCCTTCCTAGGATTTCTACACTTCCGCCTAAAATCACACCAGTACTAAAATTATATGATGCAACTTTAAATTGTAGAATCATGGAGAACCTGGTGGGAAAAGAGCCATCTGTTCTGGCCCAAATCCTCCTGTGGGATCCCATATACCCTGTTCTGACAGACATCTATCCAAAAGCAAGCAGCAGTCAACTGGTTAGAAACCAGCAGCACCAGTATCACTGTGCTGTTCTCTGTGTGGATTTTTTTTTGTGTGTGTTGGATGTGAAAGATGATACAGTGGCTGTTGACATGCAGATTCACACTGCCTCCTTTCAGAGATGAAGCAGAAACAATGTAAGAAGTTTCTTTAAAACTTCTATTTGAATAAGAGGTTTTTATTGATAAATATTTTCCACCAGATGACCAAGATTCACAGACCACCATTTCAGACAATGTGCATCAGATAAACAACTTATGCTTGCAAAGGTAGACAATGTGGTCTTTTGGCTTCACATGGAAAAGATATAGTATTGAAAATCTCATGAAATAATGATTTAAAAGATCTTTGGTATCTTCTTCCACTAAAGCTGTAGCTTAGTGCTTCCACTGACCCAGTTTTTGAATCATCATAAGCCAAAAGGAAGGTTTGATTCCTTAATGAGGTTTTCACTGGAGTTGCTTCATGAAATCATCCTGTTTTTTTTTCATTGGCTTGCCAATCAGTCCTGTCTAATGTATCTTGAATTTATTCTCAGATACATAAAAATAACTCTGGTATTTGTGATATAAAGTTGAGATGCTATTTCCAGCAGAATTCTAATCTCTTTTTGCAAGTTGAATGGCAAAATAGCCATATGGTTCAAACTTAATTTAAAGGACATATTTTGTATGTGTGTGTTATCTGTATTAAGTTATTTCTTTATTTCCCTGAATTTCCTGTTAGTGAAGTATTGAAATGATCAGGTGGGATAAATAGCTTAATAACCTAATATAAAGATTTGTATGTAACTCTGTGTCAGGAGGAAGTACTGAACTCGACTAATCCATGTTATTCCATTTGGAAAAGCACCTTTTTCAGTTACTTAGCTGGGGTTCTGACCTGCAGGTCAAATTTAGGGTAGTTTAGGTTCATACTATTTTCATAACAACTCACACACTAGAAACCCCACCAGCTGAGGAGGATCTGTCAGGGAGCAGGGAAAGTACACTTCTGATACATTTATTAGCTGGGATTTGAGAGTAGCTCAAAATCTGGCATCACTGTTCATATAAATTCATACACACCAGCTGTCCAGCGTTAGATTCATATATGGCTCTGCTCTGATCCTATTGCACAAATCCTGGCTGTACAGCACATTACAGGGATGAAGACAAGTTAATCTCCACCTTTAGAGTCTTACCCTTAGCAAACCCTTCTTGGCAGCAGGCAGAACCACTCACCCAGGACTAATTCTGTCTCAATTTATTAGATGAGAAGTGGCAAGACACGAACTTCATGAACCAGAAGCATTTGCAAACTTAATCATGCAGCTGTTTCAAAATGTCTATAGCAGTCTAGGTGTTGATGTTATCAATTGCATTGGTAAAATACAGTTTAGTCATATATAGTATAGACTTGTTGGAAGACTTGGGTTTTTTTTAGTTAAATGCATTGAGATTTCATTTACAAATACTGCTTTTATTTACATCAAGCACATGGAATTAGCATTCTTTAAAGTCAATGTTTAGTGAACTACAGCAGTGTCTCCACAGACTGGAAGAAGCTGAGTATTGTTTTAAATTTGTGTCTGCTAAATAAGTCAAATACGCAATATGAGCATGTATTGATGCTTATGAGTGAAACACATGAAGGAAGACATACATAATCTCATTTGCATTTCCATTGGCTTCCCTTTTAGAAAAAGCTGACCTGATTGCTTGAGAAATCAGGTGCTGTTTTAAAAAAATAGATAAATATTGCAATATTACTAATAGATTTAAGGTTATTAGTTGTAGGATCAAGGGTTCTTGCTCTGATTCTATGCTAAGGGTCACAAAACTAGAGATTTTAATTGTTCCAGAATCCACATTCAGCAAAATAAATAGCATCTGAAAGGAAAAAAGCAATTATGGTAGTGTTATGTCATACAAGAGCACAAAATATGTTTTCTTAATTGGAGTAAGGTGCCATTGGTGAGGCTATGGGGCTAAATTCTAATCCTAGATATGTGGGCACAGACTACTCAGAGACTGAGATTAGAGTGTAATCCTAAAACTGGATTGAGAGCGATACATTCCCTAAAGAAAGGAAAATAACTATATTTATACTGTGTGTGTCAGCCAGCAGAGTTTGTGTTGCATGCCTTCACACTGCTGGAGACATGGATCTGCCCGTTCTTGAGCCAGCTGATTGGTAAAGTTGAGAGCAGCAAGTCACTCTGGTTTTGAAACACTCTGTTCTCAGGAAGTAGGTAAGGTTTAGTGCTGGCAAACTCAATCCTTCAGGAACTAAGCTGGGTTCATGACAAAAGCTCATCTTGCTCCCCTTGGAATGGTTGTGGACAAGGGGAGACTCATTCCTGTGTGCCCTAAAGCAGCGCTCAGCCTGAGGCTAAACCCAGAGGTGAAGATGCTTTGTGCTGAGCACAAACATACAGAGAGGGCCTGCAAAGCCTACAGGGTGACACAGACAGATGGGGGAGGAAAAAAAGGAGCTGAATTCCTGCTGTTCCATGTGGCTTTGGAGGCACAGAGACCCAGGACAGTCAGCAGCTGAGGTGGGAACTTATCCCTCTCAGCTTGGTGCTGTGACCACAGGAGTGGTCTCTGCACAGCCACAGGGCTGAGATTTATTTGTGTTTGTGGCAGCACCCAAAGGTTCCTCTGGGATCATTCTGAGGGCTTTAACAACTCCTGGTAAAAAAACCTAATTACTAATAACTAAGCAAAAGCTAAGGAAAATATTGGAGAAAGTGTGTGTGCACTCACAGAACGCTGTGCACCCACCCTGGATCCTGGCAAGCTGGCACAGGGAGGTGTTTACAAGGGATGGGTCTTCCTATTACATCAGTTATATACACAGAGATAAAAGCATGATGTCATTTGTTTTCCTTGTGGATTTATTTCATAATTAGGAATGACATTTGAAACGTTATCCTCTTTGACTCTTTCAGAAGCGTAGAGATTGCAAAATATGGCAAAACCAGGATCAGTTAAAAGGAAACTTTTTATTTTTTACTTTTTGAGAATTATTACTGTTAAAGCATTAAAAAGAATTGTATTGCTTTTTAATTTTATTTTTGAATACTGGAGATGGAAACAGATGGGACAGAATGGGACAGAAAGCTTTCTGATCATTGGAGGGCCAGGCTGGTATTTTCAAATGAAATGCAGTTGAATTTTAGTGGGATTTGTCTCTCACTTTTACATGAAATGTCAATGCAAATGACAACTCTCTCAGTGCCAAAATTTACTAAGTAGGGGAAAGAGGAACAAGTTTTAGGTAGACTATTTAAAACCATTTTAATTTAGTAATTCTTTAACTTAACTGGCTAACTAAGAGTTTGAATCTAGAAATGTTATACTGAATCATTGGAACCTGCCCTTTTCAATTAGGGTATTAAACACTGCAGCAGTATCCCTTGGATTTTCCAAAATCCTACGTTTGAGTTTTCTACCACTAAAGTAAATCAAGATGATGTGGGTTTTCATCTTTAATCATTTTAAGTCAATAATTTTCTTTATTAGAAAGCAAAATGCAGCACACACACATCTTAAATATTTGCAGGTATATTAGAATGTATATGTCACATTATCCAAATTCAGGTATGAAGTCACAGGTTTTAGTACAAACTTCTTCCTCTTGTGAGATTAGCATGTGATATTGCTCATCTTACCCTGTGACCAGGCTCAGAAATCAGCATCTCAAACTGAGTATCTTCAGTTCCAGTTTGAAGGATCAGACCATGAGAGAATTACTTGAGTTAGGATTGCCTTCCTCTCTTACTCTTTCCACATTCTGCTGCAGTGTGGAGGTTTGGAAATTCACACGTTCTCTAACTAAGGAACTTGAATTTTTCACTCCAAAGACAATGTAATAGTGCCCAAGACTTCCTCAGTCTACAGCTAATTCTACCCACATAGTCAGATAACAAAATGTAAGGAGCCCTCATTACCATAGGATATTTTTTAAAAAATTATCCCACTGTGTACGTTGGTGTTCCCCAAAGCTGCCAGTACTGGGGTTTGTTATGATGGCTACACACATACAGTCAAAAATTTCATTGGGTAAATCTAATGTTGGTGCATCAGACTAAAGCAGCCAAATATATCTTGTGATGATGGCCTTGATTAATTCTGATTGCACGCTGATTTGGAAAATCTACTGCACCAGGAAATAACTATAAAATACTGATGATTTTTCTGGTTTTCTTTAAAAGATAAATTAGCACAAAGATGAAGATAAATGTGTTAACAATCACTTAGCTTTTAAGAATATTTTGTTATGGATAGGCAAGACAGGGAAACGTTTGTATACATATATAACAAGCAATGCAATCTGAATCCAAAAAATTCTAGAAAAATACTGAGTATGCAAGGACAAGTCTTCCCAAAGTAAAATCCTGTTTGCAAAACAGATCTTTAAATATCTCTAAAATGTTCAAATTATATAATAAGAAATACTTGCACCTGAATATGCAAAATTATATACCCATAAGAATACATATAGCAGACTGCTGAGAAATCAGCATAGAGTTAATCACATATTTAAATTTTTCTATATCACCCTCCCCATTCATAACTTTACTCTGTGCACTCAAGTGCTGCTCTTAAATGAAGTCACCTCAAAGAAGTTTGCTTTGATCTGCTCCATTTCTGCTGTTAGACAAGTCTTTCCTATTTAATCTCAAAAAGCACACACCTATTGGTATTACTTAACAGGTGTTTCATCACCACTTACATTAAAACCCCAGCACTTTTTATTTCATGTATACTTACATCTATCGTGCCGACCTTAGTTTTGGGTACAATGAAGCCACCATGAACATCCAAGAGTGTGTCCCTTTTCTTTGAGTCCTCCTTCCAGGCTGCCTCAGTAATGTGTTTGGCAGCTTTTAAAACACATCAAGATTAACATGTCAAAAACTGCCTTAACTAACGCTGACTACTTTAAATACAAACTGAACTTGTCTTGATTAGCTCTCATCCCTGCTCCTAAGCCCTCCCTACTCTGACATCACAAGCTCTTCTCCAATACCATCCCTTAACCAGGCTGTAAAAACATAATTACACGAAGAGCACTACACTGAGCTGATAAACCTATTTCACATTTAACCTGCTAAGCCTTTGTTAGCTTTTAAGATGCTTGATGCATTCACTTAAAATCTTCCTGTTCCAACTTGAAATACAAGACAAGGTTTGGAATTGCTTGGCTCTCCCCTGTTGCGTTACCTATTTACACTGATTTTTAGAAAGGATGCACTTCTGGCTTGGCAAGGAGTTATCCCAGAAGTGTGATATCCCAGAGCTGTGTATCCAATGGGATTGGGGGGAGCTGCAAGGTGGAAATCCTGTTAAGCACATTGTGAGGCTAACACAGGGATCAGTTGGTTATACTGCTCAAGCCGGCAATTTACTCCTTAATTCTCGCTGGCCATGAGTTGGCTCTCAGAACCAATGCCTAGAAATGGCAAGTTTGGAAATATCAGGGAGTGCTGAGTGTGTTCCAATATCTCTGTCAATTTGATGGGATGTTTGTTAATCCTTAATCACCTGCCTAGAATTCATCAGGTGCTCGCTGCAATAACAAAATATTGTCCCTTGTTCTCTCTAAAATGCTAACACAGTTTCTAAACCTGGGGCAAATGGGCTCATTCCTGTTGAAAATCACTCTCATGGAAGTGCTATAATTAGCAAAGGGGTGTAATTCTGCTCTGCTTTTGTACAACCTCACAGAAAACAAATTCTTCTTTATAGCAAAAAATATATTATTTTTAATGTAGAATTATTTTAAAAAATTTAAATGACTGTGACTCTAAATATTTTTGTTATAAATCCCACTGTGGCTATTTTGTTGCTGCCTGGACCTTCTTTATCCAGAAGAAAATCACACCCAGAAATATTGCTTTAAAAATCCACTACTGAGTTTAAAAAAAAAAAAAATTTTAGGTCTTCCTTTAAAAAAAAATTAAATTATTAGAGACCAGTTAAAATAAACTGTGGATAATTTTTGTGGTTGTGCAAATCTTTGCATGTGCAGGTAGACAAGGAAGCAAAGAAGCATTCTAGGCTGAAAGATAATTTTCTCTTTGTGTTCAGTCCACTCAATCTGTAGCTGCCTGTGACTTGAAATGTAATGAGTAGATAGTCTTGAAAAAAGTTATTTTACTGGGATTTTTTCAAGATTGTCTGTGTGAGGCTGAAGCAGATGTGGGGTTGCCCAAATAAATAAAAGGAAAAACTTGCATCAGCATCCATTTTTCATCAGATGTTTTAGTCCATGTGAATCACATTTCAGGAAAACCATAAAAAGTTATCAGAAAAAATTACTTCTTGAGGCAGAAACAAACCCAGTAATATAATAAAGTTGGTGGTTTTTTTTGGTTTTTTTTTTTTCCTGTTTTGCCTAATGAGGGAAGTTTGGAGACAGAGACACTGCTTTGGAGGATCTCTGGCATGTAGCCCTTGGATTCTGGCACAGAAGCAGGATTGTTGTGTGCTGTAGTGAACTGTGACAAGCACAGTTGATAAAGATGCTTCAGTGGTGCCTCTCCAGAGAAGAGCAGGTTGTCCTTGCCTGGATGTTGCAAGCATCAGGCAGGAGTGCATTTCTGACCCACAACGTGGTCTGTGTGTCCCTCAGCATTCCTGTTCCTGCTGGGTGTCTTCACCTTAGGAAAAATGGCAAAGCACCAAAGGAGGGAGAGAGAGACATATAGGAAATTAGTTATGAACAGAAGAAATTAATGAGTTTGGGGCCGTTTGGGTACTATTCTAAAGCTGAATTAAGAACAAGGAGATTCTCTCAATTAATTTCCAAAGAAATGTCGACTGCTACCCATCTTTCTGAATTCCTGAAATATCAGGATGTACCCTTTTGTTCCCTTTTGACAAAATCAGTGGCAGACATAGCTCAGCTGATTGGATTTATGGACTTCACAAATGGAAGGTAAAAATTGTATTAGACAATTTTACAGTCTATTAATTAATAATTGTCTAATAATTAATAGACAGTTCAAGAATTATGTTGGATAACAAAATGCAGTGCTGGAATGGATTTGTAGAAGCAGAGAACCTGCTAAACAAGAGCCTAAGCAGGTTTAAATCCATTCTTTCTAAACACTGTCCATCCTAAGTGAGGAATCTGTGAAAGAGTGATAATCCCTGTTTCTTCTTATCAAGTTCACTAGAGCAAGATAAAAAATCTACTTATCTCCACTGTGATGGAGATATATCATGAAATGAGTTGTTACAGACCTTGATAAATGGCTTATTTATCACAGGTCAGCCTTTTTCCAACATGAAATCTGTGTTCAGACATAGCAGATTCTTTAGCTAAACCTCACTTCCTTCCACGTTTCCCTCAGAAAGCTCAAATCTAGAAGAGCACAGTTGCCTCAAGCAAAGTAAAGAGGGTGGTCTGATGGATGGGTTAGGAAGTCTGGCACCAGTTCAAGAATGAACTTGAATGGAAGCTGTTTCCTAGGGTTAGAAACAAACACCAGACTTTACAGTGACACTCTGCCTTAGAAATGGGGTCTTGCTCCACAAGAAATAGAAAAACAACCAGAGAAGGGAACAGGCAAACCTGTGTGAGTGTCACTGTAGTGGACTGGCTGCACAGAATGTCCTTCAAGCTGGAGCACTCCTTGGGAGTTAATTTTTTCCCCAATCTCTTGTTGCAGAGTAGATGATTTTGCTCCTTCCTGAGTTGCAGGATGCTAAAAAGTGCCCACCTTTGGTGTTCTCCTGTACTAAATTCACACTGACAAGGTCAGCAGATACTGCAAAGGGAACAGATAGCAACATGATTGGTTGGCATTACATTTACTACTGTTCTTGAGAGAATTTGGAGAGACTAGGTGTATTATACAGCTCTCTCATTCCCAAGGGAAATCTGGAAATTAATCAGGGGAACTGGAGCCAAACTTTGGGCAGAACTGAAGCTACTCAATCTTGCTTAGTGTGGCTGATTTCAATTCCAAAAGCTAATGAGTGAACCTCTGGGATAGAGCCCTCACGGGTTAGCAAATATGGCTAACCCTTGAAAATTCCTTTGAATTCCTTTGAAAAGTCAGTAAACCAAACATTGTTTGTGGAAAGAATACTGGGTTTTATGTGACCTTGGATCCAAATGGTTTAGAAGTTCTGGATTTAAAACCATACAAGCTGAGGTTTCAAAGACCTGAATTTTTATTTGGCTAACATGGTGTAAAATTAGACCAATAGGTTTTGGTCAAAACTTTCAAACTGGCCATTTGCTGAAAGAACAGATGTATTGGCAAAATTAAATTTTAATGGAAGCTGAACTGTACCATGTTCCTGTCGTTTATGAAATTTCTGGACATAGCTTTTAAATTGGAGTAATAATTAGTGAAGCAAATCACAATACACATAAGACCTTTAATGAAAACATTTTATGGTAGACATGTTTTCATATTTGCTTGTTTAGTGATTGTTTTCATTACCTTTTGTATAGATTTAGGGTATTTTTGGATGTGGATAGGCAAGTTATGACAGCATTGATATTACATTCAAAAAGTAAAGTGTTGAATAAATACTCTTTTTTGAAGTAACTTTAGAAACAACAGCTAGAATACAGGGACTGAATGCTGTCACTGAGGATGTCCCTAAAAATGCTTTGTAACCAGCTCCTATATCTTGCTCTCTGTGGCAGCACACATTCAGGTTGAGCTTCCACAGAATGTAAAGGGGAGTTTTGCTGAACTATCCAGCTCCAGATGGTACCGTATGGAGGTAACACTGATCCTGTGACTCTGTTGATTTGTAATTAGGTTTCTAGTAATTAATATAGTTTGCAGGCCTTGCATGAACTCTGCAGATTGCCCATTCATGTAAATGATTAACTGAAAGGGGATTAATCCTGGTAGAAGTTCAACCAAAAAGAATTTTCCAGACTGAAAATCTTCTCTATCAGTCTAGTATATTTTAATAGAGACTGAAAGTTAAGTTTGCATTTGTATAGCTCAATTTTAAAAGGAGTAACTTGATACCTGTGTGTTAAAGTTTCTGCACTGTGTGTATAAATGTACATTTGCTGCAATAGATCTCTAAGCCTTGCATTTTATGGAATTCAAAATGCATATTCAATATAACTTAGTAGGTGGGAAAAATCTATTTATTGTCACTAATGTTTAATAGGAGGTGATGTAAATTCTGGCTTTGAAAAAAGAATATGGTTTAGAATTCTACAGTTTGTGTTTAGCTGCTCACGCTGGAATATGCAAAGGTTGCAATTCTTATGGCTGTAATAAATCAGTGACAACAGGGGCTGTCACACAGCTCTGCATACAACCAGTTCATCCAGCACTAGAATCCCAGGATGGTTTGGGTTCAAAGGGACTTTAAACCTCATCCAATTCCAACCCCCTGCCATGGGCAGGGACACCTTCCACTCTCCCAGGTTGCTCCAAGCCTTGTCCAACCTGGCCTTGAACCTGGCCTTGTCCTGCCAAGGCTGTGCAGGCTCTTGAGGTCAGGCAGGCATTCCCTGAGGAATGGTGCTTCCAGCCCATTGAGTATACAGTCTCTTCTGAGGGATTTGGCTGTCCCTAAAGCCAATCCCTGCAGCTCTGTGGATCACCTTGCTATAAAGAAAGTCAGCATCAAATTAGTGGGTGACACAGAGGTTTGGCACAAGCAACACAGCATCAGGGCCAGCTGAGGGATTCCCAGCTGGGTGGGCAAGGCTGAATTCCCCTGCCTCAGTTATGAGAGGTCAAAGTCAGAGGATAAATGGAAGGGACAGAGCTGTGGAGAGCATGGTTTGATGCTCCCATGTGGCTGGGAAAGATGAGAGCAGCAAACCTGTGCTGGACCAGGCCACTCTTCCCTTACCCTCCCTTGGCAGCAGCTCCTGGCACATGTTCTGAGCCAGCACAGCCAAGAGTGCAACACCTGCAACTGCCAGAGTCAGCCATGGGGAAATGAACATTTTTCCAGCCCCACCAATTTCTTGCTCCATGCAACTGCCCCCAACAAATCGGGCCAAGCAAGAGAATCCTGCAGAGGCCAAGCTGGGGAAGGGAACTGCCATGGAAACAAGGGTCACAGTGTTATTAAGTGCTGCAGGACTCAGATTATCAAAAATCTCTAACAGATAAATATCCCAAATCATTACATTCTATATAAATATTGGGCTGAGTGCCTCGCTGATGTAACTGTGATTGTATGACAGCAAGGATGGGTTTAGTCCAGTGTGTTCAGACTGTTTTATTTTAACCAGAAGCTTGGGGGTTTGTTTTTCTTTAGTGGGAAATAAGGGTCATCCAAAACAGAGTTGCTGATTTGCTTGGGTTTCATTGAAAGAGACACTACTAAAGGGAGAGGAAATCCCCAAAATGATACTCAGTGATTAAGCACATAGAATATAGGATTTCAGTGTTTGCAAATCCTTTTTTTCAAATGAACTTGTGGCACTAATCCTCTAATGGCATTATTTCTTTGGAATATATGCCGGATTAAGGAGTCACAATGAGGCAAAGTACAAAAATCCACATTAATCTCTCCCTGATGGATGCTGTGTGGGATGCAACTTAAACTATTTTGTTCCAAAATTGGTTCTGTTCCTAACCTTGCCCCAGGTCTAGACAGAGGGAAGAGCAGATATAAACAAGTGTGACACTGAGCACTCGGCAGATGGTCACAGGCCATTTAACTGCATAGAAAGGAGCAGCATCTATTATTTTTAAACTCCAAAAGCTAAGCCTGCCCTGTGCTGTCCATGACATGCTGCAGGAAGCAGACACAGGGCTGTGACAGGCACAGGAGCAGGACACCTGTTCAGAAGGGCGGCAGGGAGGAGATGGACAGAGCAGCTAACAGGGCACAGCTGGGCCTGGCTGTTGTGATATATCACATGTTCACAGCACAGCCTGGGCCTATTGCAAAGTGCTGCTCATGTTTACAGCCTAGTGCAGCCACCTCACTCCTTATTCTGCTTTTTTGGGGGGGATAATCCTGTTGTTACCTCTTCCCTCATAGCTGGTGTCAAAAAATGTAAAGATTTGCATTTTAGGAAGAGAAGACCAGGTCACTGTTTCCCTTCTCACCAGATTACAGGGATGCTGTCACAGTGCCCTGGGGTGTTGTCACTGTCATTCAACAGCCTCAAGTGATGAAAGAACTTCTGAATTGGCAGCACATCACCTGAAATACTGATGTCAGAGCACATGAGTTAGCCCAGCCAAACCACTGTAAGTGGTGTTTAACATGCTTAAGGATTTCCCTAGTTTCACAGAAGAGAGATTATCAAATATTCCCATTTCAAGTTCTCACTGAACTGCAGTGGGCATTGAGAAGTCTTGGGCCCAGGAGAACCTGGGATGTGTTCACAAACACATGTTGCTTGGTCTCTGCTTCATTCTGCTGTTCAGCACAAGCAAAGAACTGTCAAATTCAGTTCTTTACCAACAGGAATGTTGGGATTTTCCATAGTTTGCACAGCTGAGATGCCTGGACATCTGAATTAGCACAAATTCCTGAATGTGGATACAGGTCTGTAGTGAGATGCTGATTTCAGAAACAGAGGCAGGACAGCCACTCCTGGTGTCAGAGAACCCTAAAGCCATCTTGAAGATCCTTTCTGTTTGGCAACAGAAGTGTGCCCTCCTTTCCTACAGAGAAAGATGATTGATCACGATGGTTTTGTGCATTTCTAGCTGCTGTAGATGTTTCCCAGAATGGTACCTCTCATGGGCAAGAGGATTTTCCTGATGTTCACTTGAAGTTTTTCTTCTCCTCACCTTACCCTGTTGACTCCTTGCAGCACCCTGTGCCTCATTCCATCCTGTCTGAATCCTTTGTCTTGTTTCACACTGAGTCAAGCCTGTCCTCAGGCTGGTGTCTCCTCAGCTGCTTGTAAAGGAGTGTTTGGTTTTGTTTACCAGCTTTATCATTCCCCACCAAAATCACTCCAGTTGGCATATGTCTTTAGTGTATACAGACCCGTGGATGGTCCCTTGTATTTAAGGAAGTATAAATTATATTGCACCAGGTGCAGACAAAGGTGAGCAGGAAATGATACAGGGAAATGGAGAGTTGGCCACATGAGAAGGGTTTGGCTGGTTTAGCCTGCAAAAAGGAAGACATCATAGACTAAAAAAGATTATCAAGGCTAAAGAGGTTCAGCATAAATGACTATGAGGGCTTATGACAGAATTTGTGATGTTCACCATTGAGGAAATCAGACTTTAGGACAGACAGACAAAAAAAAAATAAAAATTGTACTGGAGTTCGAGGTATATCTAAGGTGTGTCCGATGATTGCATTGTAATGTTGTATCCTGGTGCTGCCCAGAAGGTGATTGTGACTTCTCCTTTTGTGTCTCCCGTTGCCCTAAAATGATCAGGAGTGTCCGTCCTCCTTTTTTCTGACAGAGCCGTGCAACATCCAGCTGCCAGCAGGGCTCTGCTCAGCCTGCGGCTCTATTGCCGAGCAGTATGGACAAAAGGGGTGGGAAAACAAAAAGCTTTTCTTCAGGTACTCTTGTAATCTGATCGCTGCCACGACTCAGCCCCTTTAACAACAGCTGTCTCAGGGACGTGCAGTGGTTTGTGAGCAATTGCTGCCGCTCCTTGATTTCTTCCTTGGGAGCCATCTAAGCTGGACATGATCGGAGCATTTAAATGGACTTCTCATCCCCAGGAACGGCAGCCTCGGGGATAGAGTACAGAGGAATAGGGGCATCAGGAAAGAGCCCACAAACCACTTGTGCAGAGCTGCTGCCATCAAACTGATGAAGACAGAAACTTATGAGAGAAAACTTCATGGAAAGTTCCTATTAAGGAAAGGAGCGAGGTTTTGTTTGCATGTCATGGCTCAAAAACCCTGCAAGAGCTGTAAAAACTGAAAAGTGTGAAAGGAATCCCCAGGTGTACCCATGGAAAAGACAGGTATGTTCTTTGTTTAAAATAATGCTTTTTTACAGCAGGAAACAACAGCCAGGGAAAGCAGGATTGTAACTGTGCATGTACATCGAGGTACATTGGTTTGTATAATTTTTGTATTTCTAAGGAATACAGCTGTGACAACACATTAATGCCAAATTTTAAACAGTGCCTCAACTTTTTGTGATTTTAAGTGGGGTTTTTTGTGATTATTTTGTGATTGTAAGTGCTCTGCTCTTGAACTCTTGTGTCATGGCTATGATACATGGTTGGATGGAGGAAACAGTGGTAAATACTCAGTGCATCTGCCATTATGAAAAAAGGTAAGCAAGAGTAAGTGTTACTAAATCTAATTCTGTCTGCTGATTCCCTGAAAGATGACCAGAACTGCCAGGATAGACATGAAGAGGACAACCCAAAACGTTCCCCATTTGACTTTGTTATAAAACAGTTCCAAGGAAAGAAGTGTTCTCCTGAAGAAAGGAAAGAGCAGCCTTCAGCCACGAAACAATTCTTCAAAGGCTTTGACTTTGGGAAATCTGAAGGCAAGGACAGAAGAGAAATTGAAGAAACAGAAAGAAACAATGCTGGAGCTGATGATCAGAGTGAAAAGCAAGATCTCTCTGTAGAAGGTAATGCTGGTACAATAATGAAACACGTGTATGTGTATATATTTTAATTTCACAGAAAATCAGCTGTTTTCTTGCTAGCCAAAATCCTATATTTGCTGCCTACAGTTTATCCTCTAGCCAGGATTTACTTCTGATTGGAACATTATCAAGGATGTAGCCTCTGATTTAATAGGTAAAAAGCAAGGAGTTAGATCCATGTTGATGAGGAAGGGTAAAGCTTTTGGGTGACCTCTCTTGGTCTACAATGTGAGAGTCAGTGCTGAAGTCAGATCATTCATTCCAGAGCTTATTTGGTTCCAGAGCCAAGCTTTGAGCAGTAACTTGGCTTGTATTTAAGATGGAACTCTGTCCTGCTGTCCTGCAAAAGCAGTCTGAAGACAACAGGAGCAGATGTTTCCTATCACCTGGCACTGGGCAGGGGGAGGGGAAGGGAATGGGAATCCCTCATGGATGCTATTTTGCACACACAAGAATACTCTTTACATCCACTCCAGAGAAAATGGAACTGTTTTTCAAAAGGTGATGGAAGGTGAAGCTGAGAACCCCATCCTTTGTCCTAAGGGGTCTTGATGATTTTGGGGCAGTTACTGAGAGTGGATTGCTACTTTCTGTAATTTTTTGCTTTGCAAAGCCCAGAAAAGCAGAAGCTACCTTACACAGGTGTTGTATGAAAATGCAGCAGGAGCTTTGTACTGATTTGATCTATAATGATCTTATCAGTCAGGTTGTTGGTCCACATTGATGAAAAATAGAGCCTGCTTTATTGACAGATTTAATTCACTTCCTAAGGTCTCCACCTGGCAGCCTCAGGCAGGTTTCACACCTTGTGTTTATTAGCAGAGGTAACCAGTGCCCTATTTTTTTGTTCCTCAGATGGACTTTCACATCTCACTTCTGAAGCAGAGTCACCATCTGGTGAGGAGAGATTTAACCAGTTCATGGAGAAACTGGGAAAGAAACCCAACAGCAAGAATCTGGATCTAAATAATTGTGCTCTAAGTGCAGCAGATATAACAGAGCTGGGTAAATGCACATTTTATTCAACTAATTAATGTATTTCTTTCATTTTTATTTGCCTGTTCTATTATTCCCTCTCCTCTTTTCCCTTCTCTTTCTTTTATACAGGCCATATTAACATTCTATCTAATGGTCCCTGGTCCCTGAGGAATATTAATTAATAAATTATATAAATTATGTAATATATATAAATATAGAAATCATCCACATCTATGAAGCAGATGAATGTCCTTACACTCAAGATACAGATTTAAAAAATGAGGTACATATTGTCATGGCTTTATAATTCTCTACTGGTTATAGAAAACATCTCAATATTAAGATGTAATATCCAGGGTGTGCAGAAACATGCAAACAGAAAAACTTTTTCTTTTCTTTCCTTACAGCTTCTTTACTGCCGTTTCTCCCAGAGCTGGAAGAGATCAGCCTGTCCTGGAATGGTTGTGTTGGAGGGACTTTGAAAGCTCTCACTGCCCACCTTCATCACGTGAACCTGTTAAAAGTCCTCAGACTTAACAACTGCAGGCTGACAGCTGAGGATGTCATCTCCTTAGGTACAGGATTTCATTTACATTTACTTCCAGACAGCTTGGGGCTAATGTAATCCATCTCATCTCTTCCTACATCCTACTTCTCCTGCTTCCACACTGGACAAAGTAAACTCCTGCTGTGAAACTGTACAAACTTGGGATTATGGGTGACCTTACACCTTTAGGTAGCTCTGCACAGTTCATTCCTCAAAGTGTGAAGCTTTCACACTCAGAAGGAAGGAGAATCCAGTCCTATTTGCAGGAAAGGATATTTTTAATTTGGATTACTATTACCCAGAAGCAGTCACAATAGGGTCAGTTTAGGTCTTGGAGTTGCAGGACAGGTGAGTGGTTTTCATGAAAACCCCAGTGGTCTTTTGGGAAAAGACTTAAAGCCAGAAGTGCTGCCTCAGAGCTTTATGTTTTTTCAAGTTTGGGAGAAGCTTATTCCTCTGCTTACTTCTTTGCTTGGAGTGCCTGCACCCTGCTTTCTGCAAAGCATGAGATGTAAAGATTTTTAAGGTGGTGTTACACACTCAGGTTCTGGCACAGAGTTTACTCTGGAGTAGATCTACAGTTTGTACTTAAAAGAAGGGCAAACACAATCAATTAGGAATTATAAAAGTTACTGCTTATTTTGTAAGTTCTAAAAATGTATCTGAATTTTAAAGCTGAGGTTTGTTTATGTCATTCATATCCAAGCCTTTTCCAGGAAAGGTTCAGAAATAAAATTACATATACGGTAGTAGATCAAAAGTGAGTCATACAATCTCATAGGGAGGAAATTAGCATCTCCACAGAAGCTGGTGACAATAACTGCTCTATTTCTGACAAGTGTGAAATCTGTATTTAATTTTCTAATATTTTTTCAAATTTATTTCGTTATTTTTCAAACCCTTCTTGTTTTTTGTTTTTTGTTTTTTTCTTTTCTTTTTTTCTTCTGTCTGAGTTTTATTGGGTTTTTTTCCAATTGATTTATTCTGGCAGGTTCTTCAGTGCTTCCCAGTTTGGTTTAGCTTCTTCTGGGACAGACACAAAATTGATCACAGATCTTGAATTTCCAGTCAAAATGTGATGCCCTTGACACGTGGAATAGCAACAGTCAGTTTGTATTGATTCTGCCTGTGATTTTGAAAACAACTTGTGTATTTAGGCCAATCCTGGCTGTGTGACCTTATCCATATCTCTGTGCAGAAATTTGGCCTCTTGTGGACTCAGCACATCCTGCTTAGAATCAATGACTGGAATATAACCATAACATCAACCTCTTCTCTGTGGTTGCTCAGAGCTTGACTGTGAGAGGTGATAGGAAACCATTCCTGGAGTTATATTCCTTTATTTATCTTCTGGGGGGAAGATGTGTCTGGAAATCTATAGTCCTCATGTCAAACAGAAACAGGCTATGCTGCACTTCTCAGTTGTAGGGCATTACTCAGTATTCAACACTGAGGCAATAATTTAAAATACATGCAAAAATCAAAATTAAGACATATCCTTTCCTCTCAAACCCGGATATTCGCTTATGGAAATAATTATTTTTCTATTACAAATCTTTTGTGAAAAATTAAATATGAAAACCACACAGACATGAAAGGATGTTACTATTAAAATACAATTCTCAATTATTAGACTTTACATCAAAAAATTGTGTGTGACACTTTGAAATTGCATTTGCATATGGTCTGATTAATTGATCTTTTTTGGGAATGAGTTTATGCAAATATGCTCTGCCTCCCTCCTCTACAAAGGAAGTTAGGAAGCTGGATTTTACAGTGGGATGTTTGTATTTCAAATAAGCACTAACACAGTTCATATTGGCAGGTGTGCAAAGCCTGGAAAGGGCTGATTTTTTCTGAATGTAGTAAATGTCATTTCTCTCTGCCTTGAAATCATGGGAAAGTTAGTTTGAGTCAAAACAATGCTCATCTTGGTTTCTTATGAAGTGAGTCAGAAATTCCTGTCATAAATGAAACTTTCATGTTTCAGAAATAGTTGTGAGAAGAATTCTTTTATTCCCTCCAAAATGACCTGTGGACACAGTACAAAGGATGTTGGAAACTTCCCAAATAAAACAGAGCAGAACTCTACAGGACAGTAAATTCAGAGTTGTCACTTACATTGATTTCCCTCTAGACTGGGCTTTCTGGTCCCAGCACAGGCCAAACAGCCTGATGAGGGTTTGGGAAGCTGAATAAATTTCAGGTTTGTCTGCACTGTGACAATGACTTGTGATCTATGTTGCTCCTTAGACAATGTGAGATTTTATACAACATTGCTGCAGAAGCAATAATTCATTTATTTAACATTTTTCCTGGCGAGACATTCATCATAAAGTAATTTGAGTATTAAGTAGCTAACCTTCCTCTTTAATATATTCCAAACGTGTATTTTTGTTTGCACTGAAATTGATATGTAGAATGAATTACTCCAGACTTCTGTTGCAGGAGAGTCATTTGAAATTGTTTCTCAGCTTGAAGAATTGGATTTATCATGGAACAGTAACATAGGTGGAAAACTATCACTGCTGACAAAAAAACTTCGGGAAGGATGCAAACTAAAATGTCTGAGAATTACAGACTGTAACCTGACAGCAAAGGATGGAGAATCCCTTGGTATGTGTTCACTGAGCTGGACTGAGACTGGCTTCACAAAAATGGAACTTATTTGACTTAGATAATGGCTGTATTTAACTCAATATTAGTGAGAAGTTAATTTATTTCAAGTCTGCATTATAACAGTATTTATGATGAGGGGATTTAATGCACTTTCTTCCAAAGGAGAAAGTCGTTCTCTCTAATCATAGGAGGGAGGGTTGAGAAGACCCAAACCACTCCCTGGATGCCTCAGTGGTCCAGGGCTTCTGGATCCTTTGAGACCTTCAGCAAAAAAAGTGTGCCAGAATTTCCAGCACTAATTGCTTAAAAATAGGCAGCTGAATATGTAATTAGCCATGGGATTGGAAAGAAGTCTGAGGATTGGGAATTTAGGCTGAGTTGGCAACCACTGATCACCCTTTCTTTCCTTCTGTCCTCTCACCATAGCAGCTTAATCCTGTGTAGTCTTTTTATCTCATTGTGTGTTTTAAAAGGTGTTTACTCAGTAAAGAGAAGCCCCATGGCTCTCATCTCCACTGCAGGAGAAGCCCCATATGTAACAGTCATTCCTATATATTTTCATTAGAATTTTTCTTTCTCTTTGTATTTCTGCTTTTTATTCCTCTGTATTTTTTCTAACAGTCCATATATTTTTTCACTTTTATTTTTATAAATGTTTTTTCACAGATTTTCCTGATTTCTATCAATTTTTATTTAACTGTGTTGTTTGGTAGAACAGGAATTTAGCAAGTCTAAACCACACTGCCAGGCAAACCCTGGTCACATCCTGTTTATCATGAAGCTGTATTTTTTAGGGTTCATCTGTATGTATTCTAGACAGTTACCAATTCTGGTTTTCTTTTCTTTTTTTTTCCCCAGCTGAAATTCTAAATGTGATCCCAAACCTCGAAGTGTTAGATCTCTCTATCAACAAAAACATTGGCTGCAGCATGAAGCTTATTGCTCAGGATCTGAAAAATGTGCCAGGCTTGAAAGAGTTAAACTTGCACATGTGTGGATTAAAGCAAGACAGCCTCCAGGGCTTAGGTTAGACTTTATGTTCAGAAAACTTTCATTCTGAATAAATTGTACATCTGAAAACCATTTAAGAAAGGCAATGAGGTGGGATTTTGCTGATGGTTTGGCAGTATTAATGGGCAATCATTATTTGCTGGAGGATTGGTAAAAGGCTACAGGGCCTTTCAGCAGGAGCTGAATTTATCTGCCCTGAGCTCAAGCTTGTGAAAGTCAGTGGGGAAAGTCATCCTCCACACCATTTATCTGAGACACATCTCAGGGCTGTGGCTCCCTGGGGGTGCTTCCTCTTTCCCCAGACAGAACACAGACAAGGACACAGACAGGCCAGCTAACTTTTAACAAGCTAATCTTGCTTTCCAAAGGAAACCCAAATTCACCATTATCACTTAAAGAGTGACCAGTGAAGCCACATGAACTGGGCTTGTTATCTGTGTCTCTCCCTAGTGGATGTGGCAAAACAACTGGCATTAATTAGCGCATCCAGCAGTAATTTCTGCAAAAGGTTGAGGATTGACTGGATGTGGGGGATGAGCTGGCCTCACCTTCACCTGCTCTCCCAGAGAAGAATGGAGCTGCATGGACAGGGAGGCTTTGCTGCATTACTGTGTGTCTGCTGTGATTATACACTGAAGCTTAGCCCAGGAGCTTTGCCTGCAATACCTTGTGCAAACTTTGACATTGAGGTAAATAGATGCCAAAGCCCTGACCTGGGCAGTTGTGGCAGCCAGTGACCAGCCTGTTCCCTTTTCCATTTCAGACACTGCTTTACAGCACCTGGCAGAGCTCAGGAAATTAGATATCTCGTGTAACAGAGAGATTGGTGGTGGCTTTAAAGCCTCAACAGCTCATTTGGCCAGCTTGAAAAATCTGGAAGTCCTTGATCTTCACCAGTGCTGTGTGACAGAAGAGGACATGACTGTTTTGTGTAAGGACACGTTGAGGAAACTCATTAAGGATCTCAGTTTTGCCTTCTGAAAATATTCAAAGACATAAAAGGTTCTGCTTGGTAGAAGAGCTGATCTCAGTACTTTTTTCATTAGGCAGCTCTGAAAATGCAGTGTGGGGGAGAGCTTTCTTGATAAATATGGAATGGGTTTTTTGCTGAACAAGAGGAAATCTCAGAGTGTCTGATCCCATGTGGAACTAAGGACCTGAATCTGCCATGATTCAGACCCACAATGGGAACGTGGGACCTGCAACCAAGCACTGTTTTTTTTTTTGGGTTTGTTTGTTGTTTTTTTTTTTTTTATTAATCAATAATTTAAGAAACATCCAGGGACAGTTCTCCCAGTGGTATAAGTTGGATGGATCCATGGTGGGTATGTGCATGGAAATATAACTGCCTAGAACTCCCTTGGTAAGCTGCACACCAAGTAGAGGGTGATTTTAGGAGATCTTGCATTGCTGCTGCTGTGTTCTTTCTCTAGATTGAACTGATGCAACTATAAACACCATTATGAAGAAAAAGACATTTCCCAATCAGTTTGTGAGACAATTTTTTTCTCTCTGTTATCATAACTTTGTTTTTATTCTTAACAACAACAAAAAAATCTTATGACTCAAAGCCTGTATTTCCCACATCCTATTTTCCATCACAAAGAAGATAACTTGAAGACTTGATGATGATGCTTTAGGAAATATTCAGTACTAGTAATATCAATCACAATTTATTTTTATTTCATAATAGAGAATAATAACATTAATACAAAGACGTTTCAGTTAGCAATGAAGATATTTGGAAATTCCCTACTTCACCTAGAAAATTTCCAGGAAGCCACATTTTGACAACCTTCCATATAGTATGGAATACTTTACTTCTGAAACAGTTTTACGGAAAATGACAAGGCTATTTATGGTCTAAAACATTACTCACCATGAACTGGAGTGTAAAAACTTGGCCTTGACTTTTGGATTGATTTATAAAGAAAAGAAATTATGTCAGGCAAATATACAACTACACATTTGTTATGGATCAGTGACTGTCTAATAAATATTTCATGTTTTTATAGCCCAGGTGATACCTTTACTCTCCAGTCTTCAAGAGCTGAATTTATCCTCGAATAAAAATGTAGGACTCTCATCAGATCCTCTTCTGGGCAGGCTCAGGTTTTTACCAAAGCTGAGATCTGTGACCATCAGCAATTGTGGCTTAGGTGAAGAGTCCCTTTCATCACTAGGTAGGAATGTTTCTTTAAAGTGTGCCCATTCTCTGTGTATCCCTGAAGGACAAAGCATTCCCTTCTCCTTTGGCTGAACTCCAAGGATCATGGTTACATTATTCCTCAGTAGAGTGAAGAAGCCTGTGATGAAACCAATGCTTTGTGGGACCAGGTTGGAAGGAAAGAGAATTGTATGATTTCCTCTACTGTACCAAAGGGGATGAAGTTCTCCTAGTCCTTTGTCTGGTAGTGAGCTTTTATAAACACCTTAATTTTGGGGAAAAAAGAAAAACTGGATGTTATGTTATGCTGTAATCATAGTCTGGATGTTAATACTTCACTCAGTAGGGTAAAATTTTGACTGAGGGTTTTTCACCTCACTGCAGGTGAAAATTTCAGTAGAAAGTTTCTGGGGTAGGGTTCAGCATGGGCCAATTTCCATGGGAGCAAATTACTACAGTGGTGCAAAAGATATTGCAAAGCCATGAAGAAAAGTCCAATCTAACACAGGATATGTAAATTCAGCTTCTTTTGCCTACTTATTGCAAATCTCTGTGGATTAGTGGCCTTTGATAGGTGTTCCATATGGCACATGAAATCTCAGTACAGAGGGATCTCTCAGTTACTGTGTCTTGTGCACTTGTATTTTGTGCTGTTTACTTGTGACATTAAATCTGGAATAAGACTTGACTGCCTCCAGCAGAAGCAGTAGCAAGCTAAGCTGGTCCTTGCAGAAAGAGTATTATGTTTATATCACTACAGTTATGTAAGAGTGACACCATGGAAATCAGAGCTCTCAAAAGATACAGAGCACCTCACCTTAAATAGTGAGTTCACAGCAAAAAAAAAATAAAATAAATTGCTGTCTCAAATTGATATTAAATGGTTTAAAAGCAAGCTGTTAAATTAATTCAGTGTGACAAGGCCAAGGCAATAATGTGAACAGAAAGACAAAAACCCCTCTCCATGGAGTCCTGATAGATACTATAGGCAGAGCCCTCTTATTTTCTTTTGTCTGACTTTTATTGGGATAAAAGAATTCATTTGAAGCACAAGCAATCAGGCTGATAGGATCCTACTTACAGGTGAATTGCAGGTGAGGTGTCTGTTGAGGCCATGTTGTTTTCTCTTAGTAAGCAGAAGTTGCTGGTCTTAATCTTTTCAGCTGAGGCTGCCCTTCACCTTCCTGAACTGGAGATATTAGACCTTTCTTGGAATAAGTGCGTTGGTGGGAACCTAAAGCTGCTTTTGGGAGCACTAAAGCTTGCAACTGAGATTCAAGTGTTAAGACTGAGCAGCTGTAACCTGGTGGCTGAAGATTTGGCACTTCTAAGTAAGTATAACATGGTATTTACTAGCACTTAAGGAACCAGGGCATTTAGACCACAATTCAGAAGGGGTTTGTTCCATGGGCTGAGCACGTTTTTGCATAAATCAAATGAAAACATGGAAAATACAGGAGTATTTTTCCCACAAAGGGCTTTCATTTTTCTGTGTGTCCTGGACGTGGCCAGTGGAAAAGCTGAAAAGGCTAAAATGCAAAGAATCTTTAAGAACTTTTATGTATTAATACAAAAAAAAACCCCCAAACTCCTCATCATTTAGAAAATGTAAGGTTTGCATCTGTTTTTTATATCAAATATTTAAAGCTGCCTCTGAGAAGTTTTATTTTGCTTGGATACTGTTTTATAGCTCAGTACTTTAGAGAAAATGTCTGTACTGACAGCCTGGAATACAGGCACTACCAGCTCCCAATCCATTAGTTGGGTTTCTGGAGTCAGAGTACAGGGGAGAATTAAACCAGCAATGTTTTCACCCACCTCTTAGCAGCTGCCAAGAAATACTGGAAAACAGGGACCTGATAAAGGAATAAATTCTAGGATCCTTTCAAAAACTTGCTAATTTTATACTCATCCTTGTGATTCTGTGGGCCTGACTCAGGGGTTTGAGTGTCTGACATTGGCAATATCTGTGTGACAACTGTAGGGCCCTGCAATGTGAAATCTGGTGAGGTGAAGCCTGAATACTTTTGACTTTCAAAACCATCACTCTTGATGGGTGCCTCCTTTGCCAATCATATGTTAAGGACATAAAATTAGTGTATATTGTAGTCAGTCATGCAGCCTCACCTAGTTTTGCTTTCCTCTTTCTAAATCTCCTTGTGAAGCCTGCCTCTTACAATCAGCACTTGATGTAAGCATTTTTCCAACTAACTCCAAGGTTTTCAGGTGCCACACACTTTTAACTCAATACTTTGTTCCTTTTGAACTGCCTGTGCTTAAAGTGTTGTAAGCTCCTTCAGCTGTTATAAAACTGTCTTTCTGAGATCAGCAGCAAGTGGTTTTATGTTGCTGAGGAGTTAAATCTTGTTCTTTGACTGCTGAAATGAGGTATTAA
Source organism: Aegithalos caudatus (assembly GCA_013389925.1). Classification (NCBI taxonomy): domain Eukaryota; kingdom Metazoa; phylum Chordata; class Aves; order Passeriformes; family Aegithalidae; genus Aegithalos; species Aegithalos caudatus. Next base: position 829,051 of record WEIU01015632.1, read on the forward strand.
AATACCATTCTCTTTTCTGAGAAGCTTTTAAAGCAGTTACCAGGATTTATTAGTTGTGTTTGTGTCTGTCATCTCTTGCAGCATCCCTGAGGCAAGATGGCCATTTATCCAGATTGCAGAAGCTGGATTTGGGTTATAATAACAACATCTCTGATGAAGGCTGGGCTGTTTTCTGCCAAGGCTTAGGAGCATTCAAGGAACTCTCGGAGCTGGATCTGAGCCTCCGGCCGTCGTCCTGCCGGGATTGCAAGCCATGGTTCAGGGAGTTGTTGGCAGCACTGACACAGCTGCCAGCCTTGGCAGAGCTGGGCATGCAAAGATGGGCCCTTTCAGAGTCCCAGAGGAAGCAAATGGAAGGCTTTAATCAAGACAGCAAAAGAAACATTCGTTTTGACTGTTGATGAAGGTTGGAGGTGTCTGGAAGGCCTTTTGGGAGCAGCACATGAACCAGGCATTATGTGTCTCTGACTTAGAAGGCTGCAGTTTTTAATAATCTCTTGAAATAGTTTCACAATTAGAGAAAACTGTTATTTGACCTTCTGCATCATAGATCATTCCATTTAATAATGTTCTTTCAGATTCTCTGGGCCATGCTTATGCTTACACTACTTAATCTTCATGTTGTGAATAGGCCATGTTGCCAAGGCCACTGCCCACAGAGCAGTGCTCGCCTCAGGGGGACACTCTGCAGGTTTGGCCAGGGAGGGAAGGGCTGGGCTCTGTGTTAGTGCAGGTGGGTGGGCTGTGTATGTGCTTCAGAAAATACCTCTAATGTGAAAATACTTGAAACCTCCATGTTTTAAAATTTAGTTTATTCTCCCTCCAAGCTTTGCCTCTTTGTGAATTGATTAAATCATAACTGGGAGATTTGGCATTCATCCCAACAACTCAACATTATAGGTTAGTCCAAGAAGGAGAATACAGAAGGAGCTGGTCTGTATCTACTCTGGCCTTTGATACCATCTCATAGTGTAAATGAGTGCTGTGTAGAAAATCAGCATAAAATCAAGGTAAGAAACACTTAATTGGTGTCTTTGCAAGTATCAGGGGCGAGGAAAAAGCTATGGTACATTAAATCAGAGATGTGTCCTGCTACTTTAACAAGAATTTTGGATACAGAGCAATCAGTAAGTGCCAAATTCTGGCACAGGCACTTGTGTCCTGGAGCATGTTAACCCACACGTGAGCTCCAGGACTGCAGTGGGATTATTCATTGGTAAGGTATTTTAGGAAGTAAAGGTATTAGATCTACCCACTGAGTGAGGAGTCTTAGAGAAATCCTGAGGCAGCTTGAGGGATAAAGTACTGCTCAATTAGCTCTGAGCATCTCTAAATGCTGCAGCAGTCTCCTGGAGGAGAGGCACAACAGGATCATGCAGTGGCACTTTCCTAACTTGCCAAGGCCCTCCTCAGCAAGTTCTCCCCTGCACATACTGATCAATATTCAGCTTTCAGTCCATGCAACCCTTCCAACATCAGCTTTTGCCTGTTCAGGGCTATAATCAGCAGCTGACTGTGCTGTGCTGATACCTATTGATCATTTAATGCATGATTTCATGTAAGAGTCACCCTGGAGTTCCTGGTTCCACTCTCAGTTACACTTGTAAAGTGCTCTTGGCACAGAGAAATGTGACTTGAACTGGAGTCTCTTGGTCAGGGGCAGCAGGGAATTGCTGTGTGGGATTCCTAAACCTCTGAAATAAAGCAAAGAGCCCCTGCTTCATTTAGGGATAACAGGAGAGATTTTCAAGCAATGACTTAAGCTAGGACAGTTCCTAATGAGGAAATATCATCATGTCTGTTTAACAGCATCACACCAACATTGTCTCCATGTGATTTTCCTCTTCAAATTCACCTTTGATCCAAGTGGGAAGATGATCTTCTATCTGTTCCATGAGAATTTCTCTGAATTAATCCTTTTCCACTTGAACCTCTCTCTCCAGTTTACCTTTAATGTCCACTTTCTGTTGAAATCTTCCTAACTGAATTCAACTTCAGTGTTGGGGTTTCTTGTTCTTTCATAGCTGGATTCCTCATTCTCAGCTCCAGAGCACAGGACAGACCCACTGCTGGCAAACTCTCCCCTGCTCATGATTCCCCTGTTCAGTCTTTTGCCCTCTTATTATTCTGTCATGCCAGTTGTGCCCCTAAAAAGCTTTTGTTCCTTTTATCACCTTTAGTAAATGTCTGGTCAATCTGCACAGAAATTCCTCTTCCAATGATTTCCTCCTCGGCAGTTTCTGATCCATCCTTCTCTCTGTTCTACTTTGCCTTCACTAAGGGTGAAAAAAATTTCATTAGATATTTCCAAACAATTAAAACAGCCTCAGTTACCCAGTGAAATGGAAAATCAGAATGGAGCTGTCCCACTTTGCTGCAGTCCCAGCTCTCTCCTGCCAATGAGCATATTAATGAGATTTCAATATCAGTCAAGAAAACAAAAAACAAACAGAAATGAGCTCCATACCCTGGATGCAGATTCAGAGAGCACTACCTGGAGATGGAACTCTGGGAAGAGCTGGTCTCAGACACCCTGCCCTCACCTCAGGATGCACCACCTTCCCTGAGGCAAGGGGAGGGAGAGCAGCACTGCAGTTCTGACCAGCCAGTTGAAATAAAGAAAGGCTTCTGCTCCCACCCACTCTGCATTTTGTCCCTGCACAGTGGCTGTCCCCATTCCAGCCTGATGCTCTATGTACACTGCAAATGAAACTCAGGGGCTTAAGGGGTACCTGAGCAATGCAGAATAAAAACTAAACAAGGACGTGGTGTATGCAGGACAAACAGCTCTGTCTGCCTGTCAAGTGCTGGGGAAAGACATGGTTGCACATAAATCTGGCATGCAAGAATTATAACAATATGAAGTTTGTCGTGGTTCTTTTTAATCACAAAAGGTGTTATGATGTGTCAGGACCAGAATCATGGCAGAAATTGCATCCTGCAGACCCACTGCTTTCAAACAAGCCTGTGACATCCCAAACTGTCACCAAACCATCTCAGACATGAGCAGTACCACTGAGGAAGTGACAGCTTGCAGTCATTCGAAGTGCTGTAACTGCAGATTGTCAAAACATCAGTGAACAGTTTTGCAAAAGTGTGCAGATACATTGAAACAGCTTTTTGCACCTCTGCAGGACAGGATGGTAATGCATGTCCTGCTATAACTGTGTGTTCTCCCTCTCTGGGATCCTACTCCATATTTCCAAACAAGGTACTGATTGTTTCTGGAGGTAAAGTGCATAAGTAAGGTTTATAAACTTTGTTTGGGATATTGTTGGGATCACTACTAAACACAGAGAAACAACATGAATTTTAAAGGTTGAGCTTTGATACTATTCCTCTTCTGACCATTCTGGCCTGATGCTGCACCATGTACCTAAAGACATGAAGAGTCCCTTCAGTCCTGCATTTGGGAGCAGCTGAAGTCCATGGAATTTCCATGTTGCAGCAGAACAAGATCTTGCCCCTCCAATTGCTCCTGCCTGCAATTTGCTTATGTCTTCTGGCAGCTATTTAATTCCTTTATCTTGTCCCAGCTATAATCTTTCTAATGACTCCAGGAGAAAGATCTCCTTTGGAAAGATACTGAATTCATTTTCAGAAAGTCTAAGGCATTTAAAATTTTCAGTTCCTTCACCTCCACAGGTATCTAGACACAGTCATTATAAAGATATATTATGCCAATTAAATAGTAATCTTTGGGATTTTGTTTTTAGGGAAGAAATCTCCTAAGAAAATTCTGTGGAGCTGTATTACTGTTGATAGATGAACACAGAATATTCTGCTCATTAATGTCACATTATACCTCACAGTATGGTGGAAATTTTGGCAAAGACATCTGTGTTGTTTCCTGTGCTGGAGAGATTTCTTATGGGTTTAATTTTATTTCTTAGCAGAAGCATTAGTCTGCTTCTTCATTTCCTTTGTATGCACAGTGCAGGGGAGAGCAATTTAAATTAATGAAATCTGAAAGTAAGACTTTTGCATAAATTACTACTTCTGTAAATATAACCTTCAAGAAGAAAATTGCACCAGTGGAAAAAAAATCCTTGGGAAAAAAAAGCATCACATTATGTAAAAAGAAAAGTGTGTTCTGAGCCCTAATAGGAAGATGTCTATGAATACTCTTACACTTACCATAGCCCAAGGGTGCACAATTGTTCTTTATCAAATGAACAGCAAATGTTTATGGAGTTAAAGACATTAACAATATCACATCCATTTGAAATTGCCCTTTGCTTACTTTGTGACAGATTGATTCTGTGCAAATGCAGCTCTTATTTTCCAGTGTACACAGAAAAAAATGATGTGAAAAACTGCAGCAGACCTCCAGTCAGGATTCCGTCTTTATGATTCAATACAAAGGTCAGTGTTTGCACATTCTTGCTTTTTTCTCCCTGCCTGAATACTGAGATGCCAGCGATAATGAGGAACCCAGGCTTGGGTGTGTACCAGTGGAATGTCCCTTCCCACTGTGGTAGGGAAAAGTGACACTTGGTTGTAATGGAGAACTTGGATTGTGCAAAAGGGTATCAATAAAATAAAAATTTAAACAAAGAAACAAATAAAATTTTTCATAGTGCACATTCCTTTAGGAATGGCATCAAAGCGTTTTTCACTCAGATCTAGCGTCCTGACACTGATTATAACCTGGTGGAGGATGCAGGAGCAGTGTGTAACGTGGTGTTCCTCACATAAACACGGGAAAGGGAATGTCAGCAGCAGAGCTGGTGTGGGATCTCCTCCAGCCTGGCCAGACAGTCTGGGTACCCTCGTGTCAGGGAAATTCTGCAAACCTGGGGGAAGTTTGTGCAGGAGATTGTGAGACAGACCCAGCACAGACAGCTCGTGGCAGTGCTGCAGGGCAGGAGAATGGAGCCCAGCCCCTCTGCCTAGGAGAGCAGCGGGGAAATCGCCAGAGGGATTTATTTGCTGGAAAGGGCCAGCACAGGAATCTCTGAAGGAGCCGCTGATCCGTGTAACCATGGACAGTTTTGCAAAGGCTCCTCGGAGACCAACTCTGTGCTCTGGGTGCGGTAAGGACGAACCTGCCCTGGCCCGTCCACAGGCTCTGGGCAGCACCGGGGGCTCAGCCCCGAGCAGGGGACACCGGGGGACTCCTGGCAACCCCGGCCCGCTCCCTGCCACTGCCGACCGGGAAAAACCTCCCTGGGAACGGGCCCCGGGACACCCTCCTCAGGAACGGGCCCCGGGAAAACCCTCCCTGGACACGGGCCCCGTTACGGAGCTGGGCTCGGAGCAGGCCGGTTACCGAACTGACCGCGGGCCCGGGGCTGAGCTGGGGACAGGGAGAGGTGGTCATTGCTCAGGTAAGGCCTGCGGGGCCCAGCTGCCACAGGGATCATTTCTCTGTTAGCTCGGATATTCTTATCTCTGGGTTTATTACAGGATACGCTGAGCTAGAAGGGACCCACAAGAATAATCGAGTTTAACTCTGAAGTGAATGGCCTGCCTTGGTGTTATTGGCACGGTGCTCTAACCAACTACAGCGCATCAAAAACACAGCCAGCGTTTTCCTCGTGCTTTCTCTGTATCTGTTACTCCAAACCACGAGTTGTAACCCTTGTATTGTTATGCAGATCTCTCCTGGTTGCTAGGCTGCCAAAACGGTGCAGTAACGCTTGGTTTTGTTTTTCAGCAGGTCATGTCGGTTCTTCCAGATCTTCACGTGCATTATGTGCAGGCCTGTCAAAATCTGAGCCAGCCTGAAAACCCCTTTATTGCTAGTGTGCTTCAAGAAGCTGATAAAAATGATGAAATGTAAGGAAATAACAAACGGGGTGTTCCAGATGCTTCTGAAAGCCTTAAATGGGGTAGCAGTATGAGGAATTGAAAAATGAGAAAGTTCATGCAGTTTCAGGCTTAAACACAAATCAAATTTAACATTTACTGCTGAAGCTCTGGTTTGACTCATCTTGACATCATCTTGGCAAAAGTTTGTAGCTATATATCCTTTCTGGGCAGCTTTACAAGCAGTGAAATCAAAAAAAAAGTGAAAAATGTACAGGATGGTGCCTTTCTGTCCCCTAAAGAAGCCAAAGCCAGTGTTTAGTCATCCTAACTCCCTTCTTTGTGTCTCACTCCTGTTTAAAACATCTCAGTTGCATCCAGTTACCTTCCAGCTGGTCATGCTTCCCTGAGCTATCTTTGAGCTATTAACCACCCAAATTCTCTCTCATTAAGGGTTTGGGTACTGCTTCTTCTCATGGATAGTGCTGGGTTCAAAGTTAATTGTCCTTTGGGGGGAAAAAACTGAGAAAACGAAATGGTTTGTGTTAGGTTTTGATCCTGAGGGCAGGATAAAGCAAATAAAGGAAAGAGAGCAAATAAAAAGAAGATGATGAGGTAACCTTTGAGATAATCTTTTATTTCCATCTGCCTTCCCCTCATCTTGGTTATTGCTGCTTTCAGTGCAAGCATGGCCTTGCAGCTGAGCAGTGTCTGCAGAAAGGGCAGTGCTGAGGTGCTGCTTGGACCACATCATCTGTCATGGTGTTACCAAAGGAGTGGCAGCAGATAATCCTCTGCAGGAGCTCCAGTGAGGGCAGGCACAGGCACACCTCTGATCTGGAGAGAAAATTCATTTCTCTCTATCATTTTACTTCTCTCCACATGCTTGCATTTTTATGTTACTGCAGAAGTACAAAAGGAATCACATTAAAATTAGCTGGAAATAATCATCTGGTGCCTGTGCCAAGAGTTACAGATGATGATCTTGGAGTTCTTGTCTCTGTCTTAGACCAAGCTGCCTTTGTCACAGGTAAGGCTTTTCCCTGTGTGTTTGACATTGCTGTGCTAATACAAGAAAACATGACCAGTCTGGATTTCAGCCTTAGTTCACCTTTGTTTCTTTTTGTTAAGAGATCAGTTCAATGTAGATATGCATTCCTCATTCTTCCTCTTTTTCAGGTTTGGATCTTGCCTATAATTTATTGACTGATGCTGGAGCACAGACCATAGCAACGTTCCTCCAGGTGCCAAGAGATGTTTATCTTTCAGCAAATTATTAAGTAATTTATTTGTCTATAGTAATATTTATATGTGGTGTACTGGGGACAAGAATGAGCTGATTTGGCAAAATTCCAGTAACTTTGACTATCACATCCCAATCCACCCTACTAGAACCTCAGATTATATTCTCTGTGAAGAATTTTAATTTCAAGTAGAGAGCCTTTGGATGTTTGACTGTGATATTCTGAGAAAAGAATAAACTATGAGGCTTTTAGGCTCACAGTTCAATTCAGCAAAGGGGGTAATGGGTTTGTCAAGTGTGCCAGGGCCTTTGTTTCAGCTATTTTATAATCTCTGTTAGCCTTTTTATGGGTCTAAACACAGGGAATTTTAATGCAGCTTTTTTGTCATTGTAAGCACTGGGATACAGGTGGAAAATAGTGAGTTGTTACCCTGTTCCTGTGTTCCTAGAATTTGAGAGGCACTGTTAGATTCTCAAAATGCCTGAATTTGTTCATCTAAGCTTGACCACTGCCTCATGCACAGGGGTGGCTCCTGAGGCCCCATGAGGGCCCTCCCCATGACAGGTTTTATGCCTTGCCCTCATCACCTGACACAATTTGGCATTCTTTAACTATTCTCCAACTCATGAACTGCCTGAAATGCTGCAAAGGGAAGAGTTTTGTAAGTGTATCTCCATTTTGGAAAACGCAGCTGTGTTTTTGAAAATAACCTCTCATTGCTTCCTGCTTTGTTTGTTCCCAAGGAAAACTCCAGCCTGCAGTATCTGAACCTGATGTTCAATGACATTGGCACAAGTGGGGCAGAGCTGATAGCAGAAGCACTCCATGTGAGTATTTGCCTGGGAGATTTAGGCAATGGCATCTCCTTTGATATTTTTGCTTTTGATGACCAGTACTGGCTGTGCTGCCAACATCAGAGCTGGCTGAAAGGGGCCTCTGTCTTTGCTCCATTCAGCATGTTGCTGTGTCACAGGGATTGCCTGCTTTCCCAAGGCACACTTCAGAAATCAGATTTCACACAAGAGAAAGTTGTACTGTGCTGCCATTAACACTTAATTATCTAGAAAAAGATGTAATTGTCTATAAAAAGCACAACTATTGCAGCTGGGTTTCTCTGTGTGAAAAATGCTATGGTACAGGATATATAATGCCATCATTCTTTTCCCTTTTTTTCCCCCAAAAATTAAATTAAATTTGCCTGTACTTTGACATCAATATTTGTCTTGATTCAGGATGTCTGAGACATGTTTTCAGAACTTTGCCTTACAGCAGCAGCAGAAACCCAAGTTTGTTATTTTTTATGTGGTTTCCAAAGGAAATGAGGCTTGTGTGTAAGATTTGTTGTGTTTGTGAAAGGAGACTCACATGAGCTCTTTCTTCCTCCTTCATAGACTTTGAACCCTGAACTGATTTCAACTAAATTTGACAGGCCTCCAAAACACTGAGGCTGTGCAGTAGATGTACAATGCTGGGCTCATACAAGGCTTACCAGATTTAAATCAGCATTAATGCAATTTGTATCTCAGATGCCAATTTAGGCAGAAATATTTGTCTGGAATATTTTCATGAGTGTGATGAAATTAATGAAACAAAAATTTTCAAATACTGGAGTTTTGCTTGCAGACTCTCATGTTTGGTGCCAGGGAGGGGAGCCTGAGCCAAGAGCTGAGCCAGTGTTATCACTTAGACACAATTCTTCTGAAAGGTTGTTTTGTCTCTGTGTGACAACCAGCAGAATTCACATGAAAAAAAAAATCAGGACAGTGTTGTTTTCCAGGCCATCTTAAAGGAATATATATTTTTTTTAAATTTTGCCTAGAGCAACCAAAGTCTGGTGCACCTGAGAATGACTGGAAACAAAATAGGAAACCAAGGTGGGATGTTCTTTGCTTCAATGCTAAAAATTAACTCGACCTTAAAGAAGTTGGATCTTGGAGACTGTGATCTGGTGAGTAGCCCAGGAAAATTATCAGCAATAAGACATAAGTCTTTCAAGGGTATTACAAGGGTCCTGCAGTGCTTAATTAAGGGGAAATGCCATCTGTTGTCATTGATTTTGTGACAGCCAGAGGTAACACAATATATAATATTGCAATGTGTGCTTGGAAAGGCACATTGCATAAAGCACCTGTGAAGTCAGAACTGGGGATATTTTAGAGCCACCATAGGAATTGCTTGGCTTGCACATTTTCTGAGGGTTTTTTTTTTTTCTGCCGTTCCTTTCTGTTAAGCTAAGTCCTGGATAATTCATGTTGAAGAATGGACTTCTCATCCCCTGGAGAATGTTTTCCTTCTAGAGTGTGCAGTGCTGTAACCCCTGAAAGTCACTCATCCCATAGCTCTGCTGCTCCTGTCAGAGCTTGACCCATGAAGGACATAAGCACAGCAGTGCTGAATTGAGTAGAAAAACACCCAATTTACTTTTGGACAATGTGGTCCCTCCTAGAGCTGGGCACTGAGACTTCTTACACAGTACTTAAGGAGACTCAGGAAGTTGTGGATTGCTTTTAAAAGCCTACATTTGCCTCCTGGAAATTCAGAATTTGCTTCTGAGACAGAAGGGGGAATACCTCTCAGAAAGTGTGAAGATGTTATGAATACATGAACAAGGAAAGTGTAGGCAGTGTAGGATTTATTCAATAGCTTGGTATGTGTGTGCTTGGTAGGGAGTTGATAGAGTTGGTTTAAAATGAGATGGCTTTGGGTACAGACCAGCCTTCTCAAAAAGTAGCATAAATATAAGGGAAAATTAGAAGGATACAAAAAAAAAGAATCTAAATTTACCCAATTCATACTAAATATGAATTTACCTGGTGGATACATGTTAGGGGAACACACATAAGCTGATTTTGCCTCATAAATCAAGGAAATCATAATACAGGATCAATTGAATGGACAAGTATTTTTGAGATCCATTATTCTTGCTTTTTATTTTCTGAGTTGCCAAGTAATTTGTACTACCTAGTCTAATTTCATTCTGCTATTCCATAGGCAGTTGGCATTGGTATTATCAGAAAATCTGTTACGGGTCTGTAAGCAGTTGCCTGCTGTAGTCCCATCCCTCCAGAGTAGATGAAGGCAGAAATAATAGTCATTGTAATTTGATAGCTTGATCTATACACCCAACAGGTTTCTCTAAAGAGTTTATTTTCATTTCAGGGCCTGCAGTGTCTGGTAGCAACAGCCATAGCCCTGACTCAGAACAAATCACTCAAAGCCATAAACCTAAATCGTCCTTTGCTTTGCAGCCAACAGGTATGAGAGTGTCTGTGCAGTCAGCTCAGAGAGAGGGGCATAAGTCAAGTCAGTACTGATGTATTTATGGACAACTGAACTACACAGCTCTCTGGAATTCCTTACAAACCGGAGAAAAAAATGGTTGCAGGAATATTAAATTTCTCTTTCTGTGCCAAGTTTTGTGCAGTCCCTGTTTAACTAGGTTAAATTTTAAAAAATTTCTTTGTTGGTACATTTATTAAATAATTGCCTAATGGAGAGTGGTTGGTATTGGAGAAGCAAGTGTTCCTTCTGCTGTTAGAACATGGAGTTTCCTGGAGTTCAAACTGAGGGAGCCATGCTGTGTAGCAGGAAACGAGGAGGAGCACAAACAATGCTTTTTACCTCAGCCTAAAGAAGAAAGACACTGCAGCAATTCCCACATTCCCTGGGCTGAGTGGTTTTGCTGTCTCATTCTGTGCATGGTCTTGGCTGCAGAGCTGGGTGGAGGTGGAATCACCTGCCTGGCAGCAGTTCTCAGGTGCCTGGGACAGGGTCAGTGTTTCCCTGATGGCAGGATAACAAAATTAAACAGTCATCAAAGCCAGACCCTTCTCAATTCCCAAAGGTAAATGTTACAGTTTGAACAGATTTTAGTTGTTTCTTTTCTAAGGCTGGGCTTGATCTGCCTAACCCAGCTTTGGAAGGCAATTTAACCTACTGCTATTAGTGACAGTAAGGACGTGGTCTGGACCTGTCAGAGACCTGATTTGTCATTGTTTCCACCTTCAGCTCTATTATTTTCTGAGGCTTCTGAGTTTTTCCTTTATTTTTGACTCACAGTATTCAGTCAGTTATTTTTTTAACTAAATAGGACAACTTTGAACAAACTTCCTTTGCCTTAGAGTGGCAGGACATATTTTTTCCCATAGAAGTCCTGTTTCTTTTGCATACAATTAACAGAACCTTTAAGGTTGGAAAATATGTCTAAGATCAAGTAAAAACTTTGGCCAGTTCATTCTTGTATGAAACAATTAGCATGATTTCAAAATACTTTCAAATGTTAGCAAAGATGGACTCAAACATTCCTTTTTTTTAAGAGCAATAACAGGGAGGGAAACTGATTAGACATAATTAAATGTTGATGCTTCACTGATATTTGCAGTGATGTAGACAGTACTGTAAAACTGAAAATATCTCTATAGTGTTTTTCTTCTATTTTTTTTTCCATTTTTAGCTGTATCATGCTTTGTGTTATTTTTATATAATATACAAAATAGAACACTACTGATGACCAGATCTTGCAGTTAGTTGCTTATCTGCCTTTTACTGAGGCACAACTATATCTTATCCTAAAGTCCAGCTTAATAAAATTGAGTGTATATTTCTAGGAAGAGACCACAGTTCACATAGCTCGGATGTTGAGGAGTAATTCTTCTCTTGTGGAACTACACTTGGGCAAGCATGAAATGAAAAACTTTGGTGTAGAGAGACTGTGTGAGGCCCTTTATGGAAACTCCAGCCTGAGATACCTTGACCTTAGCTGGTGAGAGTGAGCAAATGTGGCACAGCAGAAACTCATCTTCTTAGCAACTTAAAACAAAAAAAAATTAGAAAGTGCATCTCTGTTTCAGTAATAACATAACCTATGATGGTGCAAAATTTTTGGGAGAGCTGCTAAAAAGGAACAAAATCCTGAGGATCCTGGATCTTAGTGCAAACAGAATTGAAGACGTTGGAGCCATTTCCCTGAGCGAGGCCTTGGAAACACGGAACATGACTCTGCAGGCGTAAGTATTTGCACAGCTTCCCCAGACACTGCAGGTAAGAACCCTGGACTTGGCAGTGGCTGAAATGGCATCTCAGCTCTGTGTCTTTGTGATGATCAGAATAGGAAAGTCAAGAAGATCCAAAAGTTTTAGACATTTTTTTCTTCTTGGGGGGGGAAAAAAAAAAGTGAGAGATTGGGTGGGATTTCTTTAGTAAGCATCGGTGTCTGCTGGTGTGTGAGATGCTCCAAGACCTGTGAGACACCCTGGGGTGCTGGAGGTGAGCCCCAGGTCTGCTCAGAGCTCTCACAGCTTCCACAGTCACTCCAAGAGGGTGAGGCACTGATCTGTTCGCTCTCTCTGCGTCTTTGAAGCGCAGGTCCCTGTGGTGCACCAACGAAAACAGGAGCTGTAGGTCTACAGAATTTTGAGATAATCAGAGTCCACGCTGGGATAAGGCACTATATTTGTTGGTTCTGATCTTCAACACTTAAGAAAATCCTCTGTTCCGGGTGAACCCAGAAGAGCTGTAATCTCTCCATCAGAGTGTCTTTTGCAGGGCGTTAAACCCCCGCCCAGGATGTAAAAGCTGATCAAAGGTGTTACCTGAAGCCATTAGTTTTAAGTAGCAGACTTGAGGAGGTGTCGGCTGCGAGGTTCCTCTGACAGCCTTGCAGGTTCACTAACATAAAAATAACTGCCACTTCACAAAGATCAAAGCTCAGCCTGGATAAATGCCAAGGCTTGGGCTTCAAAGCAGACTAGAGATGAGACCTGGCCACCATGCAGCAGTCACTGACACTGAAGAAGTCAGTAGTGAATAACCTGGCTGCAAGAGTCAGGAAAGTGCTTTGAGAAATAGAGTAAGTCCAGAGGCCAACTGCCTTTGGCAACCTGAAAAGGGTATTAAAGTAGGACTGGTTTTGATACAAATAAATGATTATATTATAAATTAAAAAGCTTTATATATGTATTATATATGTAAGACTAAATCAAAGTTAAATACTTATTTCTAACTAAGAGATTGGAAATCTATGGTTTGGCACACATTTTCTCCATTTTCTAGGTTGTCCATTGTAAGCAACAATATAACTGGTGAAGGACTTGTAGCTCTTGCAACTGCAATGCAATCCAACACGACACTCACCCATGTTTACATCTGGGGGAACAAGTTTGATAGAGACACCTGTGTGGTAAGGGTTTGGTTCTGAACTCGCCTGAGAAGGCTGGGGTTTGTTTGTTCTAATTTCTTTCCATTGTTGGGAAGACTACAGCAATTAGTGAACAAAACATCAGATCGATTTGGGGTTTAAAATGTGGTTATAACATGGTGGTGCTGGAATGAGACTTTGTGGAGATCAGGACACTGAAGGGACTTAAGTGCCACGTGTTGTCTTGCAGAGCCATCACCACAGTCCAGAGGAAGCCCCACGTGTCAAATTCCTGATTTTCTTCCTTGCAGGCATTCTGGGAGCTGATCGAGATGGGCCGCCTGGAGCTGGGCTGCACGGATGTGGCTCCCTACGAGGTGGATGGGGAGGTTTTCCTGGCAGAGCTGTCCCACGGGCTGGGCAAGCACCGATACTGGGCTCCGCGCTCTGCTGCCGCCGGCCCCGGCGCCGCCAACGCCAGCCTGGAAATCGTCCCCGTCTCCGAGTATTTGTGAGTGAGGCAGTGTCCCTGTGCCTCAGCTTTCCCTACCTGGGTTCTAGTAAAATGGATTGTATCGGTGTCAGACTGGCTGCAGGCTGTTTATTTGGGGTTTGAGTCTAGGAGGAATCTACACCTGCTGGAAACGGCAACAGAAAATATCAAACAAATGACCTCGACATTTGTTGCTAAATAACGTTCCATCATTTAGGCCTGTAACTGTGAAAATGGAATGAGAGAATTTACATAGGCTAGATTTTCTTGCCATGTTGTTCTGAGTTATTCAGAAGTTAAGGAGCAAGCATAATCCTGCTCTGAAAACCATTTTTTTTCAGCTTTTAGACCTCACTGTACCTTGCTGAAAGACAGCATTTCTCCCCCAGTTTTAGAGGGGAGGCAAATGAAGGCCAGTGACTGATCCAGCAGGGCAGGGTGCAGCAGAGGTCCCCCAAATCCTGCTGTGTACTCCAGGGGACCCCATTGTGCCAGGATGGTGACAGGGGTTGGGTCTGACTGGTTCCCTCCTGCTTTTGTTGCTACCTCTTGCAGTTATAAACAGGAGACACAAGGTGAGGGAAAATTATAAAACAAGTTTATTAAAGTCTAACATAAAACACTTCAGGCTAAATATGTACAACTCCCTTCCCAGGGGATTATAAAATTGAGAGTTGAGGTATATACAAATAACAGAGGAAAAATTGTATATACATGACAGATACTTTAAAAATAATTTAACCAAAAAAATCAGTTATTAGTCCTTATCTGAACTTAATTCTGCAAGGCTTATTGAGCCTCTCTGGGATCACAGCCCTGAAATCCTTCACGTGGGACTTGTCTGTACTTGAAAATTGTTTTGTAGCACATGATTTCAGAAAGGTGGTCATGCTTTGTGCCCACTTCGAGGCACTAATTTAGAAGTCGATGTGATACAAAGAGCTGTTCTCACCTAAGTACTTCCAAACAGTCAATTCAGGGATTTAGAGATGTAGATAAGCTATTCAGGCAAAACTTGCACCAGCTTCGGTGCAAAATTGACTGCAACAGCAGTGTGACAGAACATGTCATATTCTTTGTATTACTCTTAACAGAATTATTGAAATTCCTTTTCTCTTGCAAGGATACATGCCTAAAAAGATTCCATGCTCTCCCATATTTACTCCCTTACAGAAATTACCAATACTGTTGTAAGCTTTGTACTTCAAAATGAACCCAGAATCCTTAAGCCTAGGACTTACATGTTCAGCTGATTTCCATGCATCTATTGGCAAAAGGTACAGTCCAGACCTACAGCCTGAACACACCTACAAATATATATATATTTATATATATTTATTTAAAATCTATATTCTAGTAAATGAATACAGTTGGTAGAGATCATACCTCAGCAGCTGAGATATCTTCACAAAAGATGAGGATAAAAATCAAGATTCTCAGATGGGGACTCAAGAGTGCAGGTCACTAAATTATTGCTCCAAGACAAAACTACAAGCCTGTGTATTCTATTAAGAAAGGTTAAAATTGTTGTCTTGTAAAAAATAATGAATATCTTCTTGTCTATAAAGAAAACTAAATGACTAATAAAGCAACTGTTACTGTTATAAGTATCTAAACAAATCCTGTATAAATCTAAGCACTGTATTTTTTAAAAAAGTCTGAAATCTAAGAATACAGTAATAAGCTATAATTTTAGAAATATAAAACCAGTCCAAACAAACACTGTTATGGAATGCATTTTCTATGTAGGAATGTAGTTATTGTTTAGGTTTCTTTCCAGAGCTATTCTCTCTCCTGGTGATTTATCCTGGATATGTTTATCCTGAGCTGCTTTTCCTCTGGTAGCAGCAGCATATCATTGTTTGTCTTCCAAAGCTGTTTAAACATGCAAGTTATCAGTTGTAGGGTGTTTTCTTTCTCAGTATTCATCACTAAACCTGTGTCTATCCCAAGGTTTCTGCTTTACCTTCAGAGGGAGACAAGCTATACACAGTCAAGATCCTGATTTTGTGGTTCTTCAGTCTTAAATGGCAAGGCTGAGGAATCCCTCAGGGGCTACACCAACAGCAGAAGCTCAAAGAGCAAGAGGGGAGACAAAGGGAAATGCCAAAAAGAAAATACCAGAGGACTTTAGCTTTTGTCTTTTGCCAGCATTATGAACATCAGCTGTTCATAAGCATTGTGGTACACACAAGCAGATAAATTAAAGACCCTGCAATAATTAGCTTCAGTAGGGACAATGTAAGAGATTCCTGCATTAGGGAGGTTCCTGTTGAACACGGCTGTGTCCTGCTGGCCATGGTAGGCTTCATCAGCAAATCTACCATATATTAAAGCATAAAATGTGACCAAGCAGCAGGTTATAGGCATGCCCCACACTAAAATTATCAACATAAAGCAGCAAAAGGTCTGTTACTTTACAAATACAAACATGTAGGAAGAGAAAAAAAAATTATAGTCACACTCAGGAGTCAAGGGACTATTCTCAGACTCTTTAAATGAAATCCTTCAAGAAATTTTTCACAAGTCTATTTAATTAAGGTGCAGATTAATTATTACTCCATGTAGAATGGAATCAGCTAAGAGGTATCTTCTATGCTCTTCTATTTATCAGCTTCTGGACACAAGGCATCGGTGGAAATAAATGCTAGCACCAAGGAACTAACCAACAAAGGATAGCTTTAAATGCATTGTTGGTACAGTATTGTAACTGTTTCATGGTGACATAAATAATGCTTACAATTGTTAATGGCACAAACTGGCAACATGGAGTAGAAAAGTACTTCTATTGTCACTTAGTCTTTTATGACCCTACCAAGACATTAAAATGTTGCTTTTTTAATATGTCTGTTGCTAGAAGTAAAGCCTGTCTCTACCTGGGCCCTGCTAGGTACCAGTTTTGTGCAGTTACTGTGACATAAGAGGTAAAGCAATACAAAAAACTTTAATTAAAACAAATCAGTGGAACTCTAACAAAACCTTGCCTGGAAGAATATCAATCTGCTCTGTTGCATTATTCTTTAATGCCTCCTCATGTAGTGTTCACTTATTTTCACAGTGAAGGGCAGGATTTATTTCCTCTTTTGTACCTCCTATCTAGCACAAGAAGCAGCACTACAGCAAAAAAAAAGGATTATGAAGCTCTGATTCATGCCTCACTAATTAACTCACTGCATCTTTTCACCTCATCTACAACATGCATGTCCCAGCTCTCCTTTTGTTGCTGTTTGTGCCAAACCCAGGGCGTTTTAGGGATGTGAAAAATAAATCTGGGACAAGATAGAACAATGCTGGATTCACTTCAAACAAACAAACAAAGGCAATTTGTTGGAAAGGAGACCCAGGAGTATCCATGCCATTAGGACCCTCCCACTTGCTACACTTCAGACTAAAGTTATCCCTCCTTTACTTTCCTTGTCAGGAAAATACAGCCACACCTTTCCCTCTGGTCAGGCTCCACCTGAAGATGGCACTTCTGGCAGCCAGCAGCAAATCCATGCAAGCAGCTCAGCAGAGCACTGACCTGCCTTCATCATGGACCATTCCAGCACCTTGGAGTGCAGGCTTACTAACAAATTATGGTTTTTCCCTGTGCCTCTGGGTTAATCTTCCTAAACTATCCAATATGGCTTAAAATATCTGTTCTCAAATGACATTGTGACACATCAAATCAACAGGAACGTGGGAAGAGAACTCCAAAGTACATTAACATATGTAACAGAGAATTCTTAAGGCAGGTGTTGCCGGAATCATCTCCTGGAAATCAGTGTTAATCACAAATAGAAATCTGCTTGTAGATTAGCACAATTCAGCACTGCACAATGGAAATGCCTTACAGGTGTCTTTACACAGAGGAAAACAATGAACAAGTCCAATTTGGAGAGCAAGACTGGTATTTGATTGTGTTCATCTTACCAAAGACTTCCACGTTTGCTACCAAACTACCTGGATGGCTCTGCACTGCTCTGTCAGTACAACTGCTGCAGGAAAATAAACTGAGGTTCTGAATATCCAGTCACAGCAGATCTCAGTAATGTTTCTGATGAAGGGGACTGGCTCCCTGGCACAGGGAGCAGCATCTGATGGTCTTCAGTCCCAATGGGGAGGGGAAGTGCTAAAGACATCTCAGAGGGTTTCACATCTATGGACTCTGATAAAGGACTTTTCTGACTCCGAAGGGATTCTTGCTCATTGAAAGAATTATCAAGTGCAGTAGAATCAGGGGAGGTTTCAGGTCCTGTAGAAACAAACAAAACCAAAACAAAACAACAGAAAGAAATGTTCAAAAGCTTGTGGACAGATTCTGCAAATTCCCTTTCCAGTGACTATCAGAGCCAACAGCTGGTGTGTCACAGGCTGCCTGGGCAGCTGGGATATTGGTGCTTCCATGTGCTGCAGAGCCAGGCCAGCTGTCAGGACAGTGTAGGCACTGGGAATCACTGCTGCTGCTTGTAGTGTGACACTGGAAGGATGATGCATTCCAACCTGACCTCTACTTGGCATGGTACAGAAGATAACAAACTCTTAACATCACAGTGAACAAAGGATCTTTGGAAAAAAAAGGTAATAATGAAAGTTTCCTTGAGATTTTCCACCCCAGAAAGTCTCAGAACCAGAGCCATACCCAAGCATCCTCCTTTAACTGAAACATCAGTGTACAAAGCATCATTTGTCTGTAAACTTCTTTGGAAGAAAACATTCCTTAACTCCATTCCAGCCAGATACATTACAGATTTTATCCAGTCACTTGAAAAATTACTTTCTGTTCTTAATTGAACCCCTGTTAGTGGGTTCCTTGCTGTCTTTCTGCTGGAATGCAACCAGCCACTGCTCTTGGATGGCTCTTTGATTAAGCCACATTGGATATCTGACCCTTTCTCTACCAAAGCATGCTCCAAAGTCTGTTATTTCAGAGCTGAGGCACTCCTGGCTGGCTGCTGTCTCTCCAGGAGAGCTTTGGCAGCTCTCCCAGATCACCCCTCCAGCTCTGCCAGGCCCTCTGCACACTCAGTGCTGCCCTGCCCTCACCACTGCTGCACTGGGGCCTCCCAAAATTCCACACTGTCTGCACATGGCTGGCTTCCTCACCCTCTCCCTCCCAATCCAGATGTACACAGACACCATTTATTCCCTCTTCCTTGTGACAGAGGCAAGGGATTTATATTCAATACACAAGGATGGACAGAGAACAAGAAATATGGAGCCAGTGTTGAATAAGGCTGGATACAGATCCTTTTGGCCCTAAAAACAAATACTATCCAAAACTCCTTTGTTTTCTAATTTTAGGCCTGGATAAGCAAAAATATTTATTCAGCATGGAAGGTAAAAGAGCTGATGGGGTTTCTTAACCTGTCTTTGCACAAGGAACTCACCTGTGTGAACTTTTGTTTTGTGCTTCTTAAGATTCTTTATATCAGTGTAGGAATTTCCACACATTTCACAGATAAATGGTCTTTCACCTGAAAAAAAAATTGGTTTGGCAGTGAGAACAATCTTAATGTTGAAAAAAATATACAGTTAGAGACATAGGATAAGAGATTTCAATGTTCTATTTTGAAATACAACTTTGTAACTCTTATTTTGTCTGTGTCTATTAGACTAAAATTATTTCCAGAATAATAGTTTAAAACAAAGCAAGACGACTCAAACATTTTAAGTAAAGCCTCGATCACACATCAACACCTACGCTGTGGCACAGATACTATTCTAAAGGCAATTAAAGAAATTAATGAATATTTTCTTTACATTATGGTAACCCAGAGACACGTAAATTAAGAAACTGTTCTACTTCCAAGTACAGACCAATACAGTGTATTTTAAAGGCTAAAGAGCAAAAAAGTAAGTTAAAATTTATGGTGCAGGAAGCAGCTTGTCTGAAAACTGACCTGTATGGGACCGAAAATGTTTATTGAGCTCTCCAGAGGAAATAAAACTCTTTTCACAAATGCCACAGATATATGGCTTCTCTCCTAAAGGAAACACAAGCATGTTGTTACTTCAATAAATAAACCAGAATACACATTAAGAACAAATCAATACAAAACAGAGATAATGTCCAGTGGGAGAAAGTGCTCCCAACACTGGAATCAAAGGAAAAACAACACGAGGAAGGAGCTGGATTGTGGGTCTGATTTTCTGAGTTTTCAGCCTGTAGTAGCTGATTTCTCCTTCCCTTGAGAGAATTCATTCCTCTCAAGGACAGTGAATGTAAATAAGTCTTTTATTTTTTCATAACACCTTTAGGTTCTCATACAACCCTCTCACAGGTGTCGTTTCTATTATTTAATAGAAGTGTTATCTTTACCGACCAATTACACAGCTCCTTAGCACAGCAGGTTATAAAAAAGCTGTGCAAAATAATAAACAAAACCCTTCTCATCTTTCTTCTACCCGAAGTCAAATTAATTTTATATCCAACAGCGACACTGGATGAGAACTCCCGGGCTGGATTCCCGGGTGCTGCCCGTACCTGTGTGCTTGCGGGAGTGGGTGATGAGCGAGCTGGACACGGCGAAGGCTTTCCCGCAGCTGTCGCAGACGTAGGGCTTCTCTCCGGTGTGCCGCCGCACGTGGTACGTCAGCGTGCTGGCCTGCGCGAAGCGCTGCCCGCAGCGGTCGCACACGTACGGCTTCTCCCCGCTGTGCTTCCTGCAACACGGCAGCGCGGGGGGGAGGGACTGTCACGGGTTACAATGTAAGATGTGCCCATGTATTCTATCAGCAGCCTCGGGAGCTGTTGGAACCAGGTGGGGCAGTGTTTTTGCTTGCCCCCTCCCTCTGGGATATCTCCTGTTCATGGGCCATCAAGGCCTTGCCCATGGCTCACAGGTGACTCCCTCTGGGTGTTATCTCTGTGTCCCAGGTTACAATATAAGATGTGCCCAATGTATTCTTTCACCACCCTCAGGAGCTGTTGGAACCAGGTGGGGCAGTGTTTTTGCTTGCCCCCTCCCTCTGGGATATCTCCTGTTCATGGGCCATCAAGGCCTTGCCCATGGCTCACAGGTGACTCCCTCTGGGTGTTATCTCTGTTAATTGGCAATCAAGGACCCATTGATTGACTCATAGAATGACATGAGCCCACTGTGAGATGCTCCACCCAGGGGGAGGAGCTAAGCATTCCCACCTGGATATAATCTGGGACAGCACAGAGGGCAGGGGCCTGCTGGACTCCTGGAGGACCAGAGCTACCAGACCTTTTTCTACGGGATCACTGCTTCAACAAGACCACTTCATCTGGACTGCTACCACCACCCTAACTAACAGCGTGTCAGGTTGTATAATTTGCATTTATTTTATTTCACTTTCATTCCTCCTGTTAAATTGTATTTTCTGACTTGTAGTCTCTCAGTGGTTTTACTTTCAAACTAGCACAGGGACCTGACTCAGGGAGGGCTCTGCTGCTCCTGCTGAGCTCTGGGGTGCAGCACACAGCTGACAAAGGACTTTGGAGTGAGCTCGTGGGAACTGTGGAGCAAAATTCACGTCCCAGTCCCTCTGGGATCGGCACATCCGGGACTTCCACGGCAGCTGGACGAAACCACAGGCTCTGCACAGCTGACAGGGGCCGTGGGGACTCAGTGTGCTTTGCACTTTAGGGTACTGGAGTACAAGAGGATGATTCCTAACACGGGAATATCGTTCCTGTTCCTGCCAAAATTGCCAAAAGCCCCACACAGATGGCAGTGAGGACATCTCTCACTTCCCACCACAGAACTCTCTCCTCTCTGGTGCTACAAGCAGTTTTAAAACAAGGATACCAGTCTCAGGCTGTACATTCATCCAGCACAAATCTCATCCTTGATGAGCAAGTACATCCATACAATTATTCTGTTAGGCACTGTGAGAGAAGTCCCACAAGCAAAGGAGCAGAAATCACATTCATGTGTAACTCTTACTCACACTGGAGTCAATGTTTCTGTTTAAATAAACTCAAGGATAAGCATTTGCAGGATCTCACTTGTGCCTACCTGGCATGGATCTTCAGGTTGCTCGAGGTTGCAAACTGCAGGTTGCAGACATCACATTTGTAAGGCTTCTCCTCTCCATGGTGCATCCGACTGTGGAACACCAGCTGGCACTTCTGGGCAAAGCCTTTGTCACACAGCTCACACTTGTATGGCTTCTCCCCTGGTGAGAAACAACACCCTCAGAGCTCTCTGTATTTACATAAGAAAGCTTTGCAATCCGTGACCTGGCCAAAGCTCAGGTGTCTGTTCTAATACTTCTTACAAATAACATCTTGGAAAATCCTGTAATCAGTCCACTGAAGTGGAACGTGCTAGAACACAGAGGATAACAGGACTATTTTTTAACACATTATGCTTGGGTTAAAAAAAAAAAAACATAAAAAAAAAGAAAAAGAAAGAAGTAATAATGTTTTTAATAGTGCCAGCTTCTCCACATTATTTTAAGAACACTGCTACTTCAGTTTCAGACTCTTTCAATCTATTCATCATTCTGAACATTTAACATTATCAAATCATCTGCTTTTTCTTGCTTGTCCAACAGCAACAGGTCTTCAACAGATAAGTCTAGTGCTCCCCTAATTTCTCATTAGTGTCTGCTGCAGAATGTTACAGGTACTTCTCCAACTATTCAGGTCCTCTTAGTGGTGAACTGTCTCCTGTAAGGGCTTGTGCAACTCTGCAGTACCAGAAAGTATAAAAATGCCTTTCTCTGCCACTGTGGCAGTGCACAATCAAACCTCATGAGTAAATAGTGTGCATTAAAACTTCAAAAGTAAAAGTATTAGACATCTAGCATGCCACTGAGTAACCAACACCATGGAATTCTCTCCCCACTCTTGCAAAAAATTCCCAGGACAATACCCTCAGAGGTACAAAGTACAGCTGGCATTCCTACCAGCATTGTCCCTGAATTCTGCATTCAAGCTCCACCTCCTGTGTGAATCTTTGGTCAGACCCTGGCTGACAGATTTTGAAACTCTTTCCTGAGGTCACAGGAGGAGCAAGGTATTCTTGTGCAGCTGTTCCTCAATATATCCTACATTTTCACAGCTCCCTGGAAAAACTGTGACCTCTGGTCAGAGCTTTCCAACATATAGAACACACAGAAAGACAAGCACAGGACTTCTCCCCTGCATCTTCTCAGGGTCCAGCTATTCATTATTCATCATCTTTTTAATTCAGACATGCTGGATTGAAATGTGTAAGTGCTCCTAAGTGGTTTCTCTTGGATGCTTGATATGACCCAAGCTCCTGGTGATGTTACTGAACGCAGAGATCATAACACCATCACACATTTCAGCTGCACATCTATGAAATAAAATCCCACATGTCGTAGTAATTCAACTAACCTCCTTCCTTTTTCAAAGACCCTAGTGGACAAGTTATAAGACTCAATTTTTTTCCCCACTCTTGTTCTCAAACATATTTTTTTAAGTTTAAAAATAGCAAGAGAAATTCTTGTATCAAGTTCAGCTTGCTTTTCATGCTCTACTGACGGTAGTTTTTGGCCACTCCACTGCTCCACAGAGCTAAAGGACAGCCAGCTCTCCTAAGTGCGCTGGTTTTGCATTGACTGATATTTAGTAAGCAGAGAAATCAGAGAAAGCATACAGAAATCAAGATGTTCAGACTAATAAAGTCCTCTCTAGCTATTGAAACTGATTATGTACTGAAAAATACTGAAACATTTCATGTTATCAGGATACTGTGTTTACCCTTGCATGCACAGTGACAGCAGACAAAACTTCAGGAGGAAAAAGTCAGAACGTTTCTAGTCCTACACTCCCAGGCTGTGTGTGATCCCAGGCCACCACAGCCCATGAGTGGCTTACCTGTGTGAGTTCTTACATGTGTTTTCAACTGATTGCACTGTGTGAAGGCCTTCCCACAGAGCTGGCACACGTAGGGTTTCACCCCTTTGTGTATCCTCATGTGCCGACGGAGGCTGCTCGCTTCGGAGAACACCTTCCCACACGTGTTGCACACTGGCTTGGCTTTGGAGAACTTCTGGTCCAGCTCCTCCCCCGAGCTCTCCAGCTGGTAAGTGCCCTTGTCACTGGCTATGTTGGACATGCAGTGCTCCTTCAGGGCACAGCTCTGCTGAGGCTTTCCCCGTTTCTGCTTGGCTGCCATGGTCTGGGTCAGGATATCCTGTGCCGCCAGCGTTTCGCTGGCCACCACCGCTGCCAGCTGCAGCTCCGAGTTATCGCTGCCCTGGGCAGCCTGCTCTGTTATCTGGGTGGCCAGCTTATTTGCATCTAAAAACATCTCAAAGGATGTGTTCTCAGCCACCTCGTTCTGATACTGTAGGGATTTGTTCTCTGTGTTTTTGGGGGGGCTGAAATTCTTCTTTCGCTTTTTGGGTTGAGGAGATTTCTTTTCTAAAGCTGCTTTCTTCGCCTGTGGTTGAACCAACTCTGCAGCAGCAGCATCTTCCTTCTCCTCCCGGTTATTGTAATCTCGGAGAGTCAGGAGGCAAGTCTGCTGGTTCATTTCAACATTCCCAGTGATACTGGATGTCTCTGTGGAAGAGGGACTAGCAATAAAAGCAAAGTCCTCCATCTTGATCTTGCATTTGGTGACCACTTCTTCTACTTTGAGATAGTCGGCAGCCTGGTGAATCTCTTTAACATTCCAGCTGCAAGGAAACAAGACTTGGGTGAAACATTCTGGATAAAGCAAACATTTGTTCTGCACCAACTGTGTCACAAAAGGACACATTGCTGCTTGGACCAGACTGTCAGAAAAAGTAACTTTGAGAATACACAGCAACATTTAATTTCTCGGTGCTGTAGTGCCACGAGGCTCTGGGCTCTAAAATGTCAATTATTCCTGAACTGCAGGTCCGTGTCTAGTGGGGTCTGCAGACCCTCAAACTGGGGATTTTTAGTTACATGCCTCTTAGAATTTTAAGTCAAAATTCAACTGTATGGTGATGAAGCCAGACATGGGCTTGTTGGTCCAAACAGCTCAGATATAACAGAACAAAGGGATAAGAAATAACAAAGGAATAAAACACTGGAAAATAAAATACATAGAGTACCATTTCATAAACTTTCTGGCCAAAGTCTCAGGTAATTCACTAGCAGTGCATTCACCTCAGCACTTCTGTGGCAGGTATTAATCTTATTTTATAAAACAATTTGCAAATAGTCTTAATTCTGTATCAGCTGCACACAGAAACCAGTAATACCATGGAAGTCCTCATTTAAATCACTGCACTCTATTTTTCAGTTCCTGCCACACATGCTTTGATGGTTTAGGAAAAAATTATCTGGAAAGGTGGCAACACTACCATGAGTGCACTTACAGATTTACAGCACCTTAAAGAGAGATTCATGGTAAACAATCTCATGCTAACAATTCTAACATAATAATAATAATAAACAATTACTCTCCATATGAGCACAACTGTTTCAGAATCTTGTACTACATGAGTGCTGGGTTCAAAGTGCCCTCCTGGTGTCACTCATGCATCCTCCACCTCTGAGCACAACAGACTTTGCAGGCAGCTGCCTCAGCCCCTGAAGGGTCACAGGACAACCTGACAGGTGTCACCTATAGCCAAACAGTTCTCTCTGGGCAAGAATGGTGCTTTCACCTTCCTCCTCCTTCAGAGATCCACCTGCTCAGAAAATCCAGAAACTCTCCTGCTGCAGCCCCAGATGGACATCAAGAACTCTGCACAGCTCTGCTCACGTGTAATTGGCAAAGCACCAATCACTAACTTCAGCTCTGCTGCTGTTAATGCCTGTAGCTAATAAAAAAAAAAAAAAAACACCCTGCACCTCTGCACCTGTGTACTTAGATTAATGAATATGAGATTTCATACTTCAGTAGAAAAAAACCCCAGTTTTTAAGGCTGCATTTGACATCAGACATTGAGAAAGAAGTAAAAATCATGGACTTGGTACTTTTAAGGAGCCACACCTCCCTCATGAGAGATCAATCTCACTGAGAAAAAGGCACTGCAAAGAAAAAAGCATCCTCACTGTATGTGAAGCAGCACAATAGGCACTAAAGCAATGCAGTAATGAGAGGAAATGCTTTTTCTGTGACTTCTTTGGGGAAATGTAATATAAAATTTTAAGTAACAAATCATGCAAATTCTAACAAATGTGAATTTTAAAATTATGCCTATCTTCATCCATCCCTCAGACTTAAGTCTCTATCACATTCACAGTTCCTGTGTGTTTCTGAAGAAAAGGACTACTGTAATTCACCCCCAGACACACACTTGTCCTTCCCTCTCCTGGTAATCATGCAGGATGTTTTATCTCCCCCAAAGCACACAGAAACAGCAGCAGATTGAAGCTATCAATCAGTGAAATATCAGACAACACACCTTTACTTTGGTACTCACATGTCATGGGGTATTTTAAAGCATACAAACAGATGAACTTCAAGTTGTTAATATTCATCACATTCACTGCTATTTATTTCTCCAAACCTTATCACAAAAAATCCAGTTCTGCCTTACCACAAAGTTTACTTCCCTATTCCCCTTTAACAGCATGATACCTGTCAAGGTTTAAGTTTCCTGTATAAATAAATTCCAGAAGCTTTTGGAATCCATCAGCTTTCACTTGAGTCTGATCCAAGACAACGTTGTTGTCAGATGCGTCTCTGTAAAAGGCCCCGAAATACTCGCTGAAGGAGGCAAGCACATTCCTGTGTGCTTTGAACTGGAATTCCCCGATGACCACGGTGCAGTCGCAGAGGAATCCAGCCTCTCGCTGCTTGTTCAGCCTCTCCAGCAGGTGCTCACAGTGATGGGAATA
This sequence comes from Aegithalos caudatus, assembly GCA_013389925.1. Lineage (NCBI taxonomy): Eukaryota > Metazoa > Chordata > Aves > Passeriformes > Aegithalidae > Aegithalos > Aegithalos caudatus. Next base: position 855,426 of record WEIU01015632.1, read on the forward strand.
CTGCATTTTGAGAACGCGCTGCAGACGCTTTCTGATCTGCCAAAGTAAAACAAAACAAAGCAAAACAACAAAACAACAACAAATCAATTTGTATGCAAGATTTCAGCTTTTTTACCCCTTGACAGAGTTAACGATCACGAAGCACTCCGTGTCCGGACCTGCCCGTGCTCGCTCGGGACAGTCTGGCAGCAGCAAGGGACGGCGAGATGGTGGCTGCTGCTCGACCCGGGGCGCTGCGGCTCCAGCGGCGGAGCGCGGGGGCGCGGG
>WEIU01015632.1:859259-876567 GCA_013389925.1 Aegithalos caudatus
GCTGAGCAGCCGCGGCTCCCTAAAACGTGGAGTGCGCGGTCAGCGCCGCCCCGACACACCCAAACCTCCCCAGCCCCGCCGGGAGGGTCCGGGGCGTGCAGGCGGCTCTGCTGGGCCGGCCCGGGACCCCGACGGAGCCTCCGAAGCGTTGGCCCCACCGGGATTTGTCCTGCGCTCCCCTCGGTGTGCGGGCGGTGGGAGGGATGCGCCCGTGGCCGCCGAGGTCTTATCTAGGAGAGCCCTGCGGTGATGGAAGCTCAGAAATGCTGAATTTTATTCAACGGGTTCAAGAAATATTTTTCCTCATCGATTTTGGCAACACGGAGCTGAATTTGTGAAAACGTGAGACGCAGAGCGCGGAGAGCTGTGTGGAGCAAGGGTTGTGAAGGAAAGGTGTTGTGGCTTGTTCTCCCTTAGCAATTCCTCTTCCTGTGCTCAGGCTTTGGCATTGGCATGAAGAAAAAACTCTCCAATGTGTGCCAAAGGCACAGCCTCAAACGTACCTGCTTTGTGCCAGGGCACAGCATCAAACCTGCCTACGGAGTGCTGAGCTCCAGCAATGCCTGCTTGAGGGAGGAATGCCATCCTGTGCCATCACCATCGCAGGAATTGGCTGCTCAGTTACCTCTGCTGTTAGTTCCGACCATAGATAAACATTTTTTTGTATTTCTGTAACTGGCATCAAACACTTACAGAAGGTTCACCAGACCTGCGGGCACACGTGTGCGACACAGACATAACCCTACAGACTGGGCTTGGGCATCATCAGTGTTGATTTACCAACGTCCCGTTAATATCCTCTGTTTGACCAGTGCCATCTTGTGGCCTTCTGTTTTTTACTTTGCACAGAGGATGGAAGTGAACTTCGGTACTTAATTTTTTTTTTTTAGTTCTGTTTGAAAGAAACCCTCTGCAGCCAGAATAAACAGAAACAGGAGAGGCCGACCCCACACACTTGAAGATATGTAGGGCCTTTCTGGTACTGGAATCTGAATTTACTTAATAAATCTGATCCAGCTAAAACGAGCACTGGCTCTACTGATGGTAATGTTCTTTCTTAGTTCAAACAATTGTATTTTCACTGTTTTATCTTGTTTCCAAGCAACAAGTTTCACTTAGCATCAAATACTTCATTTCAGACTCTCAACAAAACATGCAGAGCCAAGGTATTTCATGTGCTTAGGACATTATTTTTCAAATTAAACTCTACTTGACTTAAAATTGTCTCTCTGAAAAAAAAAAGTCTCATCTTCTAAATGTACCTGGTTTGGTGGCTTTTAAAATGATTTTTTTAGCTGTCCCTTCTGAAAGGGATGATAAGATGAAACTTCCAAGTTTGTGTAGTCAAAAAAAAAAAAAAAAGTATGTGCTCTGCTGATCCACATGTCAGAAAATGCTAAGGATTTCAGAACATAGTCTACGTTTGTTTCTATTTATTTATGGAAACAAGGAAAACTGCAATGTGACATGGTTGGAGAGAGGACAACCAATGGAGCCGTAGGTACAGCTTGCTCCTGCTTCTGAAAAGCCTGCACAGCTGCCCTACGTGCCCCAGTGAAACAGGCCGAAAAACGTGCTAATGTGGCTTTTTAGGAATGCAAACAGAAGCTCTCAGCTGTTTCACTCTGAAGTGTTTAAAACTATTTGCAAGTGTATCAAAGGAATTGTATTGAATGTCTCTCCTCAGAGCAGATCGGGGAAAAAAAGTCACCAGGCAGTCAGCAGTAATTACCTGCCCCAGCCTCTCTATCTTGTATCGTCTGGCATTAAGCCAATTTTCTTCCCCCATAATATACGTGCTCACTTTAATATCTCCAGATTTGTTTAATTTCAAATTCGTTTTAAAATCCTGTTTATGCTTGGGAGAAGAGGAGCTCTTATGCTCAGTAGAGTTATGAGAAGGGCATTACTGGGGGTCACACCCCGGGCTGCCCTTCTGTTACTTTGGGATTTGGGGTTGCACATCCTGGGTGACTTGTGGAATGCCAGATGCTCGGGAATTAGCAGCGAGCGGTCGGGAGGTTCTGTAGGAGGTGTTTAGGCTGACTTTTGAAGGGCAGCTGGCCCAGGTGTGTTGAAGGTGGGCGTTGTTGCCGTTCGAGGTCAAACACACGGCATTTGCTGTGTCAGGCTCTGACCAGAGGTGACCCAGCCCTGTGTGTCCTCCCAGCCTTCCTTTTGCATGGTCATCTTCTGGCGTGCTCTGAACACCCCAGAGCTTCCTGTCCCTGGGGGAAAACTGATCCTCTTCTGTGGAGAACCTAGAGAAAAAAAAAAAAAAATTCAGCAGATGGTGGGTGAAATCCTTTAGGGGATCCCATAGGTCTGCTGGCATTGCAGGACGGTAACATTACAGTGCAAACAGCTCTGAGGGTGTTTTGGGAGCTGGCAGACCTGGCCCACCCAGGGGATGAGCACAGCTCCCCCATTCCACATTTCCAAGCGCTCCTTTCTCAGGATGAGGGCTCAGCCGGGCTGATTCCAGCTGTGGTCCTGTGTGATAGGAACTGTCCTGAGCCCTGCTCCTCTCCTGCCTCTGCCTTGGCCTCTGCTTTCAGTCACCTCTCAATGTCGTTGCCCTTTTTCACTCCCCGTACATGAAAGCAGCAGGATTTTATCTTACACTGCTTTCATTAATCTGTTCCCAATGTAGGATTTAGCTTTCTTGCGTTAGCTTAAAAACAATCGTGGTTGTTTGGGTTGGATGCGATGTGTCGCTGCGCTGCAAACCAAACCAAGGAAGATTTAAATCCCGTTTAAGAAGTTTGTAAAGATGGACAAGTACGGATTCACATGTTGGTGTGACTTTGTGTGCAAATTTAAAGTACGCTTTGCCATGTATTTGAAATGACCAACAAAAGCTGGGAATTCTGCTAAGCACTCCCCAAAGTTGTTGGCAGAGGTGATAGCACACAGAGAGTTTGTAAGAACAGCGTGAGCAGAGTTAACGTTGTACGGAGATATGGAGTCTAACAACACAGTTCAAGTTGACCTTGCTTAAGAGGCAACAAAAAGTGTCTTAAGGAAAAAGAATAATTATCAAAGAGTAAAGAATGGTTTAATTCAAAGGCTGTTTAACCTCCGACAGGTCTGGCAAACATTAATAGAACCCTACCCTAATTCTGTTTGTAGATTGCCTCAACAAGGGGTACCTTCAAAATGTGGTTGGATGTGGTATCTAAGGGTATTTATCAGGAAAAGGAACAGAAGAAGCATATGTCTCAATTATTTATACATAAGTAATTTCATGGTAAAGTGAAGACATGCAATCAAATCTTTGTAAATGCTAAAAACCACGGACTAAAGACGATGTAAGAATATAATAACTTTCTGTGCCTTTCTTTGCCCAATTCTCTGCATTCAGCTCAACACATCCAAGCATCCAATCAAGCCCAGGAAGCGCTAAACCTCTGGCAGCAGAGCCTGGGAGCCCCACAGTGGCTCCGGGTGCTGTGCTGGGTGACCCTGCCCTGCCGTGGCTCGGGTCAGGTCCATTTCCAAGCTCTGTGCCACAGCCAATGCTCAGGCACCTGGGGCACGGCTTTTACCTCCTGCTTTTGCACTTCTCAGGCTCAGAGCCCCGTAACTTGGGCCTAATGGTATCTTAAAATTAAGCTTTATTAGTTAATTTTTTTTAAAAAATAGTGTGTACTCAACTCTAGCTGCAGCTCTGGATGATGCCTTCCAAACCCCCAAAATCCATACAAAATGATGTTGGCAAAGTTTGGGTCCGTGCTTAATTCCCACCTGGATCAGACCTAAAAATGACAGTGGTTTAGGAGTAGAAGGGACTTATTTCTATTTCTCTTCGGTCACTTGAGTTTTGTATTTCAAAGATTTCAGCAGGAAGAGCTGATCCTCTGTGCCTGCTGTTCCGCACCTCTTATCTGCGCTGTTCTCTCTTGCTCTTGGTCCTATTTTTCCAACGGTAGATGGCAACAGCCATTCATTTGTAAAACACTGGAGTGGAACTCGGGGCATTAACACAGTTTAATGTGCAAAGAGTGGAATTTAAGTGAAACTATGTGCAAATAGTTGGTTGTTTTGTGGGTTTTTTCTGTGTTCCCCCCTTTTTTTTTTTTTTTTTTTTTTTTTTTTTTTTTTTTAAAGTACAGACAAACTGCTATTAAATTGAAACCTTTGTAATTTAAATAAATTCTTGTTATGGAATCCAATTCAAAGCAAAAATTTAAAAAATGTTATTTAAGCCTCACAGGAAGGCACTAAAATAAATTGTCATCCCTATGTAAAAATGCATTTTTAATGTATATTCCAGATAAACTGAAGACATTAAGAAATGTTGGTTAATACTAATACTAATACTACTTTTTATTCCCTTTCAAATTTGCTCAAAACACTACTAATTTGCAGTTTATGTTTGGTTGAGAAAATAATGAAAACATATCTTTGCACAAATTGAAGAATTTTATTTCCAGTTATCCTGTTTAGGATTCACCTTGGTAAAGTGTTTTGACAATTTGACCCCATTGAAAACAGTGTCAGAGATCAGCATTTTCAGATATTAAATTTTACTTTTGCCTCTAAAAATGCACTGTATGATTTGAAATTAGATGTGCAAACGTCAGGCTTTCCAGTGCACAGCAATGTGTTGTAGGATAAATTGCTTTCCATATTTCTCATTTATTTAAATAAATTTACTGCTGGCTTTTGTGGAATACGCACTTTGTTTCCCAAAAGTGAACGCGGGAGTTGCGTGAGTGAGGAAGGTAATCATCAATTACAAAGTTATAACCAAGTCACAGGACTTTTGGGAATTTTACAGCTGCAAGCCGAAGTTCTCGTGCATTATCATAGCGTTCTGGTTTGCCACGATAACGAGTTTAAAGGCTGGATTTTCTCTGTTTTTGTTGAAAAGATAATCAGACTTTAGTACATTAATGATGGGATATTGGCAGCTCCGATAATTTCATAGGAAACATTTTAGTGTTGCAATTAGTATTTTAATAAGGGTTGTGTTTTTTTTTTTTCTTATTACAGTATTTGGTATTATCTTAATTGTACAGTTGGGCGCTTCACAAAACGAGGCAGAAAGGATGAAAACTGACTGAAATGAAGCGGTGAGGGGGGTTTGGTCCCAGGACTGCTACTGCCTCCAGATGTGCCCATCTGAGCTGCTTGGATCCTGTGCAGCCCGCTGGGAAGGATCCCGCTGCCCTTTCCCGAGGATGGGGAATGCTGAGCAGAGCTCTCCTGCTCTCCCCCTGCCCGGGGCAGGAGAACCATGGAGCTCTATTGTTCCCGGACAACCCGGGTATAAAAACTGTCCTCTAGCTCGCAAACCTCCAGCATCAGCAACATTTACCAAATCGCCGTGTTTCAACTTTTCCTCGCCGGTTCTGAGCCTCCTGAAGAGCAGAATTCCATCGCTTCTTTCATCACTCTAATATTCCTTTAAACAACTGTATCATGGGATCTATTGTACTTAGCTGTAGTGTGTCTACCGTACAGCCCATGTTTTTCATCACAGGAAGCAGCTTGAACTGCTTATAACACATGGAGTAGATATTTGTCTTGCTTTAGAACAGCTTTATATCGTTCAGCTGGCTTTACAGCCTCTTCTGTGTCTACAGATAAGTACGGTTAAGGATAATCCTGAAGTTTTTATCTCCTGCATCGCCAGCCCACACTTTCGTTACCATTCCATGTTGTGCTGCTCCAGGCAGCTTTGAACAGCCTTAGCTGCACAATTAAGGGAGTGAACTGGCAAAACTGCTAATTTCTCCCCCTTCCCTTTCACTCTTATCTCCTATTCTCTAAGGTACACGTCTTTATCTACATGTTTCCAAGAAGGTGTTCAATTAATAACTCAGACAAGTCAGAGCTGATAGGATCTTTTCATGTATTAATTTAACTCTTCCTTTCAAACGGAGTGCCAGAAAAAATCACTGTTTTCATGTTTTCTCTATTTATTCTGGCTGGATTTTTTTTTAATTGAAGTTGCAGGCTGTAGTTCTTTGATTCTGCTCCCAAGAAATTATCAGGGATTACAGTAGTGGCCTTACAGGTAATGGGGGGGTTCTCACTGATGTCTTGACTAGTGGCTTTCTTCTCTATTAATGTTGATTTTAAATTGTTTTTATTTACAGCAAAAAGATAAACCCACAGACTTAGCCAGGCAGGATATAGAAGTATTAGGTGGTTTGTTACTCAGTTTGTTATGTTTGTTTTTTTCTCTGATAATAAAAATGTAACTTAGCTGATGAGTGAAACAAAACTGATTTTCAGTGGACAATCACAAGGCTTGTCCAAAGGCAGAAGTTTATTGGTAAGTGAATGATTTAGCAGTTACAGAGAATGATGTTTAAAACTCCCTGTTCTTTCATTAGACATGAAGGACAATATGTTTATTTTACATCTGTGTTGGTCTTGCAGCAGGTTTAAACTTGCAGCAAGAGCTAAGTTGATTTGATATTAGGAAAAGAAATCCTTTTGGCTCTTATCTGCAGTTTGAATTGATCTTGTCCTGAGAAGAGACTCTCGTCCTGTGAGCTGTGAGATGAAGAAAAACCACAGTCCCTGTTGGCTAGAACTGGAGATGAGGATGCTCCACTCCACAGAGCAGCAGGTTGTTTAGTGAACATGAAATGAATAAATTTTCCCTGAAAAAACAGGTAACCAACTCACTAAAACATGATGTTGTATACTGGAAAAATTCTTTAAATTTTTTAAAAGAAAAAATTCTCCTCTCAGGGAGCCTTTTTTGTTTTGTTTTGTTTTATTGGAAGTGAAGATAATGAGTCTTTATTGGTGTTTTTAATACCAAAATATTATTTATAAAGTATTTCTTAGCTTTCTATTCCTATGGCTTATGAGTCCATGTTCTAATTGCTTTCAGAAAGAGCAGCCACCATGAATTTGAAACTCAATAGATGGCAAATTCTGAAAAATGACAATAGACGCTCCTGATTTTCCTTGTGAAATCAGAGGAACCTTTCAGTGAACAATTTCCCAGAAATAAATGTATAGAATCTATAAATAGTGTTAGGCAGTACAAAAATTGTTATGCAATACAGAAAAAAATTACCCATTAATAAGCTTTTTGATATTCATCTTTCTACCAAGTTGATTTTTCATTTTGCAATCACAAGGACTTTCCATAAGGATTTTTTTCCTCAGAAATGCCATTTTTAATGTAGCAAACTCATACCACCAGGAGAAAAAGCTGGTTTATATCCACTGAGGATCATAAACACAAATTGCTGACTCTGTGATTAATACAGTGGTTTAGTTGTCAGTCTATTTCATGGAAATCTTGTGAGTAGAAAGTTCAAGCTTAAAAGGCTCAGGGATCCAGCAGTTCTGGAATATTCCAAGCATTTTGCTTCTATTTCCAGGTTTATCTTGGTAGTACCACCAAAGCAGGTGACACATGAAGCCACAGGTGACACAGGAAGCTGCAGGTGACTTTGTGGCTTGGCAACGTTACTTTAAAATTTGATTTAGTCTTGTAATAAAGCCTGTTCACATCATGTTTTAAGTGTGGTTCTCTACTGCAAGTTCTGGCCAGATATCTCAGATAGTTCAGGATTTTTCAGCTTAAAAAAATACGCAAGAAGGAACAATATTTAAAAGGGTGGAAGTCTACTTTATCAAAGCCAAGCCCTGAAACATTTTATTTCCCTTTTTAAAAAAAATGTATAGCCAGGGCTTCGAGTGTTTTCCATCTTGAAGATTTGCAAGGTAAATTGTGCATTTTAAATGAGCCCTTTCTAACGATTAACAGGTCTGTACTTCATTGGTTGAAGATTTGGGAACCAAATGTGAAAGCCAAAGGAGATATTCCTGAGAGCTCATTGGAATAAAGGCAGATCATGGGCTGGCCCCAGGCTGCTGCTTGACAAGGAGGGTTATGAACTGACAAAGTTCCTTAAAGGAATGCTTCAAGGACAAAATGCAAACATTTCCATAGGGTGCAGCCATCAATCAGCAGGGGGATGTTCTTGTACACCAAGTACAACCCAGCAGAGCTTTCCAGTGACCTTAAAGCACTGGCCAACATAGGAGCTGCTCCAGTAATTACAGATTACATTAAGTAGCCAGTAAAAGCCAACAGCCAACTACCAGGCAAACCTTTTATACATTATTAAAATCATATCCTTCCCAGAAGATTCAAGCTAATAAAATTGAAGTTGATAATGCAATCAGTAAAAAGCAGGTTTGAAAAAATAATAAAATTCTCCTTTGTTGATAATGTCCCAAGAAATCCTTTGTTTTATATAGTGCCTAATATATGTAAGTGTGGAAATAATCCCTCAGGTATATTAACAGTTTCAGTTGCACATTCCCTGAGACTGCCTTGAATTTTTTATAATTACATTTTATTAAGAAATAATTGTAATATATCAAGTGTGGCTTGCACTTAGATTAAAGATTGAAGGCTGTGGTTACATAATATTTCAGCAATTTAAATAAATTAAATATAGAAAACATTTTAAATGTATGAAATTGGAAGGATTTTTCTCATGTTTCAAGAAGCTAGTTTGCCTTCCTGAGCAACTGCCTGGGACAGTTTGTTACAGTCCCTGAAAAATCAGAAGTATTAGAGGTTTGACATCAGAAAAGGAAGAGGGGAAAAAAACACTTTGTAGGTAAGGAGACCAATATTTCCTGCTAACATTTTTAATAAATCACTTATGAGTGGATAAATTCTATGGACTTCTTAAAGGAGTCCAGGTGTGCCTGACTCTCAGACCAAAAGTTTCTGAAAACTTGGCATTTTGAGGGATTGACTGAAGAAGAAATTTTCTTCTTGTTGGCCAAAGCAGTGTTTTTTATTGTATAATAGAACCAGGGTCTCCTGTGTTTGAGAATTGACACTACACTGCAGCTGCTTTTGTGAGGTTATTGGTCAGACTTTGATTTCATATGACTCTTAAAATGTTAAAACAAGGTATATACTATTCCCTTATATCTTTGACAAAGTTTAGGACAAAGGGTTAATAGTGAAGAATACTCCATGACTGGATTACTTTTCTGTTTCTGTGAGCCTAAAGGGTCTGAGACTCAGCTGTAAAACTGTCAGCAAATGAGTTGAGTGTGCACTGAACATCTAGAACACAGCTCAAAGCAGAATGTGGGCAGATTTTCTGTGTGATAAAAAATAAATATGGCCAGGATAAATCAGTTTCATGATGTATTTTGCACACTATAGTTGCAACAATCTCTCCCTTCAGTCATTAACTGGCATGGTAGAGCAAGATCCAGCCATGCCAAGTGAAGACCTACCTGTTTACTGTTTCTTCAGGTCTCCAAAATGATTAGAAATGTGTTATGTTTTATGCATTAGACCACAACTTAAAGCAAGAAGTACTGCCTGGTTTGTTCCTGGGGAAGGAAATACTGCTTCCAGCAGGAGTTAACTGTGAGTTTGTCGTTCTTAATTTAGGCAGTTTGTTACTCCAGATCTGCATATAGTCTTAGCTATGGCTTTTGAACAAAAAAATGCCCCCAAAAGTCTATTTTTACTTTTTAAAGTCAGATTCCTTATTTCAAAACCAAAGTGTAGGTTCCTGTTTTTGTAAAAAACAAACAAACAAAAAAAAAACCCCAAGCAACCCTCTTGCCCCAGGCCTGATTCTTTGTTGTTCACAGTCTCAGAAATCTTGTCTGAAGCAGCAAATAGATCAAGGAGTAGCAGCACAGCAGCCCAAAGTCAGCTCATGTGCAGGTCCAGTGCAGTCCTTGGAGCAGTGCCTGCCTGCTGGGGCTGAATTTCTTCTCTATCTTCACTGTGTGACTAGAGATTCTGTTTCAGTTCTTCAGAGGTGCCCAAGAAAACTTTGTAATTGATGTTTTCCACTCCTTTTCTTTCTCTGCTGGTTCTGTATTTTGGTAGAATCGTGTTTCCCCAGCTTTCAGATGTGTGCTTGGACGCTGGAAAAACTCACTCTCATGCATAATGAAAGAGGAAAAGTTACAGAAGAGAAATTTCTTGGCTGGAGTCTCCATTCCTGCTCTGTATCTTGCTCTACAAGCTCCCACAGCAAGTGAGTGGTGGAGCCAAGAATAGAACACCACTTCTCTGACACCCAGTCCAGTGCCTTAACCCCTGTCTCCCGTGAGAAATTTTGTTTCACTTTTCTGTGCAGTGCAAAGATAAGATCATATTTTATTTTGGTGCCTAAATTGATCTCTAGGGTGAGTGGATAAAGTTGGGAAATAGCCAGAGAATAACACAATGTAAACAGTGAAATGTAAGGTTATATATATAACACAACAGCTTCTCAGACTGCTGTGTGTCTAGATAGAATTAATTAAAAACTGTATGAAGCCTTTTAGTTCTTTCAGGGTTGTTTTGAGCACATGAGGACTTCTTCAGTGAAAAAAACAGGATTTATTTTTCTCTGCTGGATTTTGTTTGAGAGAAGCCAGTGGAGAAGTTCTTTGCTCTGTAGCATAAAGTGCTTTTCATCCCTGATAGCACTTGCTTTGTTGGGATAACAGCAGGTGTTGTGTTGCCTGTTTGGGGATAGAAAAGGAATTTTGGGGAAAAAATGGATTTAGGGTGGGTTGATTAGTTTGTCCTCCAGAAAGAGTTTGAGTTCTGACAAATCAGGGAGGTGTCACCTTGCACTGAATTTTGGGCAAAGTAAGAGCTCCTCTTTGCCAGCCCTTCCCAACATGTGAGCAAGGGGTGAGTGCTAAGTGCCAGAGGTGCAACCTGGATCCCTCCTCTCTTTTAAAAGCATATAAGTTTGACGAGAAAATATTTTGGAAAGATTTATTTCTGAAATCTCTTCATACATCGTGAAGGGGTGTGGATGTGTATGTGCAGGGAAGAGAGATTACTGTAAAAGGATAGAAAAGAGGTATTTTTAGCTTTCAGCCTATGCTCTTTAGCCATGTTTATTGTTCCTATACAGGCATTTGCAATACAAATTGCTGAAATGCATTTGAAAATGGCCCTGCATTATTCCAGCTACCTGGAATTGTGGGTGCACACACAAATTGCTGGGGACAAGATGAAGTGTGACTTTACAGCACCACTGGGACAGGGGCTTCCTTCTCCACTGATGGCAAAATAACACATTTCCATGCTCACTGGCTAGAAATGATAGGGAATTTTTTGGCAGTGCCTTACACTTGGGAACTCTTTATTTCTCACCACTGAAACGTTTTGTGGGAACATGCCAGTTTCAGTGAAACTTCTGTAATAAAATGTTTCTTTTCAGGCTAGGATTTAGAGGGGGTGGGCTCTAACCCTGATCTGTTTCTCTGAGAAGAAGGATTTAACCCCCAAAGTCTTCACATTCCAAGAGAGTCCTAATTCTCGGTTATGATGATGTTTGAGTGCTTTTTTCTTCCCCCTGAGCTTCTTTAAAAATAAGCAAAACCTCCAAACAACAAGCAAATCCCACTTCTAAGGTCATCTTGTTGTGATTGAGAGTGCTTCTGGAATTCTGAAAGGATTTCTGGGATGGGAAAAATTGTTTTCCTTCTCTTTCAACTTTGCACCTCACCACTCTGTCACGAACTTTGCACGTGAGATTTTGCTCCTGATGAATGAGCTCTCAGCCATAAAGACTGCTGTGAACTAGGCTTAAGGACTTCCCTGAAAAATGAAAACCAAAAGGCTAAACCACAGTTACCTTAGGAAATGTGAAGAAGGAGAAAAATGAGATGTTTGCTCTGCTGCCTCTTCTCTAGGGTTTTGTCACTTGTTCTTCACAGATTCTCCTGTGCAGAACTGGCAGCTCAAATATGAGACATGGATGGAGATTGCTGTGGGATCAGGGAGGGACTGCTGGGATCTCAAGGGATTGGCAGGTGATGGGATGGCTCTGCTGGAACTGATCCCCTCACAACACCAGCCCTGATGCTTCATCTGAAGGAAATCACAAATTGGCTCTTCACCTTCATGGGCTTTTTTGGTTTCTGAAGTTAGGAGCGCCAGCTGCAGTGTGAAATAAATGTAAATTCCATCATTGTTCCTTCTGGAATCTGATATTTATTGTTATTTACTGCTTGCTGTAGTTGTGGCTACAATTTTTTTTTTTTTATTTTTTTTTTTTTTTTTTTTTTTTTTTTGTCATTATCTGCGTGACAAATGAAAGAAAAGAGCTGAATTTTGACCTCAGATAAGTGTGGCTGACCAGTGATTATACTCTGCCTTCTTCCAGGCAGCAGATACCAAGAGGTTTCAGAGCTGTCAGAGTGGTCATGGTCATGTCTTTACACAGAGTTGTATCAAAGTGGAAAGTTTAAATTTTACAAATCACTTTGCGTGTACTCATCCTTCTCTGGGGAAAAAATGGTCTAAGAGCTGTTTAGTGTGCTCTTATTATGGTGATGAGTGCAGAATGAAAGAAACAAATGGGAATATTTTAGAAAAACTTGCAGAGACATTTTTAAAAAGAATGACTCTGTAGTCAAAGCACCATGACACAGCACTTGATGGGTTTTTAATACACACTGGGTTTTAGTGCTGTGGATTCCTTTGGGGATTCCATGTCCAGCAGAAAGTTCTGGGCAGTGCTATCTGTACTCATGTCCTGAGCAGAAGTAGCAGCACATAACATACAAGGGAGTAATTCTGATCTGATGGGGGGGAACTGAACACCCTGGGCTGCTGCAGGCTCTGTCTGTGTGCTCTGTGTTGATACAAGGTGTGGGTCGATGTGTGCTCTCACAAAAGCCTCCACAAACTGAGACAACCCCTTACTGAGGATGCTTTCCTTCTTTGTATCTCTCAAAATCTCTTCCAAATCAACTGTGAATGTAGCTGAATAAAGTCTGGCAGTGAATCTGTGCTTTTATAGCAAGGAGTGCTATGCACAAAGTGATTTGGAAACACTTTTCAAAGAGGATGAATATGGTTTGTCCCAGCTAGTGTGGAAGTCCTACAAAATTCCTAGTGGAGGATTGCAACAGAATGGAATATTTGCTGGGTGCTGGAGGGAAAAAAAGTAAAAATATTTTACAGTTTTTCTAAGTGATTCTTGTGAGTTTGTTTCTTCAAATTTGTTTCTGACAAACTGTTTTATTCTCTATTAATTTTAATAAATTAAAAACATTTTTCATTTCTAGGTAGTTTCTGCTCAGTCTTTGAACCTTGAGGCTGATTGTTTTAATTCCATAGGGTCTGGAGGATGGGGTTCTTTGTTTTGGTACAATAACCACACAATAACCAGCCATCGTTTTCTGTTCCTCGCTCTCTTAACTTTCATACTTTATGTGACACTATTTGCATTTTAGCTCCAGCAGGCATCAAATAAGATGTTTAATTAAAAATGTTATTGGAGGTCCAATTCAAGATCAAAGATCACATGCTATCAGAGATCCAGTACTTTGATACCACAATAATAGGTACCTTAGAAGTAGTCAGATGGGTTAGATTAGATAGCAATTTATTTTAGCTTGTTTCCTTTTCCTTAGTACTCATTCCAGATACCATAACTGCTAGAAGTTTTAAGAAGAAGCAGTAATTTTTGAAGTGAAAAGTAAAAGGCTCCCAGTTTAAACAAAACTGGTCAAAAAATTATGGAAATAAGAAATTGAGATCTTTAGAATATATAGGACCAAAAGCATAATAAACATTGACTGGGAGCATAATCCTGAATGCTAACAGAAGTCCATTTGTTGTACCAAACATTTTGTCTAATTTAATCTTCAAATGTATTACTGCCAGAAAGAATAGAAATTTCAGGCTTTAAGGTGTTGATTACTCTTGAACTTCAGCTTTAAGTGCTGGTGCTGGTAGTGTCTCCCACTGAAAAGACCATTTTAATGATCCTTGTCATCCATCTCAGCGAAGTCTGTGCATGTGTATTATTTACAGATCATTCTTTAAACCGGTAAATAAGTTGTGTATCCAGACAGGAACAAGAGATAAAATTAAGCTCAGTTGCCATCAGAGCACAACAACGACGGTGTGTGAATTTGAGCTCCTTGCAGAGCTCCTGACACAAAACTCAAAAGAAAGAAGAGGCGAGGTTGGTTCATTCCTTGGCCGTGCATCTGCACAGCGAGTGCTCAGGTCTCACAGGACATTAATCACCTCTGCAGAGATGCAGGAACCCTCCACTTCTAACACAGCCCACGGCACTTAATGGAGCTGGCAACGTGCTTTTACCTTTTGTTCTGCCTCTGGATTACTTTGATTTGAGATTAAGTAATCTAAGTCTCTGTTTGGTGAAGAACAGCCCTTTTAAAATTATTATTCTTCTTCCACATTTATAAATTATTCTAACAGCTCTTCCGGCTAATAAATCATAACTAGGTTGGTTCTAATGCATTTGAACTATCAGCCAGCATGTGCAGAATGTTATCAGTTTTCATGTGCTACAGATAGCGGAGGTGGAAAAGTGATTTTCGAATGGTGTTGAGCTACTGCGAAGATTTTCCATTTGCTTCTGAGCCATTCCCTTTGTGCCGTCTCGGGGGTTGGAAGGGAGGGGCTGCGATGTATGATGTATGATGCCAGGAGGGACTCTCCACAAAGCTTCCTTTGGTACCAATGGAATCCAAAATTTGATCCCTTGGCTGGGCAAAGCGCTGGGATTCCCCCAGACAGCGGAGCAGGACTCCGGCTCCTGCTTCCCAACCCCCAAAAGACTTTAAACGACTTTCCATGTTTTTTTTTTCTTACCCCGAAGTGGCTTTGGAAACACGGCAGGAATGCAAATAAACGTGTAAAAGAGTCACTCTAATCGGGCATACGGTTCTCAGAACTTCATTACTCTTCGTTATCTGAAAAACTGCAAATAAGAAGGGGAATGCCAGCAGGGCAGAGATGCATTGTCACATTGCAGACTTCGTGTTAGCAGGGAGAGTTGTGAATGCTAACAGAAAACCTAACAACCAAAATTCGGTACTTGGGTTCAGCCTTGTGAACGGACACTATTTTTAGAAATTAATTCAATTGAAAAAAAACCCCTTACTTTCCATGTAAATGGACAAGTTGTTTAAATTCAGAGGCAAAAAAACCTGGGGTTATAGTGTAAGACCCACAATTCGATTTGCATGTTGAGTAATTCAGACTGTAATAGAAGCTTTGTCATGTTAAGGTTAGTTCTTTCCTGTGGCTGTTCAAGTGGACTCTAAAGACTTTTTAACATGTTGCAGGATATTAAGGGGGGAAGGTTTGACCGACATCCATTTTTTTCAGACCCACTTCTGCAGGTTTCATCACATTCCCCCTGTCTCACACGTGGGACATTGCTGAGGGCAGGATAGGTGCCCAATTGCCTACATACAATTTCATCAGGAAAGGTGTATGATTTATTGCCCTGTAAAGGGTTTTGACATGAAGCCTGTGAAAAGCACTATATAAATGCCAATACAATATAAAACGTCACACAAATACTTTGCTCATTAATTCTGACCCTGTGCTTTTGTACTGGAGAGAAATGAGAGTGAAATATGAATGTGTTCCTTATGCTTTAAGGGGAAAAATGGGGCTGTGGATTTTATAAAGGCTGATGTGTTAACCTGCCTTTGTGGTTCCTTTAAAGACAAGCAGCAAGAAGCTCACTCACTCCTGCCTGGAAGTTAAACCGTGAGTGAAAGCAGATAAAGCCCTAAAAAAGGGGAGCCCCACGTTTGTGATGACAGTCCTTGGTCATGACACAGCTTTCACCACACAAAGAGAGGATTTAAATTTTTCTTTTCAAAATTCCATTTATTTCAGCACTACCAGCTCTGGAAGCCTGTCTGCCATCATCCCATTACAATCTCACTCTTTACATTTTGTCATATTTTCTTTATACAGATTAATATCCAAATCTTCCCCAGTCTTCATGGCCTCTTTCAGAACGTGGCTTCAGCAGAAGAAAGTTTCAGTGACTTGCTAGAGCTGAGCAGCCCCTGTTGTTCATCTTCTTTGCTTTGGCCAAAGGGGGTCAAAAGCTCCTCAAAGCCCAGACCTCACCAGTCCCCAGCTCCTTCCTTCTGGAAAATCACTGGGAAGGTCAGGGAGGAAGGGGAAGGTTATGGGACATACTGAAAAATCCCCTTTCATCGTCTGCAGGGATTTTCCAGCCTTGCCCAATTCACTTTGCAGAACGGGTGCCAGCCTGGCCCAATGGGTATAAACCACAAAACTCTTCTGTCTGATCAGATGAGGTTTTCTCTCTCTCACGTGCTGACCCACTTTCATGGTGGGACTTCAAGTTTTTAAAATATTCCTGCATCAGCTTTAACTATCACTGTGTGCTGAGTAAAATTTGTTCCATTCCTTTATTTTGATTTTAGGTTGCTTTTCAAATTCCTTCCCCTTTCTGTGTTTCTCTGCGATTTCAATTGTTTCTATTTTTGCTTTAAATAGGATGTTCACTTTCTGCTGATCTTTGCTGACACTTTTCCCTTTTGATTTGTAGTACTATTAATTCCCCTCTGTTCAATGTTTTGTCTACATTCAGAACATGTTTGTTTTTCTCTAGTGGCCTGTAATTACTTTCCCCTTCCTACTCTTTAATTTTTCCAATTACATTCTCCACTGATGCTCCTTTAGGAGCAAGAAATCCTGGGGGTAACCTCCTGAAGATATGAGGATATGACATTTTTGGCTAGGAAAGTGCTTTTAGTCTTGGAAAAGAGCTTGAGTTGGGGATATTGATTGCACCTCTCTTTGGTACAGGGGTAAATTACTTTTTTGGTTGCAGTTAAATAATATATGAGTCCTGTTTCATGTTCCTGCATCGCCATCTTCTAGTGGGACTGAGGACAGAGGCAAACAACCCTGCTGTGCACCTTAAAACAGAGACCTCCAGCTTTTGTGTTTGGGGAAGCCTCTGTCCATTCCAGGTGAGGGGTGGAGGATTGCAACCAAATACCAAAGTAACACAGGGAATCTGCCAGGAAGCAGAAAATCAGGTTCAGTTCTCCGGTGTCCCCATTCACCACAGCGGCCTCCAAGCCGCTCCTTCAATCTTGCCTCCGGCCCGTTCATTTTCCTCTGTTTTCCTTTTAGTCTCAATGTTGTGGAAATCCAGGTCCTTCCTACGGCAAGAAACAAGATCTACTTCATAGTTGGCACCCTGCACCATTTTCACAGGGAAACCTTTCCCGGGGAGTGCTGTGCAGAGCTCGGCTCTGCGCTGTGCGTGCCTCCGCGCCGATGAATGCAGCTCATTCTTCGCGGCCGCGTGTTTCCAGCGGCGCTTCCACCAGGGACAGCCTCGTTCCAGGCCTGCTGCAAACCCCGAGCCAGCTCCGCTTCCCGGCAGGCGCCGGTACCGGACCCCAAACCCGCGTCCCGTCCAAACCCGTTTTTTGGGAAGGGTTTTCTGCCCTCCCTCTCCAGCGCGGGGTGCGCACCCGCCCGCCCGCGCCCTGCAGTGCGGCGCCG
>WEIU01015632.1:883383-899038 GCA_013389925.1 Aegithalos caudatus
CTCCTGCGCGGCGGGCGCGGGCACGGGGGGCTGCGGGGCCGGGCCAGACAATCCCATTATATGCCGGGCATATTTTCACCAGGCGCTTCATTAACCCTTTTCAGGGCGGAGAGCGCGCGTGTGGCTTTTCGCTCTCTCTTTCTGCCATTCTTTCAATTCCTTTTCTCCTCTTCTCCCCTCTCTTACTTTCTTTCTCTCATTCTTTTTCTTTTCTTTTCTTTTCTTTTCTTTTCTTTTCTTTTCTTTTCTTTTCTTTTCTTTTCTTTTCTTTTCTTTTCTTTTCTTTTCTTTTCTTTTCTTTTCTTTTCTTTTCTTTTCTTTTCTTTTCTTTTCTTTTCTTTTCTTTTCTTTTCTTTTCTTTCTCTTTCCTTTTTTTCCCTCCTCCTTTTTTCCCCCCCTCCTTCCCTTTTTTTTTTCCCTCTCCCCACTTTCTATCCTTCTCTCTTACTCAGGGCCAAGAGCCGCCCCTGAATTTGGGACCAGCTTTGCGGCCCGGGGCTGAGCCCGGGGCTGATCTCTGCGGTCCCTCCCGGCTGCTCCCCGGCCATCCCGGGCCGGCCGCGATGCCGGGCAGAGAAAGGACACAAAGGAAAAGGACGGTCCGAAAGGCGAGCTCGTTATTAAGACAGCCCCGCTTGTAAATGAAAAATGTAACCCTTGTTAATTAACGCTGTTTACATGGGGTACAAGAAACTTAAGAAATGTTTCTACAAAGGGGAAGGAACTGTTTACAAAACTCTTTCAAAAGTGTGACATATTGCTGCAGTTCCAGCACTAAAAAGCCAAACACACTTACACGCCTTTGAAGTTGGCTGGCTGAGGCAACATTATTTGACTCGGATTCAGATATTGCTTGTGGGTATAACTAATGGCTTTTACCTAGTTAGTGGGCTGGGAGGGGCGAGGGCCTGGGCGCCGTGGCCATTGGGTCCCTCTGGAGAGCCGGGGCTGGCTCCCTGCCAGCTCTGTACAATGTCAACATTGAATATTTGAATTCCCAGACTCTATTTAACAACTTTCTAAATAAATAAACTCATTGTGTGTCTGTGTTTAAAATTATTTCACCTCTTTCATGAAAGCTACAGCATCTTATTACACCGGCCTCTCGGGCTGCTTTTCCCCCTTTTCTTTCCAAACAAACACAAACGGAGCTGAGCACTTTTGGGGTTTTTTTTTGTTTGTTTTTCACTGTCTCGTATCTCTCCCTCTCTCCCCTTCTCACTTTCTGTCTTCTTGCAAAGCACAAGTGGCAGCTGCTCGCACATCCCGCCACGTCCTCAGTGGGACAGCTCTGTGCACCTTGTTATCTAATCGTAACTAAAACCAAAGCCAGGTTCACCAAGTGGGTTAAATATTAATCATTTCTAAAAGGAGGCCCAAGTGAGTGCCATTGCTGCAGCAGTGCCCTGTACATACTCAATCATTTTGGCTGCCCTACCCTAGGCGGGCTCCAGGGACAGCTTTCATTGTTGTTTCCATAAATGGCTATTAGTGTTCATATTCACCTACTCACCTACTTATTTAAGTGCACATAAGTGTGGATGTGGCTGTGCTCACGGAGATGTGTGCACACACATGTGTTCAGAACATGCTTTTCTGCTGATGCCACGGAGATAGATTTATTTATGTGCATAATACCTCTGTCTGTGTGTGCACAGACAGAGGTATTTGTAATTGCAATTAATATATGTACTGTGTATAGTTTAGAGAGAGATTGTGGTATGCACAGGCTCCTGGGGTGCTTGCAGTCCTGACACCAATATCTGTACACCCACAAGGGCTCTGAAATGTTCTGGATGCATGTAGGGAACACAGTACTGATATGCAGCAGTTTGGGTGTTGTTCCCTGGTGTGCTGCTGTGGTGGGAATATCCATTGTAAAATATTTGTTACCTTCCCATGGAAGTAAAGGTGGCTGGACAGAGAAGGTATTTCTGCCAGTCCTGGGGAGCACAGCTCCCCAGTAAAGCTGTCTGAGTTGCTGAAGAAGAAAGTGGGATGAATTTTCTGCCAGGATAGATATGTGGTGGAAGAAAAGGTTGGTGGTTGCTGCAGCCTGAGGTGGATGAGGAAAGGGCAGTGGGGAAGCATATGGAGTTTTATAAATCTCAGCTAATGAAACCTTGTCCGCAGAAATTGTCTCTCTTTGCAGTAAACCACTCTTTAAACAAATGTATTTTAGCTTTGGAAGGGCTTGTTCAGACACTTAGGTTTCCAACCAAGAATTCATAATATTTGTTTATTTAAAATTTAACTAGGTTTGCTGTCATTTTTGGAGCAAGTCGGTGTTCTTTTGCTGTAATTTAATACAATCAGTTTTACATCATTTCAGTTTAGTTAGGCACGAAGTGGCTTATGAAGATGTTTAATCTCACATGGTTTTCAAACTAGCAGATGCAAGTGTCATGTTATTCAGTAGACAGAGCTAGAACTGGACAAATGCAGATTAGAAATGCAGTTTATATTTTAAGTAATGAAGGTATTTAGCCAGTAAAACTATTTACTAAGAGCTGGGTGGGTTTCAACATGAGTGGAATTCCTTTGTCTTAATTAAGGTTGGCTGTTTTTCTAAAAAGATATGAGCTAGTCCAAACAGGAATTAATTTAGGGAATTCCTGTAGCCTGTGTTATACAGGGGTAGCAGACCAGACCACTCTTCCTGATTTTATAATCTATGCACCCAGTTAAAGCCGAGCAGTCTCATATGGAGACATAAGCTCAAGGCTGGGATCACAGGAATGCACTTAAAAACTAAATGGTCATTAAAAAGCCCAGGTTCAGCTCTGACAACGCACAACCAACATCTGGCTCAAAGTGTTTTCCATCCTCAGCACTGCTTACCTGGATCACAGGCACCCTCAGCCCCATCCCCAGGTCTGAGGGCAAGGGTGATGATGGGTTTTTCAAAGATGGGAAGGAGGAACAGGGTGTGGGAGCTGTGGTTTGGATACAGAGAAGGGGGTCTGGGGTCAGTGGTTTGGTCACTGCTCTCTGATGGATTTCCAGTGAGTTCCTGCCACGTTCCTGTGCAACAGGTTCCTGCTGCAGTTCTTAACACCCAGACAATACCAGTAGAGTTCATGAGATAGACCAGTAAGCATCAGGAAGCATCTCCAGGACCCCTTTGCTGCAGGAGCTGCTGGAGGGAGGTGTTTGCTGGCAGAGAAACAGCAAGGTGGGGAAGGGGATGGAGAAGATAAGTGAATGTAGTTGTCCCTAGGACTCTGTCTCTTTGCACTGCCATTTTAAATTAAAAAAAAAAAAATCAAAATTCTCAGGGTATAAAGAAGAACTGTCTGATCACTCATTGACTTTATATTCCCTCCCTTTTGTTTGCATTTCTAGGCTATGCTGAGGCATTGCCTTCTCCAGTGCTGCTGGAAGAAAGGGCAGCCACAAATACGTGTGGGAGGAGGGAAGCTAGCCTGCAATGAATATTGTATTTGGTACTAAATATGTAACAAAGAGAAAGAAATGTGAGTTAATCCAGCAATAAGAGTTGGGAAGTGAAATACAATTCGTTTTATTTCAGGGTTTAATGCTGTGGTCTGTTTCAGTGAAGCATTATCTTTTAAACTGGGATATACACAACGACATAACCCCCACTACCTTGAGGGAATGTCAGAGTTTGATCTCTGAATAAAGGAAATTCAGAGTTAAGTCTGAAATGTACCACATGGCCTCCAAGTCTCAGGAACAACAGGAGGCAAGGAAGTAGCTAAAGCTATGGGCTGCACTTTAAAATGAGTCCAGCAACTACCAAGCCTCCAGCGCTCGCTGCAGACCCACAGCACGGCTTGAGCTGGGGTTTGTATTGACTGGAGAGAGATCTGTGATGGTCTTGAGTCTTTTTGGAAATCTTGGCTGATCTGTGATGAGCATGAGAGTTTTATAGCGGAAGGATTACAGGTCTGGGTTTAATTTATGCAACAGAAGCTCTCTTGTCTCCTTCAACACCGATAGCTTTTGTTTAGAAAATCTTATATTGGAGCAAAATTTTGGTTCAGAAAAGAAATATACCCAAGTTACAGCCTTATTTCTTTTCTGAAGAATTGCTTATATGTCTAAATGGGTGCACTACATTTTAGCCCTGTTTAAACTCCAAACTAAATTTAAATTGCCTGTAAAATAATCCACAGAATGGAAACTGAAGAGAATCGTAGCCCTTGCTCCCTGACCCAAACCCATATTCCATTGCAAAGCAGCGCGCTGCTCTGTTCCGTGATTACAGTAAGTTAGAAACCAGAAGAGCAAGAC
Source organism: Aegithalos caudatus (assembly GCA_013389925.1). Lineage (NCBI taxonomy): Eukaryota > Metazoa > Chordata > Aves > Passeriformes > Aegithalidae > Aegithalos > Aegithalos caudatus. The sequence goes on from WEIU01015632.1 coordinate 887,641, forward strand.
TTCTATGAATAGGTTATTTTTGGCAATTGCATCACCAATTATGTATAAAATTTCAAAAAATATGGGTCCTGCCAGTTTGATCTCTGAGAGGCATACAGAAAATGAAAGCTTTGAGACTGTTGTAACATCATACTATTTTGTCTATTAGATATCATTAGATTACCAGAATACTGAGACCTTCATATCAACCATCCTAACAAAAATTTCCCAGGTGGTTTAAATTAAAAAATTAGCCATAAATATATTTTGTATAATGTAATTTATTATGGATGTTTATTGTGTGCAGTGGGAAAATGTTTGGTTTCGGATGATCTTACTGTATAACATGTGCCCTACTGAAACTGTTTATACTGAGGCAGCCTGGAAAAGCCCCAGTTTAATTCTGAGACTGGCCGGGCTACATGCTCTGAAAGCCACAGGAAAGCAGAGCCCTTCCCCTGGAAAGCCAAAGGGGCAACAGCATCTTGTGTGGGACACGTGCAACATAAAACTAGGCAGTGGGGAAAGAGCTGAGTGGCAGAAAAATCTGAGGGATGGCTCAGGGAAGTGTTGTTTTATAGGGAAAATGGGATAAAAATGATACCAGCTTGCAGCAGGTCCTGTTATACTGGCATGGGAGGCTCACCAGTGTCTGAGGGATACTTTTCTACCACATCCCATGTTTTACCAGGCCTCATTCTGTTTCAGATGGGTGTGGTGAGCAGGGCTCTGTACTGATGCTCACCATGATTCCAGATTTGCCCTTCTGCAGTGGATTAAGCTGGCTTTGGGGACCCAGGGGTCCCTGTGATGGACCTCTGCTGCGATGCTGCAGAGGGAAGCTGATGGCTTCAGGAAAAAGCCTCCTCTCCTGCTCTTTTGCACAAAGTCCACATGCTGGCAAGGGTGAAATCATTCCTCAGTTTAAAAAAAAACCAAACCCTCAAAAACTTCCCCCCCCCCCCCCCCCCCCCCAATCTCCTTCACACATGTATCACACCAAACTGGCAAAGCCAATGGAAAAGGATTTTGCGTTTTGGCAGCAGAGCTGGCTCAGAGCTCGCTGCAGGCCTTATCCCAAACCCACTGGAGCTGAAGGAGCTTGTACCGACCTCAACGGGCCTTGGACTGGGTCTGGCTGGGAGGAATCTGCTTCCCTTCATCCCTGGGAGTGGGGGGGTTATCAGCAGCTTTTGCTCTGCGGTGAGCCCCAACATGTGATGCTGTAACAGATACCTGGATTTACATCAGTCTAAGTGAATTAGGTTGGCCCTATAATCTGGCCTCATTTACGAGTCATTTTAGCCATTAGGATGAAATATGAACGCTGCTGATGGGGGACTGTGGTGACTCTGAGTCCTTGTTTCCCACCGTGCCCCATCTCTCCCATGGGCTGAGGAGCTCTGAGGGCTGTGGTGGGCACTTGGGGGGTGTGGGAGGTGTCCAGTCCCCCTGGCTTGCACTGCAGGGCTCTCCATTCCAAGGTTCTCCAAATAGCCTGAATTTGTGCCTTCTGAACAAATAGTTCTGCTGCTGCAAGTACCTGGTTCCTCCAGTAAGTGCTCCATTTATTGCCTCCCGATTTCATCTCAAACAGAAGGCATGTGAGAGACAAGCACTGACTCCTGGAAAAAAATCACCCCAAACATGTCTAAAGCACAGCTTGAGTCACTGGTGGTGCCTATATTTTTGATTTAAAAACCATTTAACATTTCCAACGTTTGACAGAAATGATTAACCTTCCCCTCTTGAAAACTCTTTCCGATTTGAACTTACCGTGGCACGTTTTATTTACTTGCACCTTGGTGAGGAATTAAGCAATGCTTTTGGTGAGTTTTAATCTTTCCCATTCTCTTTGTGGCTCTGTATAAAGGAAAAAAAAGAAGGAAATATGTTGTTTGAAATAATTTTGAAGTGATGTTTCTATTTTACTTTTTTTAGGCTCTTGATGTATTTTTGGCTACAGGGACTGGCATGGAGCATTGGTCTAAGAATATACAACACTGAAAAGCAAAGTGATATCAGCTGTATCTGAGCTAACTGCACTGCTTTATAGTTTTGCTGTTTCATTGTTACTGTGCCATGATAATGATGATTTACAGCAATAATGAAGACTTCTTAATTGTAAAATATAAACAGCATGAGATATTCGTCCTGATTCTTTCAGTTCATATAAAAAGCAATATTTCAGTAGTCACTGGCTGCTTGTGAAAATGCTATTAAGCAGCTATGCTCTGCCTGAATAATTACTGTCCAGGAGTTTATGCTTCCTAAAAAAGCCAAGGTAACTGAGAAATGAAGAAATGATGCATTAGGTCACTCCAGATGATGCAGATCAGAGAGATCTGAGCGAACAAACCTGTGCAGTGTCTTTAATATCAGTGACCAGTCTCAGAATGAGAGAAAAGGTGAAATATCTGTATTGTACCAATGCCCTGAGTGAAAACTGAGCTGAGACAGAGCCTGAAGGGATGGTGCAGAGTCAGACTCAGGATGGGGTGCTGCAAACCTTCCCAGCTGGGGCTTCTACCATGCACCAAGCTGAAGGATCAGTCATGGACTGAACACAGAAGATTTATTTCCAACCTGACATTATTATTTATTATGGCTTGAATTAAAACAGCAACCACAGAATGCAGCCAGGACTAGATGTCTGTTGTGCTGAGCTCTGTGCAAACATGGGCAGCCTGCACAGAGTTTAGGCCCTGAGAAATGCAGATTAAACTTGGGGCCTGCTGCCCTACACGTGCAATTACAGCATCACTGGAGGCAGTAATAAAATCCTGAGGAGAAATGGATGCTTTAAGGAAAATCCACGGAGTCAAAACTCCATGGCTTGCACATGGATGGACGTGCTTCAGATTTAATCACACCATCCCTTTCCCCCTACCAGCAAATTGCCCCCCTGGCTCTGTTTTAGACGACCCTATTAGTTTTGGCCGTGTCCGTAATCTTGGGTGATCAACCTACATTAAGTTATGAGTATCCTTGCAGGATCACCTGCTTGCTTTCAAAGAAAATAGCTCTGAGATTCTCAGGGAAGGAAGAAGGCAACGCCGGCAGGTAATCCAGCCCTATAAAATCCCTGGATTGTGGTTCCAGCCCGCTTTCCATGCGGGCGCTGAGAGAGGGACCTGAGCAGTGTGGCTGGCAAGAGCCAGCAACCAAAAAGTCCCTCAAGCCTATAAGGTTTATTAAGGTTCTTTTTAAGTCCCTGCCAACAAAAAGGGTCCACACAACCTCTGAGTGAGGCTCCATAAGCTCAGTTTTACGTTCGGATAATTTGGAGCCAAACCCGTCACGGAGTTCACATAGCGAAATACCCCACGGAGCATCGCAAACTGCGAAGAAAATATATCCAGGAAAGAGAGGACTGATAATTTTATGGTTTTCCTTGAAGTTAAGCAGTAAAATGAGTTTTATTTAGCAATTTCCGGACTTCTGATTGCAATTTTGTTACCAGTCTAATGGTTTTCGATATAATGTTTTGTAAATAGGGAGAAATGTTAAAAGCCAAGGTCCTCCAGTGCTTGGATCTGCAGTGGGAAGCAGTGCCACACACCCCAGGTTCCTGAAATGGACCAGACCTGGATTGACTTTTGGATCAAGCCACTGGGCAGGACATGGCAGCAGCACTCAGCCCTGCTGTGAAAGGCTGCAGGTTGAGCCTGGCGTGGCTCGATAGCCCTTGGGAGGGTAAAAGATCAGGAATAGTTGGACCCAGGTCCAGAGATGAGAAACATACACTTCTTTTTGGAGGGTGAAGCATTTCTACTTTGAAATACATTTAAGAGCCCTGTTTTTTTACAGGTGAGGTGATCATTACAATCTCCAGGCTCATTTTCTAAACCAGGCTATTAAAATCACTTGTCCCTCAGTCTTTTGGTTGTGTGTAAACCTAGATCCAGAATTCACAGGATAAAACTCCGCTGTGTTTGCTCCTCACACAATAACTATTTCACACTTGGCATGGCTCATCTTTTAAAAATCCATTTTACAGTGTAATGATTCACACCCTCTTCTCTTTGGGAAGTCATTTATAGAAGGGAAATTAAACATGGCTGGGCACTGGAGGGAGTACTGCTGATACATGCAACAGCTCAAAATGTTGAGGGAAGCATTATGGATATGGGAGAAGATGCCATCTTGACCTTGGTGGTTTGTTTATTAGACACTAAATCACAGACATTTCTTCTTCCAGTTCTAACTGGTCCAAGGGCTCAGATATAACCTTAAAAGACCTTCCTGGGGTTTTAAACAGAATTTAGACCTCATCAGTGCTCAGTACTATTTATGCAGCTTGAACAAAACAAGGGAATGCAGAGACCACTGTGGGAAAGAAAAAAGATGAAGAAACTAGAGCAAAGAAAAGGACTGTTCATTCCAATGACTGTATTTCCTTTTCCTATGTCACACTTTCTGGTGCCACAGAGCAGAGAAAATAAGAAAATATTTATTGTCTTTTTACTCACTTTGTTTATGCACCTTGTACCATCAAACTCATCCTGCCAGAGTTCCTAGAAAGAAGGGCTGTGTCTCACTGTCAGCAGCAAAGGTAGCACTGGAAATAAGGTGGAGGTGACCAGAGAGGAGGCAGGGAGGGTGGGGGAAGAGGACTGGTAAATGCGACATGTCTGATGGATTGCTGTCAGATCCTCGAGCAGAAGGAGGCAAACAAATCAGCTCTGCTGACACCTTTCTGCACAGGAATAATTTGGGACTTCTGTTTTAGGAGATGATTGGTGCTTTTAATAGGCCCTGAATATTCTGTTCTCCTGCTTTCCTCTCCTTCCCCAGTGCTATACCAGTTATATATAAATATATAAAAATATATTTATACATGATATCAGCAAAGCTAACGTGGCTAAATCACCTCTGTGCATCTTGATCTCTTGCTTAGCCTCCCTTTTCAGAGGCTCAGTGTAAATTAAGGTGCTGGCCTTACCCCTCAGGTGCACACATTCCCTCAGTGTTCCTGCTGCAGAAATCGCTGTGCTCCGTGGGTCGGTGAGGATCCAGCTGAAGCCTGCGAGGGCTGGAGGGAGCAGTGTTGCTTTAGGCTCCCTGCCTGAGGAGTGACATATCAGGAGTAATAAGTCTGAGCCTGAGCTGATGTCTAACAGCATTGGAGAGCGGGCTGAACTCCTGCAAAAATGAGAGCAAGGAATTTAACAGCAGTAAAAAAGAGGTTAAGGCAAGAACAAAAAAGGAAAGGAAATAGAAGTGATATGAATGGCTAGAAAAACAGCTATGTCCAAATATTAACCTCTACTGCAGTATTTTGATACTGGGTTGAGTTAATAGAAGTACATGGCTAATACACATTAGTTGGAAGAAGGTAGTTAATTTCAGAAAGTATCTGGATCAACTTAATGTGAAAATGTATTAGCAAAAGATATTTTATGTATGTTCAAATGTTCCAATAGCTTGAAGACATATTCTGCAGGAGGCTAGCAAGAGAAAGTATGTTTTACTGGTGGGGCTTTCAGCCAAATTCTCTCATTCTTGGGCTTCTTATCCCTTTCTTCTTCAAGATACCTTTTCCTCAGTCATCAGAGGAGCAGGAGGAGACAGAACTTTTCCCCAGCCTGTGCCTTCTGCCAGCTGCAGAAGCCTCACAGACAGCATTGCCTGGAAGGGTTTTTTCCCCCTTAGAATGTTAAAGAGCAGCCCCAGAGCACAGGAGCTAAACTGGTGTAAAAGTGATGTGAGAGCAGAGCCCTCTTGGGCAGGGGATGCACTCAGTGCTGGCTGTTCCTCCTGGGATCCATCCAGGACTGGAGACAGCAGATACAGGGCAATCTTCACTCTGTCAAGGTTTTTAGTGTCTAACACTTAGAAGTGGAAAATAAGTTTCAGTTCTTTAAAACAAGGATTTTTCTCTCCTTTTTGTATTTTGGTGTGTCCTTGGGGTTTGCATTCTTCCAAAGGTATCATTTATTTCACAGCAAAGAATCGTGGTGAGACAGCCTGGGCTTTAATTTCTGGGAATATCTTTATAGGCTTGTTTTTGTGGCTATATAACAACATTATGTTATCTATCCATCTCTCATTCCATTTCCTGATATACAGAATTATCAGGACTACCCATCAGTCACTCTCGTGTTTTCTAGCCCTCTGTGCTATATCAATTTTTAGGATATTTTTCCAGTATTACAGCTACACAGATCTCGGTGATAATTAAAAAAAAATATAATATATTAAAAAACTCTGTTGAGATGTGCAACATCATCTGAGGAAAAGTAAATTTTAGACTGGAATTATATCTTTACTGGTTTCCTGGACATTTGAGTGAAGAAAGGCATTAACTAAGGTACAAATTTTTTTGAGAAAAAAAACAATCAAAAAGCAATTTAGAAGAGCAGGGCATCTGTTTTTGTAATCATGTACTAAGGAACTGGGATTGTGCCCTGCCTGATGTTGTCCTCCACAGCCTTTCAAGTACCCAGGCTGTCCAGCTGATTTCTTTCTGTGATTGCAACAGGATTTCTCAGGTTTTCAGGAGCTCACAGGGTGTGTTAATGCACCTGATGTGTCAGATGGCCTGAGAGGGGATGGGACACAGGGCTGGTGGCAGAAGGTCACTCAGTACAAAGAGATAACAAAGATTTTAAGAGTGATTATGCATCCCCTGAGCTTCACCTCCACAGAGCTGTGCAGGGACCTGCTCAGCTGTGCCACATCATGGTGAAATTAGTTCCTCTATTTTATACCTGTTTGCAAGGTAATTAAGGAACAGAAAGTTCAGCTCTGTGCTGGGCAGAAGACAGGGTTCTCCCTTCCAAGCCTTTTGCTGTGTGTTCTGTAGGACACCATGGAATGTGTTTTTGCACCCTGCTCCAGGTGAAGCTGTGTGCAGAGTCAGGATCTCAGGTACTGCTCATGTAGTGGTGGGTTTGGCCAGGAAGTGGTTTTGGGCTTTGGCAAAGTGTGCTGCTGCTTTTTGCTGCCTGCAGTGAAAACTGGCGGTGTTTCCACCTCCTGAGTGTAAATATATGCTATTGCAGGAGTCCCAAGGTGTCATCCCAGACCTGGTACCAAAATGTTATTTCTCCTGTAATTTGGGCAGATGTTATAAGAAATGGTTTGATGTTTCCTTGAGAAATAACTACTGTTTTTCCTGCAAAGTTTTCACTTGTTTAGTATTGTGTCTACTGGCATTTTTTTTTTTTTTTCTTTCCCAGTGTTGGTTACAAAATCCCAAAGCAATGGGAGGAAGAGGTTTTTTCCCTCCCCTGTGTGCTTTTTCAGATCATGTTGGAGATTAGCTCGGGGGAATGACAAACCACTCTGTTCCCAGCACAGTCTCCCCATCCACAGATAAAATGTTATGGGAATTGGTGTTGGATGTCACATCTAGTTTCACTTTGTGTTGCACCCTTTAATGCCAGCACTTCTGCTGTTTCTCCTTCCAGCCCTATGATTCTGCCATGTTGTCTGTACTTCCCTTGATGTATAGAAATACTTATAAAAAAGGGAAAATTTAATTGAGATTTCTGGCTGCAGGTTTAGGTGACCATCAGGCAGCAGTAGAATCCAGTGTGTTTGTTTCCTGCTGCCCTGGTCAGTTGTGTGGGAGAAGGGAGATGGTTTTAAGGGTGCTCAGGGCCTGCCTTTCTCTTGAACACTTACAGTGTGCTGTGAGAGCTTTGCCTGTTGTATTTGCAGTGGTGCAGGTGATTGAATAGCACCTCCTCACTCTGGTTTTGGTTAATAAGCAAGAAAAGGTGTGCTAATCCTATAAGGGTGTTACCAAGCCAGCAGAGCTGTCCCACAGAGGCTTTGCTGACCACAGCAAGGGTGAGGGGTGTGCTGGAGGCTGTTGCTGATGAAGAGCATCCTCTGGAGAGGGCAGGAATTGCTGAAAGGCCTCTCCAGCTTCTTGTGCAGCCTTCAGTGCTGGGCTGGGGGAATTTCCCATGTTGATGCTGGTGTTTCCCACATCTATGGGAACCACAGGCTTCCCAAAGCCAGCAGCCACCTCTGCTCTGAGCAATACCAGAAGCAGGAACTTCTTGATCCATGCAGGGTGTGCCAGAGCTGCAGAGTGGGAGGGGATAACTTCTGCTCCTGATGTTTTGAAGGTTTTTTTTTTTTTTTTTCAATCTAGAAAGGGGACTCTGATGTGTGTCTGATGCCCCAGGTGAAAAAGCTGGCTGTGTTAGAGGCCAGTGGGGGAAGTTGTGTGTCAGTGTGTGTTCTGGCACCTCTTACCTGGTGTATCCATAGCTGGGGGTTCAGTCTGTGGCCCCCAATTGCTGGACTTGTGAAGTCTGTGGAAAAACCTGTAAATTAATTTCTGACCAGACTGAGGCATCATTCGACATCTAAAAATTGTAAATCTCTGTTTATCCAATGTTAACAGATGTAACATAAATGAGTTCCTGTGCTGTCTGCTGGTCCACTAATGGCACTTGTTTGTAAGTGCTTTATGTTAACAGCTATTTAATGGTGCCCATTAGTTTTTCCTAGGCTAATGTTATATAATAAAGTGAATGCTGGCCAAAAGCAATAGTAATACGATAAACAAAAAATCCAAATGCTGGGTGAGAAATGTAGTGGAGTGATGGCTGAACTCTGGTGGGAGTTTGGTTTAATCTAAAGGTTAAAAAATGTTATAATTTGGGTTTAAGTAAATTGGCTCTTTAGTCCCAGAGGTCTTGCTCTTGTACTTCTTGTGCCTCCAAAGCTCCCACTAATGCCGATGGGAGCCTTGGGCGCACAAGAAATGCGGGTTCAGGTACTAAAGTTACAGATTGGCTTGGACCAAAACCCCTAATCCAAATACCTCCGGCTTTTGAAAGCATTTGCCAATTGGATTTGAATCTGGACACAAACATTGTGGCTTGAGCTCATCTGAGCTCACTTACATCTGTGTAAATCTGTAGTATGGCCCTGATCCAGCAAAGCACGTAAATATGTGCTTAATTTGACTTCAAGGGGACTATTGTGCGCTTAAAGCTAAGCATGTGTTTAAGTGCTTTGCTGGACTCAAGTCCAAATACATGGGAGTCAATGAAATGACACCAAATAGTGCAGTGTAAGTGAGATCTGAAATGAACCAAAATGTTTGCGTTTCTACCTGGAAATGAACACCCTGTTCACATCCCACGTACCCTGCATGCACTTTGTGTTTTCATCCATCTGCACGTAATGTATTCTTTACAGTAACCTGTCCATTCTGTACAGTAAAAGAAGAAATATACTTTGAATTTTCCTGCTCTATTACTCATATTTCATGAAATGTGTTCTTATGCCAAGTGTCTGTTTATATATATTTATACATGTTGTTTCTTTATTGATATTGGCAAGGTACAAGAAGAAAAGAAATATTTTGCAGTTAAAAGCTTGTAAACAGTTTTATCCCTCATTTAAAACCTTTTTTTAAGGAGTTTACCTGACGTGGTCAAATTACTTTAACTTGGTTTTGGTTTTGCCAGTCTGAGCAATATAAAAAGTATTTGTTAAACATATAGGCTTGTTTTTAGCTGAAAATACACATTTTAAACGTGTTTGCAATTAACTGGCACGTGAACATGCCTTTGCACTCAAGTACTAAATGCCACTTTTGTGCTTTAAATCCCACTTTTAGTGATTGCCACGCTACATAAAGCTGTCAATGAATATTTTCACATGTATACATTTATACTGTTAAAAGATCATGTACTGCTTGTCAGCTGCTGCAGCTCACTGCAAAGAGAACACAAAAGGGTTAATTGAGCTCAGCCCTGCAAAGGTGGCAGAGGCATAGACTAGGACTGGGAATTAAACCCAAAACAAATACAACAAGAAATAGCCCTCGTGCCTCGGTATGACAACCACAATGCAGACATAAAGAAGTGTAAGCTGCAAATGTCTGTAGGTTATTAATGAGGTAATAGAAGCAAAATTAGGTATCAGCAGGGTTTGGCTCTGTTTGAATAAAACTGAGATCTTTTATCTCAGGATATGCTAGGAAAGACTCATAAGCTGTGATTTGGTGGTCTAGGCTGTGCCCTTCTTGGTTGTGGGAGTTGACTCATGCCATTTAAACTCACCAGTGTTTTCCACTCAGGGCAAACAGATGTGGGATCAGACACAGAGAATGGCTGGCGGGGAAAAGGTTTGCATGGCAGTTTAGGAGGAAAAATGCTTTTGTGTGCTTACTTTTGAATCAAAAAGATATTTTACACTTCAGCTTTGTGTCTGGAAAGAGAATGCAATTTTCTTAAAAATCCAGTGTGGGGGAAGCACATAATGGCAGTGTTAAAACACTTCTGTGTCCAGCTGACCATTGCCCAGGCTGAGAGTGGTTCTCTGCTGATCTCAGCAGCTGCCCTCAGGATTTACTTCAGCCTGGATGAGGGCAAAGCATGGTCACAGACTCCTGATCAAGTCCTGGTGTTTGTGCCCTGTAAGAGTAAACTTTTCTCAAAAAAAAAAAAAAAAAAAAAAAAAAAAAAAAGGCAAAATATTCCTTTCCTGACTCTTGGGGAAGCTGACAGCCAGAGATGCAGCTGATGCATTGTGTGGAGTGATCTGCTCTGCCCCGATCCCTTCTCAGCCCCACTGTCACTGAAGTAAGTGGCAAAACTCCCATTAACTTTAATGATGCAGAATCGACCCCAAATGGATAAGGTTTGTCTTTAAGAAAAATCACTGAGGGATTCAATTACATCATAAATGTATTCAGTGGTTGTGAAGTGATTCTGGTGTACGTACAGCCAAACCCTGAATTCCTTCTCAAGTGTCTGGGTGAGGATTGATTACAAATCCTGCTCTAAGTTACACCCGTACAACTCCCCCTGAGCCGATGGCATTCCCCCCTGTTTCCCTTGCATGGACAGTGCAGAGGCTGAGCTGCACAGAGCCTACCTAGCACATCCTGCTTCTGCTCCCCTTGCACAGGGGCTGGGAGAGATGGAGCCTGTCCCCGTGGATCTGCAAAACTCCTGGTGAGCTGGAGCGGCACCTGCGGGGTGGTGGAGGCTGCACCAAGGGCGGTTTTGGCCCCTCAGCCTTTGAAGAGCTCTGGCATGATGTAATCCCAACCCTGTGAGCTGCTGCAGGACCCTGGGGTTGAGAGATGCCCTATAAATCTCCGTCGCTGGGTTTTGTTACTTGCCCTCTCTGTTACATGACTAATGACTCCAGGTAAAGAATGGGCAGTGGAGAAACAGGTAATTAACAAAAACATCCTTCTGTGTTTTCTGCTCAGCTTCCGTGACTGGTGTTTTCAAAAGCTGGGCAGATATGATTTGTGGCCTCCCTCTTTCACTGGAGCAGAGGCAGGGCTGGTTTGAAACCTGGCAATCCCTGAATGCTTCCCCAGTTTCCTGCCCTTGCATTTGATGCAGCCAGGGCTGGTTTGCCAGAGAGTCGCTGGTATCCGCCTTGATGTGACGTTTTTGTGCTGCAGTTAAGTTGTTGGGGTTGTTTT
>WEIU01015632.1:906522-957081 GCA_013389925.1 Aegithalos caudatus
TCCTTGGTTTTTTTTTTTTTTTTTTTTTTTTTTTTTTTCTCTTCTTCTCATTAAACCTCTATGGCTATAGATAGAAGTTGCCCTTTTATATGGAGGGGAATGGCTGGCTGGAGTGGGTGTTGGGAAGCAGTGAAGCCCCGGGACGGGCAGGAAGGTGAATTGTGCAGTGCTCATGGGGTTTTTAAGGAACTGTGGGGTTTGTAAGGAGCCGTGGCTCCCGAAGCCCCGGAGCTGGGCTCTGCAGCCCCATCTGCCCGGTTTCCTGCCCGCTCCCCCACCGCGGCAGCTCTGACACCCTGCGATTCAGAGGGAAGCTCTGAGGATGCCGAGTTCCAAACATGAACTTTCTGAGCAGGCCAAATTTCTGCTGTGATCTCCCAGCTCAGTGCCTGTGCTTATCTGTGTTTGCAAGACACGCTGGGAGATCAAAATATGCCCCTTTTGAGGCGATAGGAAAGAGACAAGATGCTTCTTTAATCATGTCTGATAAATTCTCACTTGTAATGAGAGCCCTAATTAAGGGAAATTACCTATTGGAAAAGAGTTAAAAGGGGCCCCGTACTCCTTCCAGCAAACTTAAAGACAAAAGGAAGTTTCTAACAATGGGTCACTGGAGATGCATTTCCGCCCAGCTTTAAAAAACAAGGTACTGTCTAGCTGATGAGCGGTGAAGGCGAGCAACGAGGCTTTGATGAGCCTTCTCCTGCTTCCTGATATTGTGACCCTCTTAACAAACACTGCAGACGAAAATCAGCATGCCTTCGGTATGCTGTAAGTGCAGGCAGGCTATCTGAAGAGATGCCTCACTCGCAGGATATGGTTTAAATCCTGTTTTGAATAAGGTTTACATCCTTGTCACTGAAATAATATTTTTGTACCGTGAAAATCAATGTGAAGAGATGGGCAGACAGGTCCCCCAATATGTAAACAACCTATCTTTGATGTCACTCCTTACTTTTTTCTTGTCCCAAGGAATACCCAAGAGTTTAGCTGTTTAATTTTACTTTTATGTATCTGTTTATGATGCCAGAAGGTGTGCACTTTTCTTGATTCCAAAACCCCAGGATGGGAGCTGCATAATCTGGGTTCTGTTTTGCCCTTATTGCTCTGAAATCAGCACTTTTGCTTCCACTTGGGTGGTTCTGGTTTTCCAGTCAGCTCTGTGATTAGAATAAAAACAAGAGGGATTCTCTCTGGGTGCAGGGGGAAAAAAGAAATGAGAGTCTGTAGGTCCAAGAGTTTTGGTCACTGTGATCATCTGGAATGAGCTTTCCACGTATCATTAATTTCTCCTCGATGGCGCACGCTGGAGTGAGCTGAATGTGGTGCTCCAGACATACTTTACATACTGATCTCTCCTTGGGCTGCTTTGCAGTCTGATCTCAGCATGTCTTGCAGGGAGCATCGGTGTAAGGAACGTATCTACTCTCCTTTTAGTGCACAAATTCCAAGTCCCATTTGCAGTAAAGCAACAGAAAGCTGAATGTGCAGTAAAAATATGAAGGTTTTCTTGCAAATACAGCGAGTTGTAGTTCCAGTATCAGATGCTGGCGCCTTGAGTGGGTGAACATGAGCTGTTTGCAATCCTCCTGTCAGGACTGCTGCATTCAGCATGCAGAGCTCTATGTTCCATCTCTGAGCCCTGAAAACATTTGAATTGACATCCAAATTTTTCAGCCTGCATTGGTTATTAATATAAAGAGCATCATCGATCAAACTGTAACTTTGTTCCGTGTTAGACTGTACTTGTTTATTTTTTCTTTCTGTGAAGCAAATCATCAGCAATTTTCCCCATCAGTAAGATTTTTTTTGTTTCACAAAACCACAACCACAACCAGCAGTGGCTTGAGTCATGTTATTTCTTTATTGTTAGGCATTTGTAATGTATTTTTATTACTTGTGATATGAATGTGGCTTAGGCGTGTTTAACCACCTCATTCACTTCCCAACACCTCTGTGGGATGGGTGTTGCTATTAGCTCTTGTAAAATAAGAGAAAATTGGGTAGCACATAAATGAAACTATTTTCCTAGAGATCATGGAGAAACACAGGGGGCTGAAATGGGGATACAGAATGTGGTTTGGCCGGTCCTTGTCTTAACCACGGGCTCCTCTGAGGTCTCTGAAGTGAAACACGTGGAGGGGTTGGAGCCGTGGGGAGGGATGGGGCACAGGCACTGCTCCAGCTTGGAGCTCCTCAAGTGGTTTGCATTGGCATGCCAGGAGCTTTGGAAGGACACTGGCCTTTCAAATTAATAGCACACTTGAGGATTTTCCAGGTACTGCTAGAAAATTACGTGAGCACACTCCCAAACATAAAACCAGATGTGCCGGGTCAGACCACAGGTCCCTCCGGCCCAGCAGCTCCTCTCCTGCAGTGGGTGGCCAGAGCAGGGCATAAGGTCAGGAGATGTGAGTCATGGGATGTCCCAGAAAACTCTCCTGTGTTTGGCACTGACACCTCCCTGGTGAGGAGGTGATAACTGCACACACTGACTCGTCACCAGGAAACTGCTCTGCAGTCTTGGATGTTTATGCAGCTTCAGGAGCAGCTCAGCTGAGTTCCAGATACCTTCTGAAAACATTTGTCTGTTTCATGATTTGTTGGCATTGGGGTTTTAGTTGAAGCGTGGAGGAGCTGGGTGGAGTGCTGGCTGTGTTTCTGGGCTGGGAGATGGTGAGGTTTGCTGACACAGAGGCCTCCCTCTGGTGTGTGATGGGCATATATGACACATTACCTGCTGATATGTATCTGAATTACCCCTGGAGTTGGCCCAGATCAAGCAAAATCCCCTTAAATGTGCTACTGAAATAATTCTCCTGAAATTTAGGTGTTGGTGACACTGGCAAACCCTGTGAACACAACTTGGTGGTGTCACCATGTTCTAATTTAATTTGATGTAATCCAGCCAGGGGCTGTTTGGTGTGCAGATGTGCTGGCATGCTGTGCAGGCTTATTTCTAATGGCTTGGAAATCCATTGCCTCCCAGCAGGCAGAACTGAGGGGCAGCAAAGGCTGCTGCCACCCTGGTGGCACCTACATCTTTGCTGCCTTTTGGAGATCACCTGATCCCTGCCTCCTGGCACCTGGAGTCTGATGGTGCTTGTGATGGTCCCATTTCACTGGTTGCTAAAATGGGAGAAGCATCACAGACAGGTACGAGTCCTTGCTCTGCTTTTATTTAATCATAGTAATAATAATAATAAAAATTAAAAACCTTAAATCCTTTGCTCTTCCAGAGCTACTGTCTGAGCAGCGGAGGAGTCTGCTGCATACATGGAAATGTGGGAGGTGTGAAAGTGTGTGAGCAATGTGTGTTTAGATGGACTTTTGGTCTAATTTGAAAATTGGTTTTGTTTTATACTGGCTTCAGTTGTAAAAAGGAATGATTAACCCAAACAGGAGCACCCGTGTTACTCACCTTTAATTATGTTTGCAATACATCATGGTGATATGGGGGAGCAGAAAGCCTTTCTGCATCCAGCACGTTTGCCTCGTAGCATATGGTCCTATGGAAACTGTTTTGATTCAGAGCCCCCAGAAGCATATGGTGAAAAATCTGCCCCTGAAGTCAAATTGAAAGTAGAGGCTGGTCCCAGGCCCCAGAGGACTCCGTGTCTCCTGCCAGCCGGCAGGACTGGAGTCAGAGTATGTGTCACTGTTTCACTCATCATGAAGATTTTATATTTGGTTTGGGATGCTGGTGCATGAGGTTCTGGATGTAAAAGTCAGAAGAGATATGGTTCCTGTAATGTCTGCAGAGATCCGTGTGTCGATAAGGTCAGCAGCAAGTTAATAGATTTTTATCTTCTCATCACATGAACTTAATATAGTGCAACTGTTGGAGGGGAGGGGAGAAACCTTCCTGCCATTATTTTCTGATGTGTTTCAGGGGGTTTTAAAAGACAGGGTATGCCTTAAAATCCCCTCTTTGCTTAAAATGAAAACCATTAGCTCAAAATTATCAGTAAAAATGAACTGAAGGCTGAACACTGTGTAGTAACACAGCTAAAACTAATTAGAGCTGGGTGAAGAGGGATGTGTTTCTCCATGGCAGTGATGGAATGGATGACAAGGGGGATGGAGATTTCCTATTCTGCTCCCAACAGCATCAGACTGAGTTTACTTAAACGATGCCAAAGCAAAATCCAGCTCTGTGCTCCTGCCATGTAGTGATGCAGAAGCAGAACCAGAGGCTTTATACTATAAAAATAACCATAAATGCTACTTCATGTTGTTCCTAAATCAATGCACCTATGGCAATCAAGACCCTGACTGAGCCCTGGGCTCCTTACAAAAGCTTTGATAAAGGGGGTGAATAATGCTGATTAATGTGGGTGCTGCTGCCAAGCTGCAATGAAGAGGAATCAGAAGCAGGAACAACAAATTGGGGAGGTAGAAAGATGCTCCATGGCAATAAATACCTGCCCTCACCGAAATGCGGTGTCGCTCACATTGCAGCCGCTGTGGTGGAGGAGAGATTCCATGGTGGCTGGGGAGGGAGCTGGTCCTGCACCATCAGTGGAAACCCAGGGCTGAAATACGGCATCTCTGTCAGGGGCAGAATCCATGGAGGGACACCGCCGGGTCACGCTGACTAGTAGGGCTCAGCGATCAAACGTGTCACACCTGTCTTGGCCACGGGTGCAGGTGTTCTAGGTCAGCTCTCGCTGTGGTTATCAATCGCTGACAGTTGACAGTTTAATTTTACACCACAAGTACCTCATTACTTGTGTAGGCACTTGAAGAACATGTGGGCACTGGGTTGGATCAGTGATCAATGACAAAGGTTGCGCAGGGTGCAAGTGGTAGCAGTAAAAGTGAAGGTCTCCGTGCATGAGTTGGCAGTGGTGGGGATACATGACAAGGGGAGTTTAGCTGACAAACAGTCTGTCAGGGCTGGAAGAATGGAGGCTCGCCGGAGAGCTGGCGCTCCATTATAAAATACAGCTCGCCATTTAAAAGAGGAGAGGAGGGGGAGGAAAAAGAAAGATAAAAAAAGGCTCTTGCTTTGAAAAACTGTTTAAACAAATTTAATGCATGTGAGGGACTGTAAATTTTTATTCTACGAGCATTTATTTCACGACATGGAAGCATCCAGGTGTTCAGGAATTTTGTATTAAAGGGAAGTGGAGGTGCTGCTTTCATAGATGTACACACATATGGTGCTCCTGGTTTAGGTTGCCCAGCGGGTGCAGATTTGAGATGTTCAACGTATTAACCAAACCTTTCCCCATGAGATTCCTCCTCTCTGTGTATTGATAGGACGATTTATGACTAAATCTGTTGTGATGGATTTCTTCTGCCACAGTGGGGAAAAATTTGTTTCAACACACTTAAAAGTGTTGCTTTAATCAATCCCATCCAACTTTCTCTTTTGCCACTTGTTTTCCTTCACGGAGTTTCCGACATTCTTTTCCACGTCGAATCTACCCGGCGGATTTTGTCACCGGGGCGATGACGGAAAGAAAGAGACATATGGCACTAGTTTGGTGGAGCCGTGGATCTTGCACAAGGATGTAAATCTTGTTTGCTTGAGAAACCGCACTGAAAGACACATTGCTCGAGGTATAACGTAGCTGCGTTATTGAGTGCACCTTATAATAATTGATATGGTGGGAGAGGTATTAATGGAAATAATGGGAATTTTACCCAAACCGTAGTAAATAAGGAAAAGACTAATAGTCTTTGCCCTCCGCTGAATTGAACACGTCTTAAAAAAAGATTCTTGATTATGTTTTGTGCGCTGATTAGGTGCAGGCTAACTTTGATCATATCACCTATGGTTCCCACCGAAAGGACACGTGCGGCGCGAGGTTTTAGAAATTGTTAAAATGATTGAATAAGCAGCTTGGAAAACACGAGGCTTTAAAAAATGAGATGCATGTTCCATTTTGGTGTTTTGTATTGATTTAGTAACAGTGCTGAGAAGACCTCACAGTGCTTGGTGTGCAGGCAAAGAGGTGTCTCTTCCATCACTCCCCTGCAAAGCCAAGACACCGTTGTCTTTGCTCTTTTTTACCCCCAAGGAATGTCTAATCTTTATAAATGACAGTGGGAATGAATTAACCTCTTGTTAAGGATGGAAAAAACTTCTTTAAAAATCATGAAAAAGGTCTCAAAAGTCAAAACTGGGATTCAGATACGCCACAAATATTAATTAACTTTCAAACCAAATCTGGATTTCTGCAGTCTGGTAGTAGTATTGTCTTTTTTATTCTGTGTCCTCTAATATTTTTTTTAACTTTACTCTAGATGGTAGAATGAGAAGTTTTGGAGGCATGTTGCTAATATATCTACTGATGAAATGAACTTTATTAAATACTAGTGATATATTCTGTCACAGCTCAGAATGGTGATCCTGATTTCAGCTTGAAATTAGTTTGTCAGTGTTCAAATAGGCAATTAAAATAGTTTTAATTCTTTTTTCTATTACTGTGCACAAGAAACATTAGAAGTTTCCTTGCCACATCCATTTTCTTTTTAGTGAAAATCACCTCCTGTATAATTTGGCATAGGGCCATCCATGATAAAAGATCACATCTGATGGATAAATATAGTACATTTTTGGTGGCCTGGTAGGTATAGTAATTACCAATAATCAGATATCTTGTTGGGACTAGACTGACTGTAAATTTGATTACTTGAAAAGGAATACTGAAGGCAACATGAAAGCAAGTCTCTGGCTTATAAACCAAAAATGCTCTGTTGGGTCCCGATGTTGACTTGAACAATCCCATCAACTGTAGTGGGATGAAGAATTGCCCGTTGGACTGTCTTCATTTGGTAACTTGCCAAACACACTTTAAATTGTCTTGAAATCAATAGATCCATGAACCCTCTTGCTGTATATAGATCTATATTATCTAACCAGCCACATGCTGGAGGAGGAGAGGAACAAGCCAGTTGTGGATGTGTTGAACCATTTAAATGCTGTTGCACCACAGATGTGAGAGTGAGAAGGAAATGTGGGCAATAGCAGGAGATCAAGGGGAGCTGGGAGGAGAAAGGAGGTGAGAGAGATGAGCAGCCTTTTCTGTCCCTGCCTAAAGGATAATATTTCAAGGATCTGATGGGATACAAAGACCTGGAAGGGTTGTGATGGGCAAATGAAAGAAAAAATACCTTGAGAGATGGAGGAAATTTTGGGCTGTGAGGAGGAGTAATTTGGGTCACTATTAGGCCAAGTTACAGAAAATGAATTCTGGAGTGGTAGTAGAGAGGAGCACACAATCCAGCAGAAAGGGAAGAAGCAAGGAAAGGGGAACCAACTGAATTCAAATAGTTGTGATAGTACAAAGGTATTTTCTTACAATACTTTGTAAAACCAAGAGTTTTCTGACTTGTAGGTCCAGCTTGCACCAGATAGGTGTCAAGGGAGCATCCAGCAAGATTGCTGATGTGTAGGGAAAGGCAAACTTTGCCAGAAATATCAGAAAATATCTAGCAGAAAAGAAATCACTAGAACCTGTGGTGATCTCCAGTCTGTGCAATGCCATTGCCTTCACTGGAGTTTCAGAGTCAGTGGAGTCTGGGAAACAACCACCTCGAGTTTTTAAGGAATTGTTGGGCCACGTGTTTCCCCTGGCGACACTGGTGCAAATCCAGGGCAATCCCACCAAAGCTGGGGACTGCTCTGGCTTTCTGCCAGGTACAGACACTTGGGTTTGGCCAACAGAGGTCACCTACACAAGTGTGACCTCACTGCAGTTGGTGCTGCTCTACACTTGAGGTGATTGAGTGAAGAAGTTGGCTCAGTTGCTTCTGAGGAAACACAGTGTTCGTGTTTCTAAGTGTTACTTTAAATATAGGGGATTTTCTTTTCACATTTGTTATTCAAAGCTAAAAAGGGGCTGGTCTTTTCTGGCTAAATCAAAATGTTACTTTAGGGTGGTGTTTTTTTTTTTTTTTTGTACCTCTTTTCCTCTTTACTAAAAATCATCTACTTCTACATTTCCTAAAAGCATTTTGGATTTAACAGGAATAAATTCTGTGCTCTCCTGCTAGTAGGTTTAGCTTTCTTGCCCATTAAGCAGCAGTGCCCATTGTCACCAGTTGAGAAATGGGTCCACTGCATTCAAATTTTGTGTAATACATGGCCATGACAGGACAGGGATTGACAAATGGGCACCCTTCAGTCCCCCACCTGCTTGGTGGCTTCTTCTCTTTTGGTTTCTCTTCTGCTGGCTCCCACTGTCTCACTGCTGGATGCGGTCTATCCCTGTGTCACACTGCTCTTAAGAGGGAGAGATTTAAAATTTTTTTAAGAAAAGTTTTGAAATGAAGAGTTTGCAGCAGCATTGATGGGGCAAAACTCATCCCCTTTGTCCATGCCCTTCCCTTGCTGAAGGAGCACTGGGTTTGGGTTATTTAAAAGAGGATTTTCCCAATGATTTTAGGGCAAAATGCATTCATCTTTGCATAGGATTAAATAATTGGGGATGAGTGGCTGTCGCTGTGTTGCAGCAGGGATGGTGGGAGTGTCTGCCCCTGCTCAGAGCTCATCCCTCTTGCTGGGTCCTGGAACCAGAAACTGGGAAAGCTGAAGCATGGGCTGTCAAAGGGAGAGATGGGACACAAATCAAGACACATGTAAGGCCTTCCTCTGCTCTTATTTGAATTATTTGCAGCTTTTTTTGCTGATTTGCATAAAAGCAGAGTTGTGACTTTATTAAACACTGCTATAATGACTTCAGCCCAGCTCAGGAACATCATCTGCTGCTATGTCCTCCAGGCAGGACCCTGTAGGGAGAGGGTGGTAGTGTGAGAATGACAAATGGGATCAGAATGGTTTTAATATGAGTAGATAGTACAGACAGGAGGCTCTGAGTCTGTGGGGACAGGCAGGGAAATCTGGGACTAGGTGCCATGCAAAGCAAACCCTGCCTGATTTGAAAGATGGAGAGGATTTGCTGTGATGTTACCAGTGGGAAAGGATGAGCAGGTGGTAGAAGAATGACAAACACCTACACTTTGATTCTGGAATACTGTGGTGGTTGGGCATGAGGAGTTTGCTGTTTGTTCTTGCCTTGTGGGTCAGATCATGAGCCACATGCTTTGTGTGAGGGGGAGCTGCAAAGACTGCACCTTGCTGAAGTCCTGTGAGTCTTCCAAAGAGAAGAATAAAGACTATCTATCCCAGAATACAAAGAAGGAAGGGTGCTGGAAAGCCAGGCAGGACTGGGCAGGTGAGGAGGTGACAGCTCAGCTTCATGTCAGGATGTTAGGGTGGGAGCTGCAGATCGTCACCCTCTTCGCTAGCATGTTAACACTGCTAACATTCAACCAGACTGCAGAAAAAAGTTTAAAGAAATGCATTTTATTTTCTTTTGTGGGTAAATGAGCCACAAGTCCCCGTGGGGGAGGCAGAGTGCACTGCCCCGGGATGCTTGGCTCTCTGCAGGGGCTGGGATGGGATGGAGGGAAGCACCGGGCGATGCTCTGGCCCACACCAGGAGCGCATCCGCCCCGGTGCTGCTCCGATGCTCCCCATATTTGGTGGTCTTTAATTTGGCATTACATACTTGGGGCTTGTCTGCAGCTCGTATGATTCAAAGTTCTCCATGGGGTCTAATGTACAAGGCCTGGCCTGTTTTCATTAGGTTTCCTGAGCTCTCCTCCCTTCTCCCCAGTGTTGCCGCACAAAGACACTTTTGTCAGGCAATGTTGGACTCTCCTCAAAATCCAAGCACTTTCAGGAAAGGACTTGGAAGTCTATCTTCTCAGTTTCCATATCCCTTTGCCCTCTGCTCTGGCATTTGGTTTGATTGGTTGTAGAGTTGTCCTTTTTTTCTCCCCCTACTTCTTTTTTTGTTGATCTGTCTGTGCTGGAGTCTATCTTGCAAAGAAAAAAGTGTATTGCAAATCGTGTAAGCCAGCTCTCTGAATTATTGCACATTGTAAAGTATTAACTCCTTCAGTTCTCAGCTGGTTTAAGTGCTAGGACCAAAATCATGATAGGAATGTTAAAGGAGTATTATTATATTTTATATTCACTGCCACAAGTTTAGTAAGAAATTTAATCCCCCCTCTCTTGCACACTCTCTCTCTCTCTCTCTCTGCGCCTCTTGAGAAAAAAAAAAAAAGAAAAAAGGAGGAAAACTGGCACCAAACTTCCATTTGACTTGGCAACTTTTTCACTAATGTGATTTGATATGCTTTACTAGAAAGGGTAACATGCTAATGTTTCAGAAGAAGCCGATTTCCTATTAGTGAAAGTATGGTATATAAAGATCAGTCATTGCTATTAAACTCTTCAATCAATGAATTTATAGCCTATTCTAAGTGGTAATGATATAATGGAATGCAATATTTTAATATTGGAAAATATGTTTGGTTTGACGTTTCGGGGATTCCAGGAAATACTGCTATTTATATAGCTGCATCTGTACAAAAATTAAAAACAGGGAAAAAAGATAATTATAAAAGAAAACCCAGCCAAATTGTTTGAAATCAATCTATCCAAGATGCTTTCATAACGTATTATATAAAAATCATGTTAGCTCTTTTCGTATATCTGTTTCCTCAGACTATAATTTTATGATTTATGCACCCAAGTATACTGATACTGTGATTAGAATGGTGGGGACTACTTTGTTTCACACATTTCTAAGCCAGTTTGTAGATTACTTTTTCAGGGGCAGAGGTGGAAATAGTATTTCTGCCTATGGGATATAATTATATTACAATTCCTACAGAAGAGGGCTAAGTACAGCCCTCATGTTTCAATTAATAATGCACTGTCAGCTCTGAGGGATGATATGAAACTGTATTGGATCAAAGATTACCAGCATCAGACAGGGTTGTGCTCTCTCTCCTTTTCTTTTTCCCTTTTTTTCTTCNGATTGACTCTCTGCAGTTTTTGAAGAATAATATTTTGCTTAAAAGTAAAATATCACATTCTTGCAAGCCTGATTAAGTTACTTGTAGGGGCGGGAGTTGGTTCCTTGCTGTATATGAGCAGATGTTAAGCTCCTTCCATTATATTTTAACATCTAACATCTTGCATATACCTTTTAATTGTTAATGTGGTCAGGCAATAAATTCTCTGTCTATGGGGAACTAAGAATAATTTTACAAATTTCATTCTCTCTAGCCAGTTGCTAGGAAATGAAGTGCTTTGGTTAATAATGCATTTAAGATATTTGCAAGATCTTGGTTTAATATTTGTTCTGTATTTACATGAAATTCTGACCAGAAGAGAAAGCATGATTAAAATATATTTAGTTTTTGGTAGCACTTAGCACTGGCTTGAAATGTACTCCTAAAAATTATGAAATCATTTTGCAGACGAATAGGAAAATATTCTTTGAAATCTGACAGGGTTTATTTGAAATAATGCTTACTTTAAAAAATAACTCCTTTTAGGTCTTACAATTCTGCACCTCTTACTGAAAAATGGTTTCCCAGTAGCATACATATCCTGTATCAATGTAACTAAATTTATATTGTTATAAATTTTTGAGGTTGGATTCTTGAGTTTTGAAATTAAATAACCACAGTTAACTGTATTAAATGTAGACTTGAATTTGATCGAAAATAAGTAAAGCACTTATGACAACCTCTGTAAATGCTTAAATACTTTAGTTGTGCTTGTGAGCATTAAATTGTATTATAAGGAGCCAACACTGAGTATACAGGCTCCTGTGGGACATCTTGGACTTTTGGGAGATTAAAAAATCCTGCATTAATGAAATTTTCCAAGTTTTTTATTTAATAGATAGTGCTTTTCAGGGTATGCAAAATAATTGGTAGCAGAATGCTATATGCATCTTTACACTCACACCACATAACGTATATAATTACTTGGAGAAACTGCTTAACTTTAATGGGGCGTTTCTTGATCATATAATAGGAAAACTAACAGCTTTAATTAAGATTTATGAAGCAGAGAGGTAATATATTCTGCTAAATTAGGTAACTATTGGTGGGTAGTGTATTTTTAAGCAATTAAAGGCCTGATCCTGTAGCTCTTCTGCTGTGTAGGCCGTTGCCAGCTCATGCAAGGAGTGCTGCTGCCACGCGAGGGAGGGCTGCGGGAATGGGGCTGGAGATTGTGTTTTACAGTCCCTGAGGTATGGCAGAAGGGAGCTGTGGATATAGACTGGGTTTATTCCTGGTTTTAGGCCTGGCTTTGAGTAGTTTTTCCTGCTCCAAATGTTTGGCATGTAGCAGTCACCAGAAGGAAGCTGCTGGCATGGCCCTTGGCAGCTGGTGCGAGTGGTGGATCAGCTCCAAGGAGGGCTCATCACTGGAGGGAAGTGCAAGTAAGGATGTTTGGGGATAAGCTGGAGAGAGAGCAAGAAGGGAGTTGTTTCCATCTGGGAAGAGAGGTTTCCATCAGAAGAGAGGTGCTAGGGGCTTTTGGAAGGGCTGTGATGCGTGGTGGGGCAACATGTGGGTTGCCATGAAAACCAAACCACACAGATATGGGCAGAAAATGGGATTGGACCAGAATCTGATGGATTTTCACGATGCAGACTTCCATTCTGGGTTTTTTTCTGTGCGTTGAATGATGAATTTGATTTTTTTCCCCTCATTAAATCACAGGTGAATGTGTCTCAGGTCTGATCATGGCCAGTCTCTGCATTTCTGCTGCACCCTTGCATGTCTGTAAAACTGGGAGAAGAATGCTAGCCGTGCATAGTCCTTTATTTCTAAAATTACTCCAATTTTAAACCACCTCAGTGCACAACCAATCTTTTCTAAATGGTTGATTTCAACCCAAGCATTCCTGAGCAGAAGTCACTGCTTTTCCGAAGTACAAACAACTGAATGAGAGAGATCTTGTGAGCTAAGTATGAGGAACATCTGAATTAGGGAGGGATTGATTTATTCTTTAAAAGTGGGCCAAACACTTTAATGCAGTTTAATGCCTGGTAGAAATTAGGAGTTCCACTCCACAGATTTCTTTAGAGGTCTTCTTCATAATTGCAAAATGGGGAAACTTGACTAAGACCATTGGTTGGACACTTTTCCTGCTGGGCTGTGAACTCTTTTTTGGTTTTTCTTATGCAAGCTCCCTTTGAATCCAGTGTTAGCCGTGTTACTTGGAAGTTACTTGGACTACCAAGAATAAATTTGTTTTATGGTTGGGTTTAGTTTGTTTTGTTTTCCCTGTGCTCAGACTAGTTCCCCATTTAAACTGGAGGAACTTACACTATCTGAACTAAGTAGAAGCAGAACTGCTAAGGAAATAAGTGGTCCTTGAGAGCTAGGATGTGGTAGGAATTGAATACATTTGGTATCCCTCAAATATATTAAGTTCCTCTGTGTTGCTGCCTTGTCTTTTGCCCGAGTTCCTCAGCTCAATTCTTGCTTGCCTGGTGCTCATTTTTCCCCTAATGAAAGGAAGAAACCTCCCAAATCTTGATACAGGCTGCAAGTGTCAGCTGGTGACACCTCCCAGTTCCAACCTTTATAGGGAAAAGCAACTGGGGCAACCCCAATTTTCATTTAAAATACTGCAAGTTTCCAGCACCACTTGTGGAAAAGCAGCGCTCGAAAACATCACCTGGAGTACCAAGGCCAGTATCTTAATAAACCAAAACCATCTCAGGATTTTCAGGTCCCCTTTCTCCTAATTCATGAGTTTTGTATCCTACACGTTGGCAGTGTGAGTTTTGGGTCGGTCAGACACACTGGCCCCAAATTTGGCCCATTGGTGCCCGTGCTTGCTCTGCATGCCACGTTTGAAAGCTCACATATCATCCAGGCCATATTTCTAATGAATCTGGCTTGGGAAAAATATGAGCACTAAACAGAAGAGTAGGGCCGTGGGAAGTACATTTTTAAAAGTACGCCCAACCAGATAAATAGACTTTTTAAACCCAAAATAAACAGATAGAGAAAACTCACTTAGGCAAGGATGCATAAATTATCTCTACCCTGAGGATGCAGTAAGTTATTCCCTCTTTACATTCAAAACCTCTGTTTTCCATGCCTGTATTTCATGTCTAATCACTAAGAATGCCCCCTTTGACTTCACCCGTGCCTGCAATCATGCCCTTTCCTGAGAAGGGCCCATTTGTCATGCGGGGAAAGAGGGTTTAATTAAGTAGGGAAAATATACCTAAGGTGGAAACTGAGCTCTGGCCATTTTTCCATAGAAAATACATGAAAAAACATGTATAGATGAGACTAAACTTTTATTTTTTCTTCATGAAAAGACATTTTTTTGTTCCCCACTTTACTCTTCAAGACCCAAAGGGTTTTTGGGTAAGAGAGATGAAAATGCTATATAAAAGAACAAGGGTGGAATGTGCATTTATCCCCCCAAGAAATACATTTTTCAAATTTGCTTCTTTTTCTCAATTTCTCTTTTTCCTCTGGGAATCCAGCAAATGTTTCTTTTGTGTGCTCCAAAAAGAGTCAAGGTTTTAACAGGGAGGGGTCAACAAAAAAAGGCAACTTGCAGATCTCATGCTAAAATTCCAAGTATTCCTTTTAAACAAATAACATTGAGAGAAACAAAGGGGGAAGCTCTCAAGGAAAGCATTTAAATTACTGAAAGGCAAGGGAAGCCTTAATTTTCATGCCAGCAAAAAGGTTACATGGGTTTTATATCTGAGCTTTACTTACTGTTGTGCTTAATTGCACATGATCAGTTACTATGAAAAATGCAGCAACCTGCAGAGCCTGTACCTTGTCCTTGAGTTGCAATACATGTAGAAATGCAAAAAGGATCTGTCTGTAGATTTTCCTACATTTTCAGGACGAGCAGGGTGTTTTTTTAGCAAATCCATGCTCACAGTTTAGCTCCAGTCCGTAACTCTGGATCCTCAGCAGCCCAGCGGATCTCTCTGTTCCCACATGTTTGTTTTCTGTGTGACTCTTTGCATCTTTAGGCCATTGTGACAATCTTTTTGATTTCTTTAACGTGGTATTCAGTTAAAGTTTTGCCAGGCAAAGACAAACAGTTGCTTTGATGGGGCAGTACAGCTGGGTACTGGAAGACAGGCTGGTACTTGGCCAGTCCTTGAATTTCCACGCTGTCACCTTGTACCCACTGACAAAACATGCCTCAAAGTGACTTTGAAGGTGCTGGTGCACTGAGATAGTACTTTGAAAGAGGCATATTGTAAAGGACTGATTTTGCTTCTCTCAAAGTTGTGGCAGAACTCACAAACTGGTGAAAAAGAGAACTGGGCTCATGTGATCCCAGGCATGGTTACAGTCCAGGCTTTTCTTATGGAACTATTTCCTAGGAAATCTGGGTTTATCTTCTGAAGCCATGAATTATTCTTCTCCAAGCTGAAATAAGATGCTGTGGGGACAAAAGGACAAGGGGTAGCAGAGTGACAGAAATGGCAGGTCCTCTCACAGAGCTATGGAAATGTGTCGACACTTTTGCAGAAGGGATGAGAGAAGCCTTCTTTCTCTTTACATGAAAAGCATGGGGAGGAAAGGAAAAGGGCTGCTGCATTTCTATCATCTATAATCCTCCACTTAACCTATGAATTAGCCCTTGTGTGAGCAAAAAGGAAAGTTGGTGGCTAAACCATAACCCGCCCCCCCAAGTGGGTACAAGTCTTCCTTTTCCCGTCCTGAGCACTATATATAATGGGCCCCTTGAATTAAGGAGATATATTAAAAAGAATCCTGGCTGGCTTGCCCCATTTTCTTCCTGGCTGTGCATATATTTATGTAATGTCCAATACCCCAGGACCAACCTCTTCAGAGCTGGTGTCAAGGTGTAAGGTGCAATTTTAACCTAGTAATTCCATACCCGCTTTAAACTGCTGGCACGAATGTTGGCAGGAGTAGATGCCTAATTACTCGTTTATACCCCAACTGCAAATTAGGTTTAGCTTCAGTGTGCACTGTGGTTCACAGGGAGGGTGAAAATATGTGCAGAGTTACCTATGAGGGAGCCTGAGCCAGCAAAAACAAAGACAGAGTTCAGAAAGTAGAAAATCCCGCAGTGAGCTGTACAGTTTGGCCAAGGACCCTCGCTCCGCCATAGATGATACCATGTACTTTAATGGAAAATACATGAGCTTTTGAAACAGAAAGGATGAGAGGACTTCTCTGTGGGTTGCCACAGAGGGGGAGATTCAGCTGAGCTAGCCTGAGCTTTCTGAATGTTTGGTTCCACCTTGATGTGGCACTCAAAGCCCGCTCAGTGGGTGAGAGTGAGAAGATTATTGCGAGTCCATCCCCCTGGGACATGGCCTCCAGTCTTCCTCCACAGACTGCAGCAAGAGCCTGGGTGCCCACTTGTTCAGAAGTGCCTCCCTTAGAGCTAGGTGAGGTGCTTTCTGATAACAGAGTTTGATAGCTGTAGATACTAAAATACCAGAGTTTGTGGTCACAGTTTAATTTTGTGAAGCTGGCACCCACCATCAGCCAGGTGCCCTTCCTATCTTGGGGTGTGGTGGGATCCTGAGTAGTTGTACATTGGATTGCTCTTTTTCCAAGGCTGGGTTGCATCCACACAGGTTGTGGGAGGGTAGGAGCAAAGCAACTCAGTCTGGCCAAAGGGAATTTATCAGTGAATCCAAGAATGAAGACAGAAAAATGTGGACTCTGTGATTTCTGGTCTCTTGCTATTCCTGCCAAATTGTGTCTTATGTGTGAGCCATTGATGGCAACTACTTGGGGCTGGAGGCAAGGAAATGTCAGTGACAGCAGATGTGTTTGTTTATGCAGGCAAAAGGATGATGAAACGGGACATGTGGCCCTTCCAAGGGAAGCTGTGTGTCCACTGAACAGAGTGGATCTGTGTTGTGAGCAAACTCCCCAGCAAGAGGCTGCACTATCTCTGGGCAACACCACCAACAAACCATTGTACCATCCTTGATGACTATCCTCTTTACCTGAGTCCAGGAATGCCTCTGTCCTGAAGGAGCAGCAGGCATTTAGCAGCGAGTAGCCTCTGTGTCTGTCTGGTGCCGGCCCGCAGCCCGACTGGCCGCAGCGAGCGACGTGCCATTTTTTATTATGTAGAAGGAAATTTTGCAAATATGCCCAAGGGTGAGGCAACATCAATAAGCAGGGAATGAACGCTCTATTACATTCATTTGGTTTCGTAACTTCTGTTGGGTCACAGGGGAGCTGCTAAAGAAAACAAAACAAAATCTCTTGTATGCCAGCTATATTTAGCCGTATGGAGTTTTGCGTTTGTTCTGGGGCTGAAGAACAGCATGTCCAAACCTGGAGCTTGAGGTTGAGTGTGTACTTAAGCCCTGGTCCTGCAAAGCTTATGCATGTTCCTGACTTTGCACGTTTTGAGTACAAATAAGTTTTGGTCTAACGAGCCTGCTCATGGGATGTAACGGGAAATGTCTGTGACCCGCGTGGATTATTCCTTCCACACGTATGGGAATACAACGTGTGTTTGTGCTTGTGTGTACCTAGACATCCTTGAACTGAAGGGAAAATATGCTGGCCTTTGCCTTTCAATTGCCTATCCAAATGTGGCTAAAATAGTATCTTATACAAAATAACTTGATTGCGTGTTTCGACATCAAACAAAATTCCCAGCGGTGGCTGGAGGTCCCTGCAGTGGTGGCCCCTTCTAGGCCATGTGGGCTTTAAAACCAAACAATATGAACCTTTTCCAGCAGAGCATGTGAATACAGCCTTATCATACCTCTATTTTCCCCTTTTTTGCAGCACAGATTACAGGGTGTGTTTTTGGAGGGGAAATAAAAATTTTATATATATATGTGTATTAGATATATATGTGTGTATTCAGGGTTTTGAGTTTCTATATGGATCTGTTGTCAACAAACAGTGGTCAGGGTAAATTAAAATCAGTCAGGAGTTTTCACAGTAATTGCAACAGGCTTTCCAGTTCTTGACAATGAAAACTCATGAATTAGGTGCCTTGGAAGCATAGAAGTTAGAGCACATGGGTTTCTTTAGTTTTTTTTTCAGGGTTTTGAGTTTCCTAAGGCAGCTTGGGTGAGAATTTCAGGCCATCTTCTGTCATGGTATAAGCTGCTGCTTCTAATAATTAAAATCCTGATCTATTTGCACGATTCCAGTAGCAGAGGCTTAAAGAAAACCTCAAAATTTCAGTACTGATGCTAAAATAGAAAGATTCAGTGGTATATCCAGTTGTGCTATAAATATAGAATGGCTCATGAGCTTTCAGGGTGTATCTGTTGTAATTGCACTGTGTTATAGATTCTAAGTTGACTACCCAGGTGGTCAGATTCATGATGTACTTATTCAATTGAAAAGAGAATTCAAACTTTGACAAAGGAGGTTGACCCATGGAAATGTGTCTCCAAAATGCCTTTCTGTGATGAATCTGGGATGTTCCTGGTGCTGCATTTCCCCAGCCCACAAGAAAGTTCCACAGCAGGGACTAAAGGCAAGGCACAGCCTTGCAAGGGACATCATCCTCCTTTGTAGCTGGCAAAAACAATGGTGAAAACAATGCATAAGTTTTTCTGATTATTTAAAAGTTGAAGCAGAAACTCATGCTCCTGCTTGCCTCTCCATTACTTTACATAAAATTGTTATGCATTCTAAGTAGTAGCAGCCTGGGCCTCTTGACCTCACAAGAAGAGCTGTTACTATACATTTAACAAAAACAAGGTATTATGTATTAGCCTACACATTTTGCAATAGCTCCAGCAATCTAGTAACTACAGTCCAATTTAAACCGTGCCTGGAGGCAACAAAAATTGCACAAAATGGCAGCTAATTTATAGAAGGGAGAGAGGAAATATTTGGGGGTCTATTCCTTCAAGCCATCTGATTCGTATTATTGACTCATTTAGAAAACAGAAAGTGAGCAGAGACAAGTTTTTAAGGAGTTTGGTTTCACACAAATGACTTGCAATTGCAGCCCATTATTTTTATACCAAGACTTCATTAGTCATATCCCCGTCAAACCTGTGAGCAGTGTCAAATGTTTTCAGAAAACACACCAGGACAGGTATGGAACTCATCAGCCTGTGGCAAAGGTCGCTCTCATTAAGGAGTCAAAAATGAAAACTTTCAGTGTCTCTAACACATTGCACAGACGTTCCTGCCCCCACTTCTGAAACGTGGGGCCGTGTGAGCACCTCCTGCTCCCCAGACATTCAAATAAGATCAAGATGACAGGGCAAGAAAATGAATAGGATTCTTAACTGGCTGTACTTTATAATATGGTACTGATTGGAAACAACCAGAAAGTTGTTTGCCATGTCTATAGTACCATTTCCTGAGGTTAAGCATAACATCTGAAATGAAGCAATTAAGTCTCCTTAAAGGGAGGAAAAAAAAAAAAAGAAGAAAAAAAGGGAAAAGATGGGGTGGGGGGAAAGAAGGAGAAAAGGGGAGAACGTGGGTCTGCGTGGTGCTGACTCGGCACGCCAGCCATGCTCCGATGAGCAAAAGAAATGTCTGTGCAAACTTCTTCCCACCTGGGAGGTTGGAGGGGAGACAGGAGAGCTGTGACACCAGAGTTGTTCGGGGCTGGCTCTCAAGCTGTGCCGTGACATATGTGTTTTGAGGAATTTTGAGGCGCGGAGATAAGAATAACAAAAAGCCATTCACTGAAGCACAGTTACACAGGCTGAGCACAAAGGGGTGAAGAGAAAATGTGTCAATACCCTCCTTATTTGTGGAAGGTTGGCCATGTTTCTGCAGCAGGCTGCAGTCGGGTCTGGGGGCTGTTGCTAACAGCAGCAAGGGTTTGCTGTCTTGCCCCTTAAAAGTTATTCAGAGTATCCTGGGAATTAAAGACGATTCCCCTTAGCTACTTCATTCTGGGACACAACAAAGTCCTTCTGATGGAGAAAATGTTTATCTTACAGAGGCTTTGCTTATTTAAAAATAGTGTCCATGGGGCTTTACATAAGATGGCAGAAATACTTTTAGGAAGTTTTTTGTTTTTTAACTGCTCAGCTCATGTAGACTTGGATTTGCTTGTTGTGCTCTGAACATGTCCTTAGGCAGCCAGGGATGGGATCTCCAAAATGCCTTGGTCTTGGCTTTCTCAGTCCTCCCCTGTGGATTGCAGCAGCTTTTGGTTATGGGTATAACCTTTGCCGGGTTCCCTGTCAAATGGGGACAAGAACCCAAATTTCTCTGGGTTAGTCAGTATTTACAACATTAATCTGTGAAGATTTAAGTTCTATAGTGATTACTTGAAGGAAATAGTTGAAGTTGCAGGGTATTGTCTATGGAGGAAGATGCATCTATGGGTAGCTTAATAACTATTTAGGAATCTCAGTGTCTTGTGCCATGCACTAGCATTTGTGCAGTGCACTCATTCACACTTGTCTATATTTGCCTCTCCTGCTTCCCTGCCTGTTCAAGCCTATGCATGTGTGCTTGAAATGCTGAAGTGCTTAAACCCCTCCAGCCTGACAGCTGGGGGCACAGATCCTGGAAAAGCAGGGAAAATGCCAATGGTGTTGGGCAGGTTGTGGCCACCCTGCTCTCATGTGGCCTCCTGGTAGCTCACTTCTTCCAGTGGAGAGGGGGCTGAGACTCCAGGTTATTTCTTAAACATGGAAAATGGAGGTGATGTGATACACAAATAGGTTATAATTGTCTTTGACCATCATTACTGGAGTGTGCATGGGGTGAGAGGACTCCCTGAGCTGGCTCCCATCTCCTTTGGTTGTGTGTAGTTCACTGGGAGGTTATGTGGAGGAAGAGGAAGGCCAACATTTCTGGGTTCAATCAGTCTGCTGCTGCAGTCTCACGCAAATCTGATTCTCAGTTGCTTGGTTCCCCTCTCTTCAAAGCAAGATGGCTTTGACCCTCTTTGTGAGTGTTGGGAACTCTCCTGGGTGGAGCTGCTGGTGAGCAGAGTGGCTGTCAGTGGTGGGCTGAGAAATGTTTATCACTGATAAGCAACCCTTTGACTAGACCCACTTAATAAAAAGAGATTTCTAACACATATTACCTACCCTGGGCTCACACCATGGAGTTTTCCCCCCTTTCCCAAGACACACGGGGTTCTGAACTTCCTTCTGCAGAGCAAGTGTGTTTGTCTGCAGAGATCAGGGCTGGGCTTTGCCGGGGTGCCCATGCCCTCACCTGCCAGCCCCTGGTCAGCCCCTGACCAGAGGCACATCCTGAGTGCCAGCCCTGTGATTGATGCACTTGGCCGAGAACTTCCCTCCTGCCCGCTCAGGAAACAGGAGGGCTGGGGAGATAGCGCTCGCCTTTCTTTCACAGTCCCTGCTTCCGAACTCTAATCACCTTCTGCTGTGGGAAAAGAGATGAGATGCTGCCTAAAAAACAGATCATTGTCCGCCTCCTAGATTAATGCAGAGAAAGCAGTATTGTCTGCTGAATGGATAAACCTTCCTCCTGTCACTCAAAACCTAAATTCAACGCTACTTCATTTCTAAGAGGCTTATCTTCCTTGAATAGACCCTTGCAGCTCAAGTAAGAGGCGATGTAATGAAGCGTGTTTTTTTCTTAAGTGAGAAACCTGCTGCAAAGAAGGGGTGAAGCCTGTGCAGCTGTTCTAAAGGGCCTTTGCAGACTCTCGAAATACTTGTCATTTATCTGGTCTTGCCTGACAGCAAATGAGAGAAGATCAAGTTCAAAATCTGCCGGGGCAGCTTTCAGGGCTTCTTCATCTGTTAATTAAATAATGGTCATTAGCGCACAATGCCTCCCAATAAGGGTGGATATGATGCTGAGATGGAAATATGGGTTTGGGAGTTATGAATAAGCAGATGGTCCCCAGGAATTTTGCTGCTTTGACCCCCCCCAGTGATGCCTTGGTATGTGGCTGGAGGAGCTGGCAGTGAAACAGGTGGCATCAGGCAGAAAAATAAATTCGTAGAAGCGTGCTGAAATCATTGCAGAATCCACTCCTTTTATGTGGGGCAGCGATTAATTCAGGGATTTCCCACAAACCAGCCTGTTTTTGGAAAATCACCCACACCGCCATGGCCACAAATAATGTCCTGTTTGCTTTCCTGGAGCCCTGCTGTACTAAAGACTTACACTTTTAATGTATTTTGGGAAATGTAGTCTCTAAATTAAGATTAGTTGCTCAACATCAGAGGGCCAAATCCTGAGGTGTTTACTCAAGTTCTGCTTGGTCAAAACTTACTCTGATATCAAAGAGCAGCTCTGAGGGTTGTTGGGATGGGATGTAAGATCTGTCTCTGAATAACTACAGGTGATACAGGAATTTACTGTAGATGTGAGAGGTTAGTTCTTCTTTTTATGGTCAACATATGTTTAATTTTCACACATTTGAATTCAGATTTTACTTAAAAGCACTGATCTTGTGAATACCTCTTTCTTTCATCACCTATAGCATGACTTTTCCAGTCTCACCATCACCCTGTGGACTGTGGGCACCCAGTTTGTAACTCTGCAGTTACAGGACATGTTCTGAAAAAATCCTTCCTTGGCCTTTTCAGACACTGAGATGGATGTAGCTGTGTCCATGTAGGAATTATGAGTTACCCAGGGTTATATCCAATTTTTCCTGTGAGTTGCTCGTTTTCTTCCTGGGGTTATTGGATGGAACTAGAGAGGAGACCCAGCATGGTGCACACAGGGAAGGCAATGCAGGCTTTGCTTGTGCTGCCTCAGAATGTGCCTGAATGTCCAGTCTGGCTTGGACAGGAAAATAAAAAGCTTTAAGAAAGTACTTGAGGAGATTGGCCATCGGCAGGGTGGTGATCAGCTTGTGAGGATCTGGCAGGCACTTGTGCTAAGCAGAAGAGTAAAGAAGCTGGATGGTTATTTAGAGAGGTTTTTGAACAGTGTGGAGGAAAACTGAAAGCTTGGAGTGCAGACCCCTGTCATGGGATGGAGCATTTTTAGTGCTGAAATGGGTGTTCAAATCCCACAGGGTAGTTGGTGTCCCCAGGATGTGTCCCTGTTTGTCATGGCATGGCCTGGACCAGTACGGAGACCAAAAAAGTCAAGGAAAAGTGGGGGGAGTGGCTGGGAAAAACATGAAATGTACAATAAATATCCTCATGCAACAAATCTGTGTTAAAGCAAACATTATGCTTGTGACAGAAAACAATAAAAGTAAGGAAATTTGCAGTTAATGGTAAAACATACCATATGTCCACAAATGCCTAGGCACACCAGGGCACCCCTGTAACTGCTTTCTTGATGTCAAGGTGTTGAAGGCCAGATGGCAGGTTCCACCCCAAATTACAGATTGTCAGGCTGCTGCTCTGTATTTTTGTCCTTGGTCGCCTTTTTCATCATGTCTGACCTATTCCCACCATGTGCTGAGGTGAATGTTTCTGAAATGGGCCTGACCTGCAGTTCTGCTTGGTAAATGTTGTTTTTCAGGTGCTTTGGAGTGGGAAAACCTTGCTGATAGTGCCCTGAGTAGAACAATCAACACTGTTGCTGAAAGTGCTGTAATGCTAAAATATGGTACCTGATCTGGTGGAGAACGTGTCGACATCACAAATGACAGGGTATTCCTCCAGCCCTGCATCAGGAGATGCTCTTGACAAATATAATGCTGTATTTCTTGGATTAATAGGCATCAATAGCCAAATTCCCTGGACTATGGAAAATTAACAAGTGCTTTCATTTCTACTTTCATTACAGGGATTATTATTGGGGATGTTTTGGTACTAGGTGCTGTTTGTTAACTGTTTAGGGAGCTGGCTGGAGGCTCTGTGTGTGCAGACACTGACCTTTTGCAGATTTTTTTTTTTGCCTCAGCTGATGTCTTCGTCAGTAAGGAGACACCTGCATCCGTGCAACCCCGGCGAGCAGAGCACACAGCACTTCAGTATTTCCCCTCCTTCACCAGCTGGATAGGACCCCTGATACAAACCCTGAGAAATGTGCCAAAAGCCTTCAAAGTTCAGGCCAGAGGTGTTTGTGCAAGATAAAAATGGGACAATATAGCATCCCTGGACAACTCATCCGTTTACACATGACACTGGTTGTGGTCTCTGATTAGCTTGTTAGTGAGGAGGCAGGAAGAAGTGCAATCAAGTTTTTATGATTCATCATTTCTGTTCCCTGCTCAGGAGACAATGTCAGTGCTCTTTGCCAATCATAGAAGGTGCCTTTTGAGTGCCTTAGGGAGATGCTTTTTTTAAAGATGCTCTCTGTGTTTCTGAAGGCTGAGCCACATTTCTAAATAATAGGGAAGTCCTGGAGTTTGTTTTGTGTTGTGCCTTTTTTTTTTTTTTTTTTTCCTAATTGTATCTACTAACAATGCTTTTATGTTTGCTGCACGTAAGCTAAAAGAAAACATGCTGCCAGTTTTGCCTGTAATCCTGTTTTCACTCAGAAGTATTTGTGCAGAAATAAATTAGAAATGGTACCTGGAATATTTTCCACAATGCAAAAGGCAAATGTAAGTTTTATTAAGTTGAAAAGGATACATTCTCTTCTCCTGACCTTGATTTTTTTAGCTATATTCTCTATACCCTTGCTTTAGAAGTATTATTCTTCATCCCATCCAATTACCATTTCTATCAGCTCTTCTGAAAGATTATGCTTTTTGGGTGTTCTTCTGTAGATGTCTTTCCAGTGGCTTCACTTGATGAATGTGACAAGTTTTGTGTTTTCTCCCTCCCCTCATTGAATTGAAAAGTTTTTTGATAAATACAGGCCAATAAGTGCCCAAAGGCAGTGTTTCAATGGCTGCTAAATCTTTCAAGGTTAGGACTTAACCTCCGTTCTCCCTAATTCAACTGCAACCTTCAGTCTGGAGCCAATCAAGAATATCAGATGATACTTAAACAATGAAGGATTTCTGATATTCAGGTACAGCCTCTGTTCAATAGGATTGCAAATTCTTTGTGTGAAGAAAGTCGGTTTTGCTCTAAAGTACTGTCACAAAAAGTGAAATTACCATTTGCTTGGAATGATGCCATTCATCATTGTCAGAATACTAAGCATTGTAAGTAGCTAGGCCTCTCCAAATTAATGCCTTGTTTTGCATCGGCTAAATTTCCCAAATCCTCGAGGATGGGTCATACAAAACTCATCTCACCATTTTAATTTATCAATCCAATATGAGTGTGGTGAAAGGGAGCTTCATTCGGTCTTAGCTCTTTTATTTACAGTCTAATTCTAAAAGAAAAGGAAATAAGATATGAAAATAAGTTGGAAAATAAGATAAATCTCTCAGTGAAATCACAAGATCTACTCAGTCCTGTAGCAAACCCTCTATAATTCATTTGTAGGTCAGCTCAAGGGATTAGCCATGACGTATTTGGAAATTCATTTATTTTTATTTTATTTTGCTGTTTCTTATGCATAAGGGTAATGCTGTCCCCAAGGCTTTTCAGGTAGCCCTCAAATCTTGACAACATTTGCTGTCTCTAAGGCCTAAGCCAAAATTAATTTTCAAATAAACAGCATAAAAATGTATGGAGTTGTATAAATTTGAATACAAAATGCATTTGTTTTGCTTGCTCCCATCCACACATACATACTGTTGGCTCAGCCAAAAATCATAACATGACATGGAAATTAACGGCCATGTGTACATCATGAAAGTCAAAAAAGTTTCTTAGTTTATTAGAAACACCATAGTGTGGTTTTTTGTTTTTTTTTTTGTTTTTTTTTTTTCACCCACTTTCTCCCTGATATGCTCTGCTGGGGAAGCACTGCATGTTAATTGTGCTTCTCTCTCTGCGTGCCTCTGAGCCTGTGGCTCTACTCCTGAACCACTGCCTTCCTCCTGCATCCCACTCAGGATTTTGAGGGCGTGACACATCAGGAAGCATCGAGATGTCTTCAGCAAAAGCAAAATTAAAAGGGACTTGGTACCTCTTGCAATTTGTTTTATCAAGGAGGTAGTGGAAGTGAGAAAGGTGCTTGGGCAGCCTGCAGCAGCAGCACAGGACTGGAAGTGCTTCTGGTCCTGCAGTGAGCAGAGAATTGGGCTGGAGGGCTGGAAACAAGGCTTGAAGCAAAATCCCCAATTTTGGGCTGAAACAAAACGAAAAACCCAACCAGAGGCCCATGCTTGAGGGATTGTAGAGAAGCCATACAAAAATTTTGCTGGTGTTTAAATATGATATGGAGTTGAGTCTTCCATCAGGCTCCAGTGCTTCCCAAGGTGTGCCAGGAGTTGCTCCTGCCCCAGGAGCCTGTGGCACCTGTGGGGTCAGCCTTGCAGCAGCTAAAAATAACTCGGTGCTCTTAAATTAAAACAATGCCTGTTTTCGGTGTCATTCCACAAGGGGGCTGCAGGCACGCTGGAAATTTAGCAGTTGGCAGGCTGGGGAGAAAGGATGCCCGATCCCACGTGGAGGTGCCCAAGCATGGGCCAAATCCAGAGGGAGATGGTTCCTGAGTCAGAGCAGAGCCTACGAACGGCTTTTTTCTAAAGGTGTGACCAGTGGCTCCCTGACAAGGTCAGCTGGGGATGGTGGAAAGCAGGAGGAAAAGCCTGCAGGGGTGAGTTGGGATGCAGAGCTGCATCACTGCACTCCTGCTGCTCCTACCCCAAGGTTCTCTGAATTAATTGGGCTAGCCAAAATATCCTTTCAGTTGTGCTTAATTAACAGAAGAAAAGGCCGTGTGAGATCTCACTGGTGCATTGCCTGAAACTTCGTATCTGGAGCAGCATCAGCTGACCAATAAATAGTTGGTTAATTATTAATTTGCTAAAGATTATGTTCGGAAGGGTAGATCACCTTGAAATGTTGCTTTCTATTATCTTTCCCAGCCAGGCAATGAAAGATTTCAATTTAATGTGACATGACAAAGTACAAACAAGTGTGTTTTAGGCTTTGGCAGGTGAGGATGCTGGGGTCTGAAGGGGTGCTGCCGGGGGTTGGTTTTCCATACCATGCCTACCCAGGATCAGGTGTCAGGCTCCTGCCTGGCATGTTTGGGTTGTGTACAGTTCCTCTGTTTAGCAAATATTTTAAATCCTGGGTCATCACGGAGTAACTTCAGTACTGAGTGATCATGCACATTTCAGTGTTTTGAAGCTTTTCTTTTCAGTGAGAGTAGCTCACCCTGCTGTGCACAGTACAGAGCCTTCTGTCCCAAAAGACATCAAAGTGTGCTTTATGGATTATTTCCCAACTTTATTTAACCCTCCACTGAAATGCTGTTATGCTGGACTTTGGGGTAAAACACATGTGGACGAGTTCTCACCCTGCCCCTGCCCACTCCAGGAGCTCTGCCCTTTCCCATCCTGGAGCTTGTCCTTGACGTGGATGGTGCAGCTCAGACCTTCCCATCTGGCACTTCCCAGCTGCTGTTTGCAGGAGTGAATTTTCCCTCCAGGCTGAGTGAAAAAGCAGAGGCCCATTGCTAAATAGATGTTGTTCTTGCCATCCAGCATGAAGGAGCTGCCCAGTGGCCCTGGCTGGGGAGCAGCTGTGGGCTCTGGGCCAAGCTTGGCCTTGGCTGGGGATGGAGCATCTCCTTTAGCTTTTGGTCTCCTTCCAGAATCTCCTGGAGTTTGCTCACCCTCCATCACCTGGCAGAATTTGCCAACCAGACTGCAAGAAATGCGGGTGGAGAATTGCTCACCAGAGTTCAGCCCTGGCTTCACTGGGAGTGGGAAGGGGAGCATGGACAGCAGTGAGGAGCTGCTGCCATCCCTTGCAGGGATGTTCACTGGGACCTGCTCTTATCAGCAGGTCAGAAAGAAAGAAGAACAGGGGGAGAAAGACAGCTTTACTTGCAAGTAAAAGATAAACTTTAAAAACTGTGGCAGTCAACATGAATGCTGCCATACAGCACGTCTTAAGACTGGAAGGTGGATTTTAGAAATTAATAATATCCCCAAATATCAAAGATAAAAAGGAGTTTGGTTTGTATGTGTTTCTGAAAGTGAAAAACACAGATAGGATCATTGAACGACATCATATCACTTATCTTCTCCATTTAGTGAATCTTTTGTTTTTGACAAAAAAATCTCAGAGTTTTTTTTGGGGGGTGGGGGATTTGGTTTTTTTTTCTGTTTTGTTTCACATACTTGGAATCTCCTCAAGTAAAAATCCCAGAGGAATACAATGCCTTGCTCTTAATATACACCAAATACAAATTGCTTTTTAATTCATAACACTTCCTAATTGCTATTTTAGGCAGTGCTTGTAGTACAGCAAAGTAGAGTCCTGCACTTCTGTTTGAAAACATGTTCTTGACATGTGAACTCTGTGTCTTGCTGTCCCGAAACTCTGTCAAACCTGACACATCAATAATATGTTTAGCCATGTAAATGTCTTTCCATTGTGCTCATCACCCTGTTATGGCAATTGCTTCTTAGGTGACTTTCATTCCTTGCCAAAGCATAAAACACCCCATGATGCATGAAATGTGGGATTTGCATTCCCATTTGAAGCCTCAGATTCAAAAGTACGTTGGTGGCTGGTTCCTCAAGGGCCTGTGTACGTCAGTGCAGGGTTCTGCAAGGCTTGGCAGAGTGGTGTGGGGGGTAGTGGTAATGCTGATAGTGTGGAAGAGTGGAGAAACAATGGATTTTAGTTTATCTTAGGAAAAGGTGGCAATTGGTTTCCCTGGATGTGGATGGCTGAAGGCTTGCAGCAGCACCAGCTCTTTGCTTTAGCTAAGCAGGGCACACAGTTCAATTAGTTGTTCCCTGCTGGTTCCCTCCCTTTGGCACTCCTGGGGAGCAAAACCCTTTGCCCTGTCTCCCTGCTGATGTGCCACTGCAGGGACATGGCTTTGGCACTATTCCTGTGTCCCCATGCTGAGGCTGGTACCTCCCCTGTGCTCCTGTTCCCCCCAGGCTAAGCAGGAAGCCTCCTCTGTTGGCTTCAGCAAGGTGCATAATTTTCTCTCCTTTCCTCCAACTCCTCTACAATCCTTTTACCCTGTGGTATTTATAAGATAAAGGAGAAGAGTTGTGTAGTCCTATACCTGTATCTTAAGTAACTGCACACATTTCATGATATTGTTGGGAAGTGAGAAAAGTTTCAGGGCTTTGACTAAATCCATTATTTGGGCTCCTACACAAAATTTTCAGTAAACTCTTCCTGTTTATAACAGGTGAGGATCTGGCTCCTTTTTTGCTTTCAGTTTGGTGCTGCTATTAACACTAAACTCCATTTGCTGTTTCTGCTAGGAAGAGCAGGGGAAGGAAGGAAACTTTGAGCAAAAACTCCAACTTCTACATTTATGAGAGTGATTTTAATAACTTTGGGTTACCCATGGTAATCCTTTAACAGGAAGGGGGTTTGAGAACTGACCCAGCCTCCTTTCCTTTCATTCGATCCCAAAACACCTGCAACTCTCAGCAGAGTAATCTATGAATCACTGTGTCTGTTGTCTACTTATTGTCTTGTCTAGTGCACTCCACGGTGGAACTAATCAACAGCCCTGAATGAAGCATTGCTCCTGAGCTGAATTCCTTAAAGCTCCTGAAGTATTCAGCAAGGAGGAGAAATCTTTTAGTATGATTTGCTCCACATTCCAAATTCATTTATAGAAAGAGAATAGATGATTAACAACGGGTCGAGAGACACAGATTTAGCACTGCTTTGCCCTGACCTGCCCTGAGTTACTCCTTCCACTTCCCAGGCTGCTCTAATAAGATGGGTTCAAGGACTGGGATGGCAAAAGCTGCTTGAATCCCCTGCACCCAGCCGTCTTAATTTGGTTTATTTGCCTTAATGAAGAAATCTGGTTCCTTAATCACAGGTGAACGGAAAAGGTCACTTGCCACTCTGACAAATGGGTTTACCCTGAGCTGTTTGTGTGGGGCTCTCAGATAGTGTGTCCTCCCCCTTTTCTGCCCTGCCACGAAATGCCAGCGTCTCCTCAGCACCTCCTGTTGTGGCCATTACCTGTGGTGCCTGGGCTGCCTGCCAAGCAGCACCCTCGGTAGCAACAAAAGCATAATCATTTCCAGTTGGAAAAGGCTGAGCTGTAGTAATTTTCCTTTTGAAAGCTGCAGCAGCCGGGCTCGGGTTAAGCAGGGGGACGCTCGGTCCTGGGACACAGCACAATGAGGGTACAAAATTTGCCTGCAGCAGCCTTTTGGGGAGACTGTGAGGTCCCCAAATGTGTTCTTCATCCTTACCTTGCAGTGTCCAGCTGACCTTGGCAGTGAGGTGACCAGGGGGACGTTTGTATCTTGCAAACACCTCTCTTTTGGTCAGGTATGGGTAGGAAATGCTTACAGAATGGGTCCAAAAGAAGGGATTAGCATTTCCTGAGTGAGCAGCTGGTCTGCAGAGGAGCTCAGAAGAGTGAGGAGTGTAAAAAGGACAGCCTGCATCTCCCAGGACTGGGCAGCAGCACACTTTGAGGGTGTGTTGCAGGCCCTTTCCCAAGCAGTGCAAGCCTTGGGCTCGCTGACCCTTGCTGTTGACTTTGCTAATAAACTGTAGCGATAAAGCCATGCCCCCATCCCAATGGACCTCCTGGAAAAAGCCAGCTGAGCTGTCTCACACAGCCCTGGTTAGTGGCTTACTCCAGGAAATCCTTCTGCAGCTGGTACAAAAGGGAAACCATTCCAGAAAGCAGCTCAGGAGCTGTGTGGGTATGTGCAGGAAAATCATTGTTTCTTTCAGGTAGAGCTGAAAACCTCTTGATGTGTTTGGAAGACAGAGAGCACTTGGAGCATGTTCATAGTGATGTGTGGTTGTCACCACGTGTGAGCTTTATGGACGTGAGGGCTGTGGAAAATAAAACTTTTGAGGGAATGGCCTGGGAGCTTTGCAGAAATGTTGCTCATGTGGAGTGGTGTTCAGTGTCAGCTGAAAATGAAGCTCTTCTCCATGTTCTGGGTGCTCACAGACAGCCTCACTGGCAGCCTGCTCGGGTCACATAAAAAATGAGATGGGTCAAACCCCAGATGTGCTGACTGACTGTTGAGATGCACCGATCTTCACTTTGCTGGAAAAAGTGATGTCTCTTTTACTTCACACTTCTGTTTTGAACCAAAAAACGAGGTGGGAGTTGGTCCAAAATGGAGCTTTCCAATTTTATTTGGCATCTAAGTTCTGCTATTTTTGACTAATAGTCAGAAAGATAAAGCTCTGACTTGCAGGAACGTCCTTGGACGTGGAAAAATAAAGCAGACAGGTGACTGGCAGGAAGTGAGAGCGGCTGCTCCCACACAGATGCAGACGACTAAATAAGTTTTGAGATCATCGTTCCTGTTCAGGTCTTTTCCTTTGATTCTTCAGATTATTTTTATGTCAGAGGCAAATAAGAAACAAAGACAAATATGCAAAATGATGAGCCGGAGCTTATCGGAGCAGGAAAATAAGCCGTGCACACCACTTCCCGGTTTGCCATGAAAGGCAAAATCATTCACAGTGGTGAATCATGGCAGCTCGAGCTGCCTGAAATTATTGCTTTCTGGAGTTAAAGTGCTGCTGGCATGCAGGGACTAAACAAAGATGTTAGTTCAGTTCATTTAAAAGAGTAAGATTTCTTTAGCTTTGATTACATGTGTGCTTTTGTAGTGCCGATGGATGGCCTGATTGTCTGACAGATGACATTTAAGAGCATTTGTGTGCTTCTTTTGGGGAGCTGTGTTGTTTCAAAGAAAAAAAAAACCCATCAGAAATGATGGAAAAGTGAACTCACTCCTAACTCCAAGAGACAAAACCACAGGAAGAGATACGTGTTGTATCTCTTCAACAACTTAAACTGATGCTGGTGAAAGTGCCTGATTCTTCTCGTTCATGCAAACATAGATTTTGGAAAATAATCTGCTCCTTCTGCCTTCTGAGTGAAGGCATTAATTCATCCAAGTTTTCTATGAGAATCTTTTGTGCATGGACTTTCAGAGTCAGCCAGGTACCTGTAACTTTTAGAGCTATTAAAGGTACTGTTACTTCTCTATAACGTATTTTTTGGCAGGTCTCATTCTTTCCCAGGTGCTGGTTGCAGGAGATAGGTGCTTTATTACAACAAAAATATAGCTGCTGAAATTAGGCTATTTTGCCTGACCTAGGTGGGAGAAAGCCTTTTGGAGCCCAAATTTAATAGCAAATAGGTGCTTCTCCAGTGTGGCATTTCCTGCCCCTCTGCCTCCTCCTGGTCATGTTATTCCTTGGAGTTTCATACCTTTCTCTGGCTGCCAGGGAGCAGAACTTGTTCCCTGCAACCCAAACAATTTTCTCACTTTATTCTACCAAGTTTAACCTGCCTATACTTGGGCAAAACATCTGACAGGACCATTTGCTGTGATGTGTCCCTGTGCCAAAGCTTTCCATTCCTTCCAGTTCACGGACTGCCCAGGTGGGATTTGTCTGCTGTAGGTGTCTATGAGCATGCCCACCTCAGAGCAGATGGTTCAGATTTCCTTTGTGCTTGACAGGATGGCATTTCACCTCGAACTGGGCATCTAAACTGAGTCCTCTAGGAGTCTCTCCCAGGGTGTTTCTGCAGCCTGTGTGAAGCTGGTGTGGATGTTGTAAATGTCCAGACTCAGTGGTGGTGGTGGATCCTGGCGTAGGATGTGTGCAGACAGCAGAGGGTGCTGGAGTTTTTTCCCTTTCAGTGCACCTCCAAGGTTGCAGGATCATTATAAACTAAAATCAATTGGCTCTTATTCTGATTGCTGAACACACAGAAGCCAGGCAGGTACAGCAAGAGAGGAGGTACCGAACTGGAATTAAATGGATACTGTCACCTTCAAATCACACCTCTGCCAGAACTTCTGTACCTATCAAACCAGTAAGTGAAGACTGAGATTACCATGATACAAATCAACAGATTTCAATTTTTAATGACTTTTTAATGAAGATTATAATCTCTTAAACATTTTTATAACCTTTTTTTTCCCCCCAAGAAATTGAGAACAAAAATCTCTACAGTCCTTTATTTCAGAGAGATCAGAGTCCAGACAGTTTTGTTCTGCCAGAAATACAACTTGCAGACACCATCAACCTCCAACAAGTTGCCAATACAGAGTTTTATAGAGTAACAATGCTGTCAGCTGGCACCTTACAGCAACATCCAGATCTGTACAACTAAAGAGGTTCACCCAGGACTGCCAGTCCCATGGGCCAGGGCTGTAGGAAGGGTTCCCCTGTAAATGTCAGTAGTAAGCCTTTTAAAAGCAGGATTTAAAAGAAGTGAGGGTAGCAAACCAGGCTTGCCAGGCTGTAAGACTGGAATAACTCCCTTAAGCTCAATAGATCTTAAGCCACTTAAAATGATCAGAGCCACGTTTTCCCCATCAGGACATGCACTGGTTGGTTGCAGAATAAGCCTGAAATTCAGACTTGGTTCTCAGGTCCAGCTGTGGGTGAAGAGCTTGAGGGTTGTGTCACGTGTGCTGTGGTTGGTGGTGGTGCTCACGGCAGGGAATGGAAGCAGGTGCAGTGGCTGCTTCACCTTCCAGTTAATGCATCCTTACATCCATCCCTGCTTAAAAGTGCAAATTTCACACCCCGGGTTCCAACTCCAACTGATGTCATAGCCAGAATTAAAACTTGGGAGTGACTGGCTCCTGGCCTATTTATTAATCTATTAAATCACATAGTCTCTCTCCTGCTAACTCTCTCTGGTTACTGGGATTGCTTGGCAGCAGC
This sequence comes from Aegithalos caudatus, assembly GCA_013389925.1. NCBI lineage: Eukaryota > Metazoa > Chordata > Aves > Passeriformes > Aegithalidae > Aegithalos > Aegithalos caudatus. Next base: position 939,921 of record WEIU01015632.1, read on the forward strand.
AACCCCAGCCCAGTGTCCATTGCTGGCTCTGTTACCGCTCCAGCTTGCTTGCCAGCTCAAGGGCATCCAGTCAACAAATGTCTTATTTTTGGATTCTCCCATCCTCCTGAGGCCAGTGCTATGAGGAATGACCTCCCTTACCTCATTCACCTTGTTTGCTGTTCCCGACCCAGAGAGAGCCATGGCTGCTGCATGAGTCAATCGTCCCATGGAGGAGAGGTCTCTCTGTGATGTTTTCCTTAGCATTTGAACCAGAGCTGTGGCTGGCATCCGCAGGATGGTGCAGATGAACATGGAAAAGTCTATATTTTAGTCATGTCAAAGTTATGGCTAAGCTAACAAGAGTCAGGAAATCCAAGCTGCAGATTGACAGGTTGTCCTTGGACTGCCCTGCCACTTGCGGGCATGGGATGGCAGCACACCCGGGATGGGCACTGCAGTCCCCTCCAGGGGAAGGGCTTCACTCTACAGCGTGCTCAGGGTGGAAGAGCAGCTACAAACTCTTAGACCTACAATGGGCTCATTTCTCTTCTTTTTAAGCAGCTAGCTTTTTTTTTTTTTTTTTTTTAATTTTATTTTTTTAAAATATTGTTTGCAAAAAAGTCACTGTGCAAAGGAATGTGGCTTCCCCAGACTGAAGTGGATCTCTTGTGTTTGCATCTTTGTGAACATCAGAGTGATTTCTCCACCTCTGCAGGGCATGTCCATGGCTGGCTGTGGTTCATGGGTCTTTTTGCACAGCAACACAGAGAAACCCCTTCCCATTTTTGATGTGCCAGTTCCCAGTTGTCCTTTTCTGTAGCCAATATCACTACTCAATTTTGATATTTCTTATAGACTTTTTTCCCCCCCTTAATGTGTTTAAAAATGAGAGCAGTCTTTAGGAAATGGGAATCCAAAATCTTCCACCTTGCCTGCAATACAAAGGTTATGGAAAGAAATAAGAACTCACAGGTTCTTATGCTAAACTATGGTTTTTAGTAAGTAACTGGAAAGCCTCATCTATGCTTCTTAATAGAAGTGGTAAAATTATTCAGATCAAATTAATTTTAATAATTAAAAATTTCTGGTTCTGTTCCACAATTTAATTTTTAAAAAACTTCTTGCTTCTCCCATTATCAATACAAATGTGTCATTTTAATTTCATAGAATAAACCTCAGCGTTGCAATATTCAGAGTTTATAGCTTTTGCTGAGCAGGCTCACCCAGTTTTGGTGTGGAATGGCTGGCCTATCTGATGGAAAAAAAGAGAATGCCACTTAAATACAGGATCAGATTTTGCAGCCCGATTAAAGCAGCAGCAATCCCAACTCCAGCATTCCAGTCTCTCCTCCGGGCTCCCGCTATCTCTCGGGGCGGCTGGGAGTTACAATCGCCCTGCAACTTCCTCCTCCCTCCTTGAGAGGAGAGGATGGGAATTTGCTGAAGGTTTTTATCAGCAATGTGCATCTGCCCCCAGTCTCACTCGGCGGCTCTCGCCAACCAGTGGGAAAAGTCGGGCCAAGGCGTAATCTGCTCCCAGCTTGCTTCCTGCTGCCGTGCCCCAGGGATGGAGGAAGCAGACAAGTGGCCCTGCGTGCTCTCTCCTTGCCAGGCCCGAAAGTTCAAGAGGCTCAGGGAGACAGAAGAGAGTTTCTTGCTCTCTTTTTCAGGGATGTTGCGTATTTAATGCTGGAATATGGCGACAGGCTGTAAAAGATGAGGCAAAACCCAGATGAGCCTTATGGCTTCAAGCTCTTTGGACACCTGCTGGGTGAATTTTGGCCACTCACTCTGTAGAGTCTGATGTGATATTAAGGTGCCATCTGAAAAGTCTTCTAGTTAGATGAGGTGTCATCTTCAGGTTTCAGTTTGTACTCCTACTCCATCTGCAGTTTGAGTGCACCTGGGCCCACCACTTGATTTATTTCTTTGCCTGTTCAAAAAAACCTTTTGCATCAAGAATTCCTCTTGTGTCTACAAAATTTTGATGAAGTGTGAGGCGGGAGGGATTTTTCTGCTCCTGTTGCATGTAATTTAAGTAAGTTTGGTAGGAACTTCTGGATAAGAAAGACTGATGGATAAGGCCAGAGGGTGAGCACAGGGAGCGTGCTGGGGTCTGAGCAAAACATGCTGGAAACCAGCAGCAAAATACAGAGCAGAAACTCTGCAAAGGACCACAAGTCCTCCAGATGTAGACAAAGGCTGCCCTTTCACTATTTACCTGCAGACATTGGTGCAGTAGGGTCTTTATCCCTAAATAAAGCCATGGGGAAGACTCTGGTAAAAACAGGAGGAACATATTCTTTCACCTTTGCTGGTGTAGGAGTGGGAGAAAACCCTGCTTGAGACAGAAAAAGCCATGTTTGCTCAGAACTAGACATTTGAACTAGGACTAGACATTTGTTTTTCTGTTTTTGAAATATTTTTTCCTTCCCCAAACAACAAAATTGGTGAAAATCTTGTTTCCATTTAAATCACAGGAGTTTTGTCATGGACTTTTACGGCGCCAGGATTTCCCAGTATGTACTTTTTTAGCACCTGAGCTTAGGTAGGTTTCAGGAGAACACATCTGCCATTAGAAGGTTGCTCCCAGCCTTCCTGTGTTGTATCAAGGTCTGGAGTTAACAGGGCAGTCTCAAAGCGTGGCACATAATGCGTTTCTGCATTAAATACACCCACATTATCTTACATCCCGAGCAGCCCAGATTGTCAGTAGACAATTATGGGTTTTGCTGGGTTTATTTTGATTGGCCTGCTCTCAGTTTTCCATAGTGGTACTCTATTTGTAAAAACAGATCATTAATGATAACAACAGATGACATGTGTCTGAAATATGGGGTGGACGAAGGGAGTTAGTTTTTCTTCCTATTTTTTTTTTTTCCTGAGTGTCTGCACTTTGACAGCGCATTTGCCAGGCTGTCACTTGCTTGAGAGATCCACAAGATTAGGACCTCATTGTGTGAATGTTTTCACAGCACTTGTTGCTATAAAGAATCTTCACACTTTGGTGGATGAAATCTGGACTCCTAGACACAAACTGTTAAGAAGCAATCATAACAATTAGCTAATGTGTCAACAATTAGCACTTTCCATCAACTGGCATTGAGTGGAACCTTCTTCTTATCCATATGCAGACAAAAATGCAATGATGTAGTAAAGAAAAGCAGTGAAGTTGGCTGCTCTCATCCCTTGCTGTAGCCAGCAAGCTCCCATGGGCATTGTTTACAATGATTATTCTTCCATTATGATGTTATTGCACAGGTCAGGGGTGGTAGCTAGACTGAAAATAAGCGATTTCCCCCCCCTTTTTTTTTCCTTTAAACTTTTGGCTGCTTTTACAAAAGTACAACAGAAACAACTGCTGTGAAAAGGTCAGCCAGTAACAGTACTTTAGTGTTTAACTGGTAAATATTTCAAAATAGTATTTCTAATATTTTACCATTTGGAAGTTTTTCAATGCATCTCCAGCCCAGTGCGACTCAATCATTGTAAGATTTCCAGAGCCTCCACTGGGAATTCTTTACAATGGACACATTATAATCTGTTACTGTATCTACCACCAGTTGGTCAGAATTTGTTTTAATATCTTGCATGGCATGTTACTGGCAGTAAAATAAAAAGCACAGTTTTCTCAAGTATTTTACATATCTCCATATGTAAGCACCAAAGAGAACTGAAGGTAGGTCTTCTTCCTAACCACACAGTAGCTTCTGAGGGGGCAATGCATGTAACTGGAGAGAAAATCAATGTCTTCTCCAGGGAAATGTCCTTTGGGAATGCCTCCTGTAACACGTGGTGTTTGTATCAGGCTACTGTGAGACAAACACAGAGCACTGCAGCATCACTGAGGGTTTCTCTGGTTAATTGTGGAGCTGGAGCCAAAGTGAAACCATGTTAAAAAGAAGCAGAGCAGTTTCTAAAAGTAACGCTCTGCTTGACTGCAAGCCAGAGCGACTGATTCAAAACAGGGCATGGTGCTGGAACACAGCCTCATCTGGAGCAGCACCCTGGGAGCCAGGGCTCAGGCCATGTGTGCACCTTTGGGAATGGTTTGACAGCTCCATAAAGAAGGTGTGTTAATCTGAACAAAGAGGTGGTGGTAAGGATGCAAATAAAAACAATAGTAACCGAAGTTTACTGATGTCTCTAAGTTCAGCCTGTGCTGTAACAAGGGAAAAGGACAAGTCTGTGGTTTAGGGGAAGATGCACTGTCTGCCCAGCACTTCCCAAATATCCCTGAGACTTTGGGTACAAACCTAACACCTAAACATACCTTGCTTTACCTCCTTTTAATCCCAGTTCTTTACCTGCTTCCAGCCTGGGACATTGTGATACTAAATAAATGCTTGAGATTTTTGGAGTGGCAAGGAGTGAGGGTGGTGGAATTATACTGAGGATTATTAATATGGGAAATATGGTCAATAAATGTGAGAGGGGTTGAGTAACGCAGGAACATTCTTTACAAATTCTTTAGTAACAGAGTAGGCAGAGTGCCACAGACAAAGAAAATCCTCTGAATTGTAAGTGTGTTCTTATGGCTTCTGCCAAGATGATGACAAAACCCCTTCTTTCTTCCCGCATTAGGACTCCTATTCAACGATACACTTAAGCATGTTTTTAAATTCCGTTGACATTTGAAAGCACTGTTGACTTTAATAGGACTTAAGCACCTGTTCATGGTTAATTGTGTACTTTCAGGACTTTTCTCGAAGGGAAAAAAAAAATGGGTAGACTTAGGCATGTGCTTAAAGTTAAGCAGGTGCTTAAGTGCTTTGAGAAGCTGAGGCCCTAGAGCTGAGTCTAATCCTCTCTGAGGTCTGGGGATGGCCTTTCCCTGTGTGCCTGGTGCACAGAAACAAGTTGTTTAAGTGATAAAATGAATACATGAGAAATATCTAAAAGAATATTTTTTCAGCAGCAAACAGTGGTGGCTGTCAGCTGCTGACGCCTGGATTATAAAATGAATTTATAACCAGACTAAATGTACTGTACCACAACCTCTTCCAAAATAATTTACAGCTATGAGTACAGATAATTTTGCTGGGTAACTCTAATTATACCCTGAAAAAAATCTCCTTTTCATTAATACAAGTGTTGCTCCCAGCCAATGCAGAGCCTCACCCCAAAAGTGAAGCAAGACTGACTGCCCTTGGGCAACATGGGAGAGGGAAAATATTTTTTTTTCTCTGAGGAAGGACTGTTTTGGTGTAGGCAGGGATTGGTGGTTTAGAAAACCATCAATCACAGTGCCAGAGGTATCTTTCTTGCTCTGGAAGAGCAAGAGCTATTTGCCTAATTCTTACCCTGGAATTAGGCAAATAGCTTTTGGGTGATTTTGGGATTATGGTGTCTTTTCTTGAGAGCTGCCCTGGGAGTTTCTTCATCTCCACTCCTTGTCTGGGGGAAGACAAGGCTTCTGTTCTTTCCTTCTCTTGGTTCATGTTATGAATTCCATCACATCAGGGACTGTCGTGCTGGAAGGTGATGAGTAATTCTCAGTGATGCACCATGCCAGGGCAAATCTGAAAACCCCAGTGCCTTGGGGAGTGAGCAGGTCCTCCAGCAGTGCCTTGACCCTGAGTCTGGACATATGTGGTGTTTTTCTCAAAGCCCCATTTCCTTCAGTGCTGTGAGTGACAATGATGTCTTCTGTTAAAAAAAAAAAAAAAAAAAAAAAAAAAAAAAAAAAAAAACAAAAAAAAAANAGAGAACATAGAAGAAAGAAGTTTCCAGCCTTTGTGGTGGCAGAGATAAGCTGGAAGGAGAGAGCCAAAGCCATTCCCAAATAAGAAGGCAAATAATTGAAATACAGCCTGCATTTGTAATAGCAGCAAAACACCCCTAACCCAAAATAAACCCAAAATTCAGCTGTGTTCCTGAGTGAGTGAGTTTGGATGGTAGAGGTCAGCAGCACTGTCTTGCTCACAGGGGGTGAGGGATGTCCAGAGCAGGTTGCCCTGCCCATAAGTCTTGTTGAGATCTAACCCCTTCACCATAAATCTGATAAAAATTAAATGTAGTTTAAGTAGTTCACAGGGAATTAAAGGGCTGTGGTTGGAAGGATGAATTCCTTGCCTGAATTCCAGGGTTTCTGGAGAGGATGTACATACAGAAGCTGGACAGGAGGAGTTTTACCCTCGGTCAGCAATCTGGTAATCAGAGCAGACTGTTTCACACTAGAGCTGCCAATTCCTGTTCACAGTGCATCACAGATGAAAATAAAAACCTTGAAAATTCTCATTTTTTTTCTTATTCAGCTTATTTACAAAATGTTCATATGGGAGAACGGCAAACAATCCTCACCACTGCAGACAGCAGAGCAAAAACAAGGAGAGCCAGGTGCTCCAAATAAGAAAATGTCAGGAAGGCTCTACATCTCCGCTGAGCAGCCTGAGCTATAAATTTTGGCAATGCCACCAGTGTGACCCGGAGCCTGGGGGAAGAGAATAGTATAAAAATGATAAATCACAGCCAGAGTTCCAGATCTTAATCAGACAAAGAAAGCTGGTTCCATTATCAGACAGATTTATATAATCGCTTACTAATAATGCTGTCTTCTTCCTCCAGATTCTTTTAGTAAGACCCCAGGTAACAATCCTGAGGTCACATCCATCCTGGTGTTGGAAGGGACCAGTGCTCTTCCAGCCTGGCATTCTGTGTCATGCAGGCAGAGTTTCCTTGCATCAAGACCTGCTTGAACTAGAGCACCTCTCAGGGTCGCAGTGGATCCGGGTGCTGAGTGAGCACAGCATCAGGGGAACTTTCCTGACAATTATTTTTGGTTGTTTTCCTCACTGCAGTGTCTCCAGAAATCCCAGAGCTCTCACTGTGCATCCATTTACTTCAGCTCCAGAGATTTCCATGGTCAGACCACTGGGATCTTCCTTTCCCTTACTCTCCCAACAAGCTAAAGAGGTTCTTCCCTTTACTTTTTGGTACAAAGGCTTTTGGATTTTTATTGCTCCTCTCTTCTTTTGAATCCTCTCTAACATTTCACCCTCTTTCTCCAGGTGGATGTGCCAGATTTCAAAGTCAGTATTTCCCAGGGATATTTTCTTTGGTACCACCACAGTGGCATCCCAGCTGTGTCCCAGCTGCCCACCTTTTAGGGGAGTCTGATCCCTCTTCTGCCTTGGTGCTTTCCCTACTCATGGCTCCTCAATTTTTGCATCTTCTGTACATTTGTCAGGTGTCTCTTCCTTGTCATCAATGAAAAACTGTGATTGTGGTAGTGCCAGAAAGTCACTCTTCTGGGAGTCCTGGGAAATTGTAGTTGCTTGATAATAATTTCTTTTTGCAGTTGCAGATTTAAATTTTTCTTTTAGTTGTGTTTTAGTGTCATTCTGTTTCATTCCCTTATCAGAGAAAATATATTAATTTACTAGTAGTCTTTGCCATATTTCAGTCCCTAAAATACCATCCAAGGATTTATACTGCAATATAAATTAATAATATTACCCAGCCCAATATTTTGAATAGTTTAAGAATATTAATGACCAGAATTACCTTTGCCAGATACATTAAAACAAACAAAAAACCTATTTACTTTATAGGAGCTTATTATCTGCACATGAATATTAATTAGCATTAACTCTAATTGCATTAATTTCTAAGGAAGAAAACCTTGTTTGGGAAATAATGTCAATATAATTTGCCTGCTCTGGTAGTGATTCAACTTAACTCTACCTGGCTGCTCCCTCTGCCTCATCTCAGATTCCAAAATAAGGCTGGGGTTTTGTCAGTCCTCTGAAACTGGTGCTTCTCACAAATCCACAGTCACAGGTGAGGGAATGTCTCCTTCAGCTGCTGTAAAACGCTTGCATGCCAATTTTTTGGATAAGTTAATATTAAGAAAAAGTCTAACTTTCCTAGCAGACATTCAGTTCCCTTCTGTATTATTTTGAGATTAGGTCACTGTTGAGTTGTCTGTGCTATGACATTTTCCCCAAAATATTTTGCAGAAGAATCTGTTTGAGCACTTCTTGCTTTTGTACCTTATTTTTGACAATTAACCAGAGTATCATAATTCAGATAATTTTTGTTCCTACTGAACTTGAGTTTTTCTTGTGTCATTATTTTCCTCTGACAAATGTCTGTAATTTATAGCTTGAAATTAACATTTATGGTGCTTAGCTTCCCTCTTTTCTGTTATATTTATATCAGCTCCCACTTCCCCTCTAAGTGACACTGTTTTATAGGTTTTTCTCTTTGTTTGGGGTTTTTAAAATTTTTACTTTTGTGGCAACTTTCTCAACTACAGAATAAAGCCTTGTAAACATCTTGTAAAACGTTAACTGATCCCAAGTATCATTCCTATACTTCAATTTAATTTGCCCTTTTCCACTGAATGCTCTGATAATTGCTTTCAGCTTAGTAAAACCATCCCTTAGAGCAGTGTGTTAACTGGTGGGACTTTTATTCTTATTACACATAATGAGCGTAATTAATGTGATTTCACAAGGACTGGGTGTCATCAGCAAACTGCTCTAATCCAGGTCATTGCAGTGCATGAATCCCAGCTGAAATTATATTTTCCCAAACCCCTGCACTCCTTTCTAATTAAATTTGGGAATTCTCCGGTTGCACGTTTTTGTTGCTGAGGCCATTCAGGATAAGAGCATATATTTGTAGCAGCTCTGTAGCCACAAAAACACCACTAGAGAAAGATCAGGGTGTTGGGAGACGTCTCTGCACCATCCTCATTTTCCTTGGAGGAAGGAAAAGCAGCGTGGGGAAATGTGTGCCCCTGCGCTGTGAAGCGTGCTGCCCAGACACCTGTACATAACGTGAAGTTAAAGAGGGGAAATAATGGGGGAGCCCAGTTCTCTTTGTCATTTCCATTTGGATCATCCTCATCATCACGTTTCAGGGTGACAGGTACAGAAATAATGTGTGAAAGTCTCTTCCATGGTGCATTCTGAAAGGCTGCACCTGCGTTGGAGCAGAGGCGTGAGATGAGGGTTTGAGCTGTTTGTGTGTCTGTGGGTATGAGGGGATGCCTGAATCTATGGAAAATTAAATTATGCTTTAGTGCCAAATACATTTGAGTGGACTGGGAAAGACTCTTGGGAAGATGCTGAGTCTTTCTGCTATGATATTTTCTGGTAATTAAACAGTTCTCTATTTTATAATAGTTAGTGAAAATGAGAGTGGTTGGAAGGGTTATTTCTGTCTGTTGCTATTAGATTCTCCAGATTTGCTGACCCTGAATAATTAAATGTTTTTGGTCACTCTGTTTATATTACCTAGAACTGAAGTAATTCTGATCCTTCAGCAAACTTGAAGCACAGCATGGAACATACTGAAAGGCGCCAAAAGATGAAACATTTCAGTTTTGTGGTTCACATCTGTCTGTCCTGAGACCAGGAGACCATTATAATACACTTAGAGCATTTAAAAGCTCCTCAAGGTTGAAAGCCCTGATTAGGGCAGTATCTGTTCATGTGTGGGAGTCCTGCCTGTGCCAAACCTGGGAGCAAGGAGCCCTTGGGTCCCTTTTCCATGGGAAAAGATGTTAATAATGTTGAGTAGTGGGGGGGGGGGGGGGGGGGGGGGGAAATAAGGGGAAAATGTAATCAAGGAGACCCTGACAGTGAAGGGAAAATAGCAATGTACACATCCATCAGTTTGTACTGTTTTTACAGAGAGTATAAAATATTTAAACTGAAGCCATTAATCATCCTGTTCCTCTGTTCTAATCCATGGGAACCACAGGAGGTCACCAAATATGCATTTAATATAAAAGAATGAAAAATATTGGAGGGAAAAGTAGTGTAATCTAAGAGCAAGAAATGCTAAGAGAAAAAAAAATCTCAAACAGAAATTTTGCTAAAAATTAAATATTATTTTTACACCGTTCTGCTGGAAAATCACTACATTTTGGGCAGAAATTCAAAATGCATTTAGAATTAGTTAAAAAAATACCAAAGATGGAAACTGGTTTTACTTCTTGACTTTCTAAAAATATACTGCTGGATAGGAGCATTGTCTATTTTGTTTATTTTGATAAAATCCCAATATTTCTCATGGAAAACAGATGCTTCTTGCAGAAGCCATTGCCAGGTTCACATTCCAGGTTTCCATCAGGTAATTTTGATGGATGTTTTAAACCCCTCACACCACTGGGTTTTGTGCCTTGGGCTGATATTGCCCTCCCAATTTCAATACCTGAAGGTGAGAGGGGATGGGGGTGCCTTTCCCTGCCTTCACTGGCTGTTAGTGTGGAAAGGAAATCCAAGGGCTGTGACTAAGCTGCATCCCTGTGATTTATCCAATATTGTTTGAGTTTCCTGGACTAAGCCTGGCTATGGATTAATTCATTTTTTGACTGGTACAATGATGTGCAGAGCCAGGGCTGGCACTGCTGGGAGGGGATGTCTTGGTGCAGGAAGGCAAGGGGTGGCAGGAGGAGACTTTTAGTGCCCAGCCAAGCTCTGGAAGGTGGAAATATTTCCATTATGTTCCCAGGTATCCCACGCCTGCTGTAAGAGCTCAAAGAGCTCTGCTGTGCCTTGTGCTGCCTGGGAATGCGGGAGGGACACGGCAGAACCGTGGGCTTCCAAAACCTGCATTCAGCCTTGGCACAATACAGCCACTGTGGAAGAAGACATTAGGAACAAAAAATAAAGCTTGAAGCTTCAAGAGCAGGCTGCCAGAATTATTAAGAAAAACATCAAAATGATGCCATTAAAAACAGATGGGGATTCTATAAAGAATTGAAAAGAAAATGTTTAATTATGAGCCTTATGCAAAACCCATCAAAGTTGGATTAATATTATAGTGCTGTTGCTGTAGAGGGTTTAAGTAGTCCGTGGTGGAACATTAATCTTTCACTCCTTTAAAAATAATGTTTTCCTTTTGTTGATGACAAATTCCATCTCTTCACTGTTGAAATCATATATCCAGATTAATAGCATCTAACATAATGAAATCAAAAGGCACAGGTAATATGGATTAGTTTAGAAAACAACAACAACGAGAGGAAAAAAAAGCCCCAAGGGGGAAAAAAAGCTTCACAGGATGAGTGCTTTTGTCAACATCACTATATTTTTTCCTGTTGTTAAAAGATAAAGGGGTAGTCTCTGTTCATAGGTATCCCTGTCTGTCTGGGATATTGTGTCAGGTACATCTGATGTACATACAGATGTACATCTATACTGTTTCTAGTAGTGTGTCATGCATAGGATTCTCAGCAATTCTTTGGGGTGAAGGGAGCCTTGTCTGCCTCAAGTCTCTGGCAGATTGCCCGTGGCTGCACAGTCTGAACACCTCTGGCAAAAATTGCTGTCACAAACTTGCCTCTTCCAACTTAGCTGGCTGGAAAAGCTAAAAAGAGGTTTTGGGGTTTTATTTAGTAAAGGTATCTGAAGGGTGGAATTGCTGGTGTGAGGAGGGTTGTTTTGAGAATGTAGGGCTGCTTTTGCCCCTTGCCGTGGCATTGCTCTGCCCCCTCTGCCTGGGAGGGTTTTGGTGGACATTGTGCCCACACAGATCCTTCATTCCCTATTCCTGCCAGGATCTGTGCTGCCTCCCTGTGTGAAGAGATTTGCACCCCAGGTCAGGAGTTTCAGACTTTTTCCTTCTTCATTGATTAGTTTGGGCTTTGCAGGAGATGGCAATTATTTTATTTTATTAATTTTTTTTTTGCATGTGTCATGACTTTTTTTGAATTCCTGGAAGTGTCCAAGGCAAGATTGAAGGTGGACCCAAACAATTTGATCTAGTGAGTGGCACCCCTGACCATGGCAGGGGGTTGGAACTAAATGATCTCTAAGGTCCATTCCAACCCAAACCATTCTGTGCTTCTTTCCCTGGTGGAGTTGGGCACAGGTGTGAGCTGCTGCTTTGGGTGGGAGAAAACTCCAAAATGAAACCCTTCCCACCAGTCATCCCGGTGTCTGAGCTTGAACTTCTTGTATAAATAAGCAAGGAGATTTTGATCCTGTGTTTTTTCTCCTCTCCTGTTCTCTCTTGTGGTCTGGGCTGTAGTGCTGGGTGTATCAATCCATGTGTTGGATTCACTACCCTGGCCCTCCACCTGCTTTTCCAACATTTGCAGCCAGCTCTTTGTGCACAAAGCTCTATCTGTGCTGCTTAAAACTCAACTGCTTTATCAGTGAACCACAGGGTCAAAAACCTGTTGCTGTATTCACTTAATACTACAGGAATAGTTTTTCTTCTTCCCTTTCACCCCTTCAAATTTTTTAAAATAATCTGTGCTTTATTGAATCACCAGGTACACCAAAAGCAGGTCTTATTTTAGCAAAAATATCAACACTGACTGCCAAGGTAGATTTAAGGTGTTCATTACAAAATATTTTGTCCTGGGCTTTAAGAATAATGCGCTTTCAGTACAAAGAAACGGTTATTCCAAACATTGGACTTTTTTTTTCTTTTAGTTATTTACAATAGGTTTCAAGATTTAGAATTACCATGAAAGATTTACTTATATTGCAGTTCATGTAAAATTTAAAATCAATAAAGTAAATAAATTTAGCTTGTCTGCCTGAATCGATTTCCTCCTGTGCTAATGCAGCCCTGTAATGCTGCACTTCCTTATCTCCCATGTCATCCTCCAGTGATAGTCTTGGGCTTGAATGGTGCTGTGTTATCATGTCCTCTGCAAAATAGTGTTCCTCTGAGCCTCCTGCCACTTCACTATTTCAAACCTGGCTTTGGAGCCTCACCTTCCACTGGATGGGGAGCTGCTGATGCTGGGAGCCAGGACACAGCTTCCTCCCCCTTGGAGCACCCCTGTGCTCTCACAGATGGTAATGAAGAAAGAGAATATTGCTGCCAAAAGAGGGGCAGGTGTCTGGGTTTGGAAACAGGCGAGATATGCATGGAAAAGGGCTGAAAGGTTCTTTGGCAGGGCAGCCCCACTGGAGAGGGAAAAAGGATTGCTACTTGTTTTTTCCACTTTTATGTGTTTTTTTTTTTCTCCAAATATGCCAGTGGTTGGGAACAAACAGGGCTTCCTTTTTAGTTGTTTATTATTATTATTTTTAGTTGTAGGATTTTAATGATGATGGAAGGCAAATGTGTTCATCCACCTCTTGCATTGGTATTTTCCTCAGTGGAGATGGGGAAATTGCAGTGTGCACAGAAAGAGGAGAGATCCCCAGTGATGGATTTTCCTTGGGTTTGTCCTCTTTTATATACAGATGCCTCAGTCAGTTGTCCAAACTGACACACCTGTGGGGGTTGCTCTGGCATGACTGAAATTCCAGGCTGAAGGGAAGCACTTGGTCAGGAGTGCAGTATCCAGTTCCAGGTTTTACCCTTGGCAGTCTCATCAGTGTTCCCCATGGAATCACAAATGATAACATAAACCATGGACCTACCTTGCAGTGCTGTCGAGTGTGCTCAGCAGACACAGCTGCCCCATTCATAGGATTTGCAGCAATAATAATCTAAAACTGATGAACTTTAAAAATATTGGATTTACTTATTAAAAAAGGAAACATATAAATACAAATGCTTTGATTCTGGGTCTGGCAAAAGAGTAACTTTTTATAGTCACACAAACACTGTTCTTTTAAGGCAGTACTCTGGTTTTATGTGTAGTGAAATGTTCCTTTTTTATTACTTGTGAAAGAAAAGAAAATATCAACCCTGTCTGTCAGTGCTGCTGTTGAGTTTAAGATGGAGCACCCTTCCGGAAGCTGCGAGAAAGATGTCTATAAAATGTTAGGCTGACTTTAAAGGAAAAACAAAAAGGAGAACAGAAAACAGAAAAAGAGAGAGCATAACGATATAATAATAATAATAATAAAAAGGAACAGATCTCTTTCTGGTTTAAGTTGGGATAAATTCAAGTGGAACCAGTGATGTACTGTATTTATACCAGTTCAGCAGCAAGAGGTTTGTGTATGTCCGACACTCAGGAGTTTGAGCAAATAAATACAAGCTATGTAATCAGTTTTATTTGTTTTCTGAGTCATGTCTGGTGCATGGAGGCAAAGAGGCTCCAGTTAGAGGAATGGATTAGAGGAGTGGAGTTGTCCTTCCGGCCGGGGCTGATGGTGAACTTGGAGCACTAATCCATAGGAAGTCCAGGATCGCTGTTTTGGCTCTGTAGCTGCCAGCAGGTTTGCAGGTGATTTGGAGCATGATGTGGTTCTAGCCCAAACACAATTCCTATGCCATCCCAGCCAGCCTTGGAGAACACAGGACGTGCTGGATTGGGGTCGTACATTAATGACCAGGTTTCCCAGAGATGCGGAGCTGTACAACTCCTGAGGCTGTTTCTCACTAGAAAACTTGGCTGAGACGTGGGGAATTGGGCTAATTAAGAAGATGTTAAACACAGCTCTGCAGTAACAGCAGCTGACTGGCACGCTGTCTGGAACAGAGGCTTACTGAGCCTGACTGTCACGAAGCTAAGAAAGGAAGAGCCTGTCGTTTTATTAACTGCAAAATCGTCTTTGATTGCATTAGCAAGGCTCTCCCGCAGCAACCAAGCCTAATTTTCCGGGGAAGGCAGAGTGGGTGCCCGCAGGGGAACGCTGTGCTCCGAAGGTCAGCCCGGGCTTTCATTTCTTCCCCCTGATTTTTGATAAAGAGCTCTATGTTGTCAGAAAGGAGCAGTGGTGGTTGCCCTCCTAAGTACCTACGGATAGGCTTGAGCAAGTGCTTAGTCTGAAAACTACGGAGCGTCAAGTCAAGAGATTCCTGTCCTGTTCTGCACCGCTGGGAGCCAGCGCTTCTCCTGGCGCCGAGATAAGGCCAACAAAAGGGCTGTGGTCACCCGCTCAGAAAGGGTTCAGAAATGCCAGCCCAAACTTGTGAGATCTTTTTCCTTTCTGATTTGCCTAGTTAGTAAATAGGTAAAAAAAATTAATCCCATCCAGTGCCACTTTTAATTCCATTATCTGCTGGTTTTTCGCTGGGGACATAAGCTCTGTCCCTGCATGGGGTGACTGAGTTTAATTCTGCACCCAAGAAGTGACAATGTTCTGCTGCTCTGCAGGGAAAACTCTGTCCATGCAAAACAGAAACACTCAGGACGAGCCAGGAATATTTCTGAGTGTATGTAATCAGTGCAGAGCTCGCAGACTTTATTTAAACCTTCAACTTTTCTACACTTAGATTGTCAAACATTTTAAGCCTATCCACCAGGACATCACTTCCATGCCTCGTGTTTAGATTTGCAGAATTTGATTTCAAATTTTTTTTTTTTTAATTGAGGGTTTTTTTCTTTCCAAGTAGTGGAAGCACCCTGTCCTCCCTGTTTAGCCTGAAGATGTTGAACTGGTTTCTTAACGCTCGTTGAGGTGCCTTAATTCAGCCACAGACACAGTGACTTCTGCCTGTTTTTTTCAGAGTTCATGGGCATAACTGCAGAGAAATATGAAGCTGTGACACTATTTATTGTGGTTAATCCAGTATTTCCTCTGAGAGCAGTGATATGATAACAGACTGTGGTTTTAATTTTAATGGCTACTAATGTGTGATCCTGTGTGGTTTGGGGTGCATTAATTAGGATGTAAGAATAGCTGAAAACAGATAAAGGGGTGGGTTAGGCTGACAAGCTCTTATGTTATTAACTTTGCCATATCAAGTATTTATATTGATCCAGCTGCCTGAGTCTTTTATATACTTCTCCACCTTGACTTGGAGATAAGATTAAATTCATGTCTGTGCTCATCTTTCTCAAGATAAAGAAGGGACATGGTATCAAATTGGCAGCCTTGGTTCACAGAGATTTCTGGTTTCCTTATTCCCATATGTACAAACCCAGTTGTGGATGTCAAACTCTCCCGGTGTTTCACCTTCTGTGTCTTATCCTCACTGAACTGAGAAGCTGCTGTGAACAAAATGCTTGTGCAAACCATGGAAATGTATGGTAGGATCTTAGCCCTGAGTAATTTAATGGTGTCTCTAGAAAGCTGTAAAGCTAACCACAAAAAAAAAAAAAAAAAAAAAAAAAAAAAAAAAAAAATCCCTCCAGGTACCAAAGAGCATAAAAGTCCATATCCATAGTGTAAGGAAAATATGAGAGGGTAGAACAGGGGGTGATCTGGATTTGGGGCAAACCTGTCTTGACCCCACTCAGTTCTTGGTTTCCCTGAGGCTGGAGGGGATGTGGAGGATGTCCCCATCCCAGCCACGTGCTCCAGGAAGCAGGATGGAAGGTCTTAGTGACGTCTTAGCGTGGGAAAAATGACAGGATTTATTTGCCATGCTGCAGTTTCTGCTGCTACCACACAGAGTTTGAAATGCAAAAAAGACTTAGAAGGTTTTTTAAAAAGTTATTATTTGAATAATTTTATTGGTCAGCTCCTGCTGCTGCCATTTCAGGTTGGTGATGGCTGTTTTCTGGCCTCTCACACAAGTCATGTGTGAACCCAGGTACTAGAGCATCCCTCAGCACCATGGAGCTCCTCTTGGGCCAAGCTCAATATTTTGCATAGCCCCAGCCTGGTTTCTCCGCGCTATCTCCAAAATCAGCCCCTCACCTCCTCCTCCTCCTCGTTTATCAGCCAGAGCACACAGATAACATCCTCGTGACGTGGCCCTGACCTTTGTCAACCTTTGTTAAGGCTCCATCTGAAGTCCGGCCGAGTGTTTGTAAACAGGATGTAATTAAGGCTGGGAACTGACAGCGCCTGATGGGAGGACAATGCGGAGCTGGCGGGACCCGGGCTGTCAGATGTCCGCCCGCATTGTGCTGCCGGTGCCGCGGTGGTAATTGGTGTCCTCTGGCCGAAGGAAGTGCACTCAACTCGGATTAATCTGCCGCGGTGCGGGGGCCATCCCTGCGAGCGCGAGTGTTTCCTCCGATAAACCCCGAGCGGGGCGGAGGCAGCGGCGGGAGCTGGGAGAGCCCAGACCGCGCTGACAGGTGCCCGCCGAAAACTGGGAACAGGAAAGGTGTGGGGCGACAAAAGCTGGCAGAGACACGGCGTCTTCGCAGCTCGCCTTATCGGCGAGGCGAGCGGGGCAGGTTGAGCGCTTATCGCGGCTCGGGGCGGCCGGAGAGCGTAGGATGAGCTGGAGGAAGGGATGCGGATAACGCCGGCTGCGGGCGCGGATGGATGGGGCTGCAGGAGCGCCCCTGGCAGGGCTGGAGCGACAGATTTAGTGCCACGATTTGTCCGGGACAAAGTTTAAAAAAAAACCCCACACAGATATATTTATATGTGTGTATTAAAAAAAAATAATAAAAAAAAAAATA
>WEIU01015632.1:957129-972098 GCA_013389925.1 Aegithalos caudatus
TGTAAAGTTTTTAAAACTTTATATACTTTATATATATGTACATATATATGCATACGTATATATACACACACATATATGTACATAAAGTGTATATATGCTCCTAAATCTACACACATACATATGAAAAGGAAAACTCACAACTGAAGGAAAAATTATTTTCTGCCTTTTTGGTTATTCATTTTTTTCAATATCCCAATCAGGTTTTATGGCTCATTTTATAGCCCTGAACTTGTTTATAAGTAAGGGTAGAAGTAACTGAATGTAAGGCTGATCCCAAGTATCCTGTTTTGTTTGTCCACTGCCTGTCCAGGGATGAGGAAGAAGCTTGACTTAAAAATTTATTTTTCATCATCTAACATAAGCAAGTGTGTTTCAAAATACATTCCTTTAATTTTTCATATTTACAGACTGACAGATGTCTGTCCATGGTTACCTAAAGGCAGATAAATATTCATGGGTGTGCATTGATTTAAGAAAATGTACAGCATTCTCACTTTTTTTTTTGTCATACATGTGTCTAAAAGTATTATGGTATATTTTTTCCTTGTAAGTTTTTTATTGCATCATCATCTGATTGTACTGATTGCACTAATCCTTTCAGGTTTATTCAATTAGTGTTTAATGTAACACACTGTGTTCCATATTCATTAGGAATTTCCAAATCACCATTTTAATATGAAAAATGAAAAGGTGTCCATGAATCAGTGAACAAATGAGAAGGTGTATGACAAATTCTGTTTTAAATATATAGAGTAGATGCTTTGAAATTTTGTATAACACCATGGCAGTTTCCCAGGGTAGCATCCTATACAGCATCCTAGCACAGAGTAATCACTGAATATTTAAAACCCTGTAATTTAGGGCTGGAGGAGACAGATCACGCTGCTTAGAAATCAAAAGTCAAATTCTTGTTCTACTTTGCCCTAAGGAAAGTTGAGCATTAGGAGGGGCATTCCCCATATCCCAACCCAAGAGCTCTGCTGTGTCAGAAGGAAGAGGAAAAGGTGGCTGCTGTGTTGGGAGTGGCTGCACATCCAAATGGTGGTGACTTGTAGGGGAACCAGGAGAAAAAAGGGCTCTGGTAACTTTTCCCTGCTTTTTTAGATCTGCTAAAGAAAGAAGCCTTAGAAAGAAACACTAAACAAAAATCCACCTGTTCCCAGGGGAGAGAAGTTATTCCCAGTAGCCTAAAAAGGGACTACAAAAAACACTATATACACACACAAACACACATAGATATGTATACTTCTCTGTTAGAAGACAAATGAATGAATATTTTTTTCTTAATATGAGAAGGAAAACAGAACAATATTCTTAGCCTTTTTGAGTTTACTCAGCTCAGAAATACGCCTCAAAGTTCAAACCAAAGTTGACCAATCCTCCAAAGCTGCTTATAGCTGCAGACAGTTACATTTGTTTCCAGTTGTTAATAATAATAACATATTATTGGGAATATAATGGGAATAAGGTAGAAATGCACAATAAGAGCAACGAATTGAAATGCCTGTTTTCCTGTATTAGATTGTGCAGAGCTGTCAGACATCCACATCCCAGCACAGGGAAGAGAGGCAGGGGTTGTGGTGAAGGTTTGCCAGGTCTGGTTTTATGTACATGTGTGCCTCATCTGCGGAGTGCAACGTGAAGCAGAGCCCTTCACTCAGCAGCAGCAAATAAATACAAGGAGGCAAAGGGCTGAGTACAACACCTTGGGGAGCAGAGCAGGCCAGGAGAGGAGGATGGACAGAAGCTGCTGAGAGATGCAAATGGGCTCATGGCTAAAGAGAGATGAGGCAAACCAGGGCAAAACGGTTCCACTTAACCTGCCTAACCTGCTTAACTAAATAAACCCTTCCTGTGACATGCAGCGGGGTTTCCCTCAAAGGCCACAGTCATTAGATGAAAGAGTTAAAGACAGAACACTCCGAAAGAATTAACTTTGATGTTTAAATGTGTTTTTGGCATGTAAATACACCCGTCAAAGGAAAAGGAACATAATACCTGATGCAGTGAATATAAGGTGTTTTATTTTTTCTTTGGGAAGGGTGAGTTAAGTTAGGGCTGTGGTGGTTGGTTTTTTTTTTTTTTTGGGTAGGTAAATCATTTTCTTTTTAAATGAAATTCTGTTTGACTGCATGAAATATGAACAGTAATTAAATGCACAGTCTGTGGGCCTTCCATACTTTAAAGCTCTTTCTTAAAAAAAAAAACCCAACACAACTGCTCACCTCAGACAGGCCAATTACCCAAGAATGATGGAGTCAAGAGGAAAGTAGCTAAATTTCTTTACTTGAATGATCACAACCACAAGCCAGTGATTAGTCCCTGCAGCACCAGCGGGGATGTGGTGGGGACACTCACATTGGAAGACTTCAAATAGTTATTTCCTTGGTTAAAATAAAATCTGACTGCACTAAATAGACAGTTTTTAATCTCAATTGGACATCTGAAGATTTCTCAAGCTGTTGTTGGCTGCGGCAGAAACAAATTTTTCTGCTTTGTTGATTAAACCAGTGGTCTCCACCATTGCTTATCGGCCTGCGACGAGCTGTTCTTTTTAATTAAAAGTGAGCCACCACGAGAGAGCAATTAACAGCTAGTAATTACTGTGCTCTTCAGAACTGCAACATTTTGCCTTTCATTCCAATTATATAATGGACAAGTGGCTTTTTGATCTTCAAATTAGTGAGCTCTTGTACTATTTGTTTTGAGGCAGATTTGGAAGGTTAATGATGGCCTGTGGTGGCACTCTTTCCACTGACTGATGTAAGACAAGAAAAAAAGGGGAAGGAAACAGGAATAGTCTATCAAGAAATGCAAATGCTGCCTTCATGATAATGAACAGGAGAAACAGAGGCAACTTAATATGCAGGTTATTTAATACAAACCAAATAAGCCCTCGTTTTGGTGCTAGCCCGTGCTATGGAATTCTTTTTTCCTTTTTTTTTTTTAATTTAAAAAAAAGTTTAATTAAGCATTTCAATATAGATTCTTTAGAGAGTGACACATAACATTTAACTGTTTGATACTTAATTGTGTTTGCCTTTGATTGTGGCACCTATAGTTAAATGTTGTACAACATTACTGAGGCATTGAACTGTCCCCTAGGACATGCAAGGCATTGACTTTGTCTAAAATCTTTTAAGTAATAAGTCTTAATATATTTAATGGCCACTGTGCCCTTTGAGTACAAGGAGCCCTTACATCACAAACAGTTGTCTAATTTTAATTAATATTGATTTGCATCTCTTAAATAAAAACTATAATTGTTGCTCTTTCCTATGGCTCTATAATAATCCTAGAGGATGGACATGGGGAATATGCTGTGTGTATAGAAGCGTGTGTTTTAAAGAAAAGATCAATAATGCTGTTATTAGGACAGATCTCTGCTCTTTTGATTAGAACTGCTGCAATCAGCTGAGTGCTGCTCTGCTGACTTACATGAGTCGTGGGCTTGGCATCTGGTTTTTTAAAATTGTTATTATTACTGGTATTACTTTTTCATGTACAAATAAGGTTTGCACTGGTCTTGGCTACCCTGATTTTTTTGCAAGAAGTCAACAGCTGTAGTATCCTGCTACCTCCTGAATGGATTAAGAGTTTGGTACTTTAGTTTTGCTGTGCATGGCTGGATTATGCATGTCTGCACAGTTTAACAAAACCACAGGCCCCACTAAACAGACAAATTACAGATATTGTGGAAAAAAAGGTATCTTCAGTGTGATGAATAAAGCATAAATTGCATTCTATGGATTGCTGAAACAAGACCTGTGTTTAAATTCCTTCACATCCATTGATTTGGTTTTTCCTTGACTAAACACAATCATTAATTACAGAAATAACAGTAGGTGTGACAGAACGGAGATAAACTTTTTCTTTCAGGCTGTTGAAGCTTTAGTCTTGCAGTTGTCCCTGTAGGAGAGAAATGGACTGTTTGTTTTCCTGGAGGCAGAATCAGGTTTGAATTACTCAGCAGATGTTGAAAAACTATGTAAAAAATCATGTTTTTAAAAGTGTTTAGAAATGGTTGCATCGTGTTTTCAATTCTGCACCTAAAGCCTGAGCTGGAGTATGATAATATAGTTAGGATTTTAAAAAGAAGGCTCTGCAACCAGCGTGCCAAGCTGGTTACACAGCTATGACCTGCTGGATAATTGCAAGCTGAGCTCTTGAAAATGTACTTTGAGAGTCTCTTCCTATGCCTTGGCAGAGAAAGTTTCTACTGACAAAATTTTGGCCTGTGAAGAGTTCAGGACTGAATCTGCACACAGGGCGTGGGAGGTGAAAGTTGGAGAGTGGGAAAATAAAGAGACTGAATAAAAATATTTCAAGCAGGAACAGGGACAATATATGTGCAGAAAATTTTGAAAAAAAAAAAAAAATAAGGTGCTCCAAAGCTTAAATCTCTTTAGAGGAAACAGTTTTGCTGAATGGGACAAATGTTGACTTTTCAATTACAGGTTTGTTAAGGATCATGGGCTGTTTTGGTTCACTGTGTAGAGCAGCACTCCCAAGTGGTTCCAGGTTTGAAGATGAATTAATGCTCTTTGTCTGAGCCTCACAGCAATACTTGCACGGGCTGAGGTGTCACCAGTGTGATGTTTGTCTGTATTGCAGGGATGTGGAGGAAGTATCAGGGCTGCATTCTCCATCCTCATTCATACAGTCGTTTGAATGGGTCACAGCAGCTCTCCATTGTTTTCTTAATTCACAGTGTACTGGGGTTTCTCTGGAGTTGTGAGGGGGAGGCTGAGATGACACAGGATCTCTGAGCCTCTGAAATGAACTGGGGTCATGCTGGCGAAAATGGATAGAAAGGAGCAAAGACTCAATTTGAAAATTTAGGAAGGTAATGTCAGAAGAAGTTTAGAGAGCAGGACACGCTTGAGCTGAACTTATTTGAGACATACAGCAAAAACCTTTTTAATTTTCCTTTTACATCAGCAAGCCAATGCATTCCTTGGGTCCAGGTCGAGGAGAGGTGGGGTGTGTGCAATCCCAGGAACACCCCTAACAAGAAACTCTTCCCATGGGGAGGGTTCCTTCTCTCATTTCTTAATCATTGTATATCCATAAACACTGGTAGTTAGTAATTTCTGATGATTATTGCTGGTGGTGATTTCTGCACCCAAGACCAGTTTCATGGTCACTTTGCCCATTATCTGTCCCTGCAGCATGGACCTGATCTGGTACAGTTCTGTATTTAGTAATATCCCGAGGGGGGCTCAGGAAAATGTTAAAAAGAATCAGCAAAATCATTAAGATCATTGCTATGACCTGAGCTTGGGCATTTATAATATTTAATTCAATGTAAGTATGAACTTGACTATGGTCATTTGCACACAGCCCACTTTGGGCAAAGACCCAAATGTTAAATGCTGACAGTTCAGGATGACACCCAATGTGCACAGACATATTTACAAGCTCAGGGTGCAAGGAAATGTAAACCAAACCTGAAACTCTGGTATGTTTTAGGTGTTAAGGAAGAAGAAGCATAACGGTTCCATCAGTGGCAGTGCTGCTCCTCACTGCTGTGAAAGGCTCTGAGAATTTCTGAATTATGGTTATTAATGTCAAAACCACTCACTTTGGGAAACCAGGCAATGCTCCCCAGCCCTTGTGAGATACCCTGAGTCCTCAGGGGCTTCTCCCCAGCTTATCCTGATGGATATCAGCAGGAGAGGAGGATCCAAGCATTTGCTTCCCCTCTTGCAAACTCTTCTCCAACTCTTGGAACCTGAAAGGGAGCCCTGGCAGCAGTGCCTGAGGTTCACCTCCTTAAACAATCCATTCCCTTGGTCTGCACACATGTGGTGATTCTGAGTAATGGGAGTTGCACACAATGGGTAAAAGGAGACCAAACCTTTCCTACATTTTTACTGGTGAAATACTGGAAATGGGATGATGGCAGCCAATTAGATTGTGAGGACTCTTGTCAGAAATATGATTAGGAATTTGTTTCCATGTAGCTCACACAGTAACAGACATGAGCCTTGAGCCAGATGAATAGTGGGTAATATCTAGAGAAGGAAAATGTTCTGAGATGTTTAAACGAGAATTCCAGAGCAGATGGAAATTGGCCTCTGAGGGAATAACATTTTCTTTTTCTTCATAACTGTGGATAAAAATTCCAAATAGATCATCAGTATATATATTGAGGGGAGATCACATTCCTGTGATATTGCTGGAAAATTCAGTAGCAATGTATTTTTCATTTTTGCATTTTTTTTTCTCTCTGAAATTTTTTTTCTTGGATTTTTGCCATATAATGCAATAAAATGCGCCCATGAGATACGGGAGATTTAAAGTCTGTTGGTGTTCATTACATTACACAGAGTCACACAGAATTTAAGGTCCTATATGTTAGTCTGCTTCTGAATCAACACAGGCAAGTACATCCAAGGTAGGAGAAGCAAAACCCTGGATGCCTCTGCTGTAGCTGGAAATATGAGAATAAGTCTTCTGGATGTGTATTTATTTTGGAGTCTCAGAAAAACCCAATAGAAGCAGGGTTGCTTTATATGAGGCTTGGAGTGAAAGAATATATATATATATTCACCAAAAAAGAAAGTGTGATCAATTTAACTTTCATCCTTTCTGCCTTGTCCTGTGTTGCTGTCACTTCTAGGCAGAGTAGAGCAAGGCTCCATGAGGGGATTGAAGTGAATTGAAGTATAAATCACTATATTGCTAAAGAAGAAGATAATATAATTTTAAGTTATAAATTGTGATCTGTAGATTTTAGTGAGAAGAGCTCTACTTGAATTCAGCTGGCCTGTTCTCTAGGATTTTGTCTGGTTCTTTTGCCATTGCCAGGCAGCTCTTCTTATGGCCATGTCCTGCTTGGATATGGCAACACATGGGTTAAAGTATTTAACCCAAGTATTCAGTGTTTCTCACTGCAGAGGTATTTGAAAATTGTCTGCAGATATATCTGAAAAATGGCAATGTTGAGGCAACATTCCTTTAAGAATATTATTTTTTCTCAGCAGAGAAAAAGGAAGTCTCTTCAGCCAGTTTTGAAATGTTCAGTCTTTCAAAAGAATGAAAAAGATATATTTAAAAAGATGTAATATCCATCACTCATTTTGTAATACACCTTGATTTTTAATAGCTGAATTAAAAAATATATTTGCAAAGATCTGCCAAAATATTTGGGGTCCTGGCTTTGACATAATTTTTTTTTGTATCATTTCTTCACAAATTCAACCCCATATTACCAAATTATCATTTTTTTAAAATTACAATTTTGCTTAAATTTCCTTCAGGTTTTGAACATTCTGCCCAAAATCAGGTTCCTGCCTCCCTTTCTCTATTATGAGTCTCATACAGAGAGATACTGGGATCTTCATGGCTCACACTAGAAAACCTGTAATGGGTTATTTTTTTGGCTGGAGCTAATAGTTATTAAATCCCTCCTGCTTTGCAAATGTCTCTCCTCCAGTGAGCACCATGTGCTAATCTCCTGTTCTTCCAGTCTATGCATCCATGCCTAATGTGGGGAAACAGGCTTAAACCTGTTAAACTCATGTTAAATGCTCAGAGTTGGCTTTTACAGCTGTCCACATCCAAAGGTGGGAGGGCATCCCAAAGCCTTTCCAGCACTGCCAGTGATGCAGAGTGTGACCAGGCATGAAGTATTTTGCATTCAGCTGCACATTCTAAGGTTGGAGCTCTGGCTTTTGAAGTTACCTGCTGACACCCCCACTCCTGCCAGGTTGCTTTAAACAATCGTAGAATCATCCAATGGTTTGGGCTAGAAGGGACCCTAAAGCTCCTCTCATTTCAACCCTATGGGCAGGGACACCTTCCACTATCCCAGATTGTTTCAAGCCTTGTCCAGCCTTGGACACTTCCAGAGATCCAGGGGTAGCCACAGCTTCTCTGGGCACCCTGTGCCAGGGCCTCCCCACCTTCCCAGGGGACAATTTCTTCCCAATATTCCATCTAATCCAGCCTTCTGTCAGCATGCATTCCCTCCTTGTCCTGTCACTCCAGACCCTTGTCCAAAGTCCTTCTCCAGCTCTCCTGGAGCCCCTTTAGGCACAGGAAGGGGCTCTGAGTTCTCTCTGGAACCTTCGCCTCCAGGGTGAACACCCCCAGCTCTCAGCCTTTTTCCACAGCAGAGGTGCTCCAAACTCCATGTGATCATCTTCAAGGCTTCCTCTGGACTCACTCCAACAGAGTATTGTCCTTCATATGTCAGGGAAGCCACAGCTGGATCTCTCCAGGTGGGATCTCATGGCAGTAGAGTAGAGGGGACAATCTCCTCCCTGGACCTGCTGCCCACGCTGTTTCTGCTGCAGGCCAGGAGGGTGAAGGGGAGTGTGGCCTCCTCAGCTGGATCCAGGCTGCTTGAACAGTTCCTCCTACCCACTTGTGAGATAAATGCTGTGATAAGTGAATTCCCAGCTTTGGGAGCCTTGCCTTTTAGTGGAGTCAGGTGCTGTTTCCTCACCCAGAATTTGTCTGTGGGGCTGGCTGGTGAACAGAAATGATGCCAGCCTCTCTGGGGAGTACAGAAACCATGTCAGCTGCAGAATGTCTTTGTGCTGTGCCATCAAAGCTTTGTTTTCTGTTAAGGGCAGCAGAAACCAAAGGATCCCCTCTGTTTAGAAACCCATGAATTTGGTAGCTGTGGGAGATACTTGTCCAGGGACCTGCTGGATGCCATGTCAGGATAATGGAAACCATGCAGTGGAGTAAATTAATTAAAATTTTGTGTAATGGGCACAGTTTTTTGTGAGTCCAAGTTTCATCTAGTGCTGTGACTTTTAAAACATGGTTTACTATTGTACTGTACTGCTTTTCCTTGCTCTCTACACAATGGAAGATAATGTCCTGGTTGCCCAGCCTCTTTTCCAGTAAATTAAGGACATTTTGTTTGCATGCTGGTCACTTTAATTTACATTGTTCTAGGAATATAATGCACATTCCTGGGAAAGTACTCTTTTTCCAATAGAGGGAGTGTTAGTGCCAGGCAATGCCCTTCTTTCTCACTCTCTGCATCTTGTAAACCTACCTATAAGCAAATAAAGTGTGTCTTGTGGCTTGGTGCTGTTTGGTTTGAGTTTGCTCCCCACTCTGCACCAGCCAACTGACTTCTCTGAGCCGTGACACTCACACAAAAAAGATCAATCTATTCATAACAGCAGAGTGAAGGGAAAGCAGGTCCTCCCAGAAACCTGCCTCTGGATGGTAGGGCTGAGTCCTCGTCTCTGTCACCCTTTGCATTCGTTTGCCTAATCTCTTGCAGACAAAAAAGTCATGTTGGCATCCAGAAGTTCTTTAAAGAAAAAAAAAAAAAGAAAAAAGAAAGGAATTCAAACCTCTAATCCCTGTCACCTTCCACTCTGAAGGCTGGGGGTGGTGTGGGCTGGGGAGGAGTCGAGCAGCCCCCAGCTCTCAGAACAAAACTGATCTAAGCCCTTTGCACACCAGACAAAGCCTGGGAAGGGGGATGCCCGTCTGGGAGCAGCAGCTGGGCTGTGAACCCCGGGAGCCCTCTGCTCCGAGAGCTTCTGTTGGATCCCTGCCCTGCTCAGCCACTCCCTGGGGAGGTGGGATGCACTGGGGCATCCCCAGCCCCCAGCTTTCCTTAGATAAATCCGCCTCCCCCTGTACCTGGGCGTTTGAAAGGGAAGGGGATGCTTAAAGGCAGGATGTGGGGTAGCAAGTTGGCACCCAGCAGGTGTTTGGGATGTGATGATGAATGCACTGAGTTCATGCAGCTCCTGGTTAGGGGGAGGCTGTCCCATCCCAAGAAATTCCTTTGCTTTCCCTCCCCTCCACTAGCCATGCAGGTTTGGGTGTGTGTTTGAGTCTGCGGGACCGAATCCAGACTCAAATGACGCTGGAGTCTGCCCTCCTGCTGCAAACAAGATCAGGATCTGATCCGACCTGAACTTAATCTCCGGCAGCTGCCCTGATTGGGGTTTACCTTTGAGCGAGACAGGCAGCCACTGATTAAAACCCAAGCCAAGGGGACAATGACCCCCAATTTACTGCCTGCCCTTCGGCAGTCGAGGGGGTTTAGAATTCAACCCCCCAACCTTTGAAAAGGCTGTGGGAGTGCAGGAGACTCTGGAGAAGTCCCTGGAGGATCCAGGAACATCAGAGCAGTGTGGGGAGGCACAGGAGGGTGAGCAGAGCAGTTGAGAGCTGGGCTGCATCTGCCCAGGCAAAAAACAAAGGCTGTAAATCCAGCGTGAATCATGGAAATGGAATTAACTTAAAATTATCCTTTCAAGGTGAAATATTAGTGGTTGCAACTGTTTGTTTTTGTCACACGGGTGTGTGCCGCTGTGATTTTTAGGAATCTTTTCCTGGTAATTTAGCTTCGGGATATTTGTCATGTGCCGTGATGTCTTTAATGGGGAGATATAATAGTGTGTGCTGAGGGACCTGTGGGTTCAACACCGAAGCAGACAGCACGTATTTAAAATGTAAAAGGCAGATTTATAATGCTTCCAGTGACACAGAATGATAAAAGCCAATGACCAAAAAATATGGAAAATTAATTTAGATCAAAAAGAAGCATCCTTCTGTCAGTCTCTCATCCGCTGTTCTGGGATTTCTGCATAAATTTATTTCTATTTAGTGGTTCTATTTAGTGCTGTGGGTACTTTGATTAATTTAGCTACATGTTACTGTCATGTTGGGCACATTCATCTTCTGTCTTGAAACATGTACTCCTCAGCCTCTCTATCATTCCACCCCTTCAGGCCTTATTTTCATCACATTTAAGAGAACTCTCCCCTGCCTGTCTTTATCTTGTTAGGCTTTCAGCAGCTTAAGTTGAATCTTCATTCTTTCACTCTTGCTGTCAAACCTCCTTTACCAAGTTATCTCATTTTCCTATTCATAACATCTAACCCATTATATTTAATACTCAGACACAATTGCATCTGAACATTATGTAGGACTTGCCAGCACAAATACTTGTAAATGAAATCAGACCACCCCTGGAAGGAGCAGTGGTGGCTTTGCCTTGCCAGTGTGTTTTAAATTGAAAAATGCCCAGGACTAAATCCAGTCCTGGAGTAAGTGAAGTCAGTAGAGCTTCATCTGCCGAGCTGAGATGGATTTGACCCTCCAGTAGTGAAAGCTGGAAGGTTAATAACAATCACATAATCTGATATGAAGCAGAAATTAGTGTCAGAACTGACCCAGTGGGGGTGCGTACATCTAAAGATGACAAAGCCCTTTACAAGGATGGGTAAATAATAATGTTCATACTGCAGGTGGAAAACTGAGGCAGGGAAATGGAGGGAATTCCCAAATCTCAATAAGCTGTTCGTTTTGAGGCCAGATTTCTGCAGGAGGAGATCCAAATCTCCTTTCATGCTGGGAGTCTCCGGGTCCTCAGTGCCAGGGCTGGTGGATCATCCCCATGGGACAGGACACTGTGGATTTTCTCCCTCTGCTTTTTTGAATTGTTGAAGTGGTGCTACAGAGGGGCCTCTTCAGCAGCAGATGCTTTGAAAAAACACAGGAAAAAAAAAAAAAAGAGAAAGAGGATGACTACTGGGTTAAGCTTTTTGGCAAAGTCCTGTTGCTCCTGCCCCTTTGCAGAGGTGCAGCAGTGGGGAGCAGCAGCTGCAGAGGCACTGCTGACCCTCCCAGGGGCTCCTGCTCAATTTTTTGAGGTGGATCCCAACCTTTCTGCCTGTTTCAAGAGCTGGGTCAGTGTGTGAAAGATGATATATGAATTAGTTCCTTCTGGTAGCGCTGGACAAAACTCAGTGACCCAGGAAATGTTTTCCTCCCCTTTATTCCTATAACTGCCTTCCTTTGCTGGCAAGCTGACCTTTTTAAATGCTTCATCCTTTCCCTCCCAAATGTGGAATTTCCTCCCCCAAAAAAATCGTTCTGGCTCCAGCCCCAAGGCTGGTCAGACTCAGCACAGGCTACAAATGGGTTTTGATACAGGACAGCATCATGTTTTTGGCAGGGTGTCCTGGCCTGGGAGAGCAGCAGTGGAGAATTGCTCAGGGCTGGGGCTGGGGGATCCCTGCTCCTCCCTGGGGCTGGCCTCACACTTCTCTGTCGCCTCCAAAAGGGCTCCAAGTGTTTTCTCTGTGTGTTGCTCTATTTTTAGGAGGAGGAAAAGCTATTTTAAGCTACACTAAAATATTTTCATGGCTCTTTCTGAGCCTTCTGTAGCTAGCTGGTCTCATGGTAATTAAGGCATTTGGCCTTACAAGTGGAAGGATTATGAAAACAGTTTCAGTGATTTCTAGAAGTGCTCCAACATATTCCCAAAATAGGATTTTTTTTTTGCATGTGTGTTTGCATTTGCTTTAGTGTCTTGGTTTGTTTCACCAATGAATGATGCTAAGTGAAAACAGTGTCTGCCACTTTCACTGGGCCTTGAGCATGGAGAGCACTGTATAGCATTTCCTAGATATTAATATGCACCACTTACATGAAAGTGCATTATTTTTCTTAACTGGAGCAATTAAAATACCTCTGCTTAGCTTCTACTTGTCCTTACTGCTGGCAAAAGCTGCTGGAAGATTTATATGGGAATTTTTTCCTGCATAGAAGTAGGGAAAGAGCCCAGATTTGGGGCTTAGGGACAATCCACAGCCTGTGGGATCATGGCACTGAAATCACACGGCAGTTTGCCGCCAGCTCCAAACTTTTTAAAGGCGTGATTAATGTTTTACTTCTGCTCTTCCCGCTAGAACCAAGTCAGCTGAACCAAAATAGTTCCATTCAAAATGAATATTTTCTGTGGTGCGTAGGTGATGCTGAAATGTTATACACCCCCTGGGTTTGGGATGGTATCAACCGCAGTGTTACAGGATCGTCTGCATTTCAATGGATGTGTGAAGGAGATGGATGAGGCAGTGAGGAACAAAAAGTATCACTAGAAGGGCTGGCAAAGGAAATGACTGCTTGTGCTCCCAAAGAGATGTGGGGCTGCTTGGCTCTAGGCAGCCCAAGCTGAGCAGTTGGTGCAAGCCAGCACTGATGCTGTTAAATTTAATATCAAACTGGAAAGAATGAGGTTGATGATGGCCCTTATGGCCAACAATTTGCTCTCTGGAACATATTTCTAAATTCTCTGTGGTGGAAACAAATAGAGGTTTAATGATGTCAGATGAGCATGTAAATAGAATAATGTCTTAAACAATCTCATTACAAGTCCTAGTACAGTCAATATAATCAGTCTTGCATGTGGCAAGTGGATAGAAAAATACCCTTTTGCAAAAATTACATTTATTCAAATATTCCTAGGACTATTGACTTGAGGTACAAATACAGGTTAGTGCCTTTGGGCCTGGGTGCCTTAAACATTAAAATTTATTATTATTATTTGTTTTTATTAGTTTAGTGTGGCAGAAGATTTATAATATTCTAGTTTTTATTAAGTACTTGTGGTTTTTAAAACTGATCGTAATTGTTGCTGGGCAAATCTCAAAAGGGGAAGAGGATTGGTTGGTTTAGTTTTGATTAAACTCTCAGAAGTTTGGGCATTTGTCCAAACTATCTCAACCCCTGCATTTCTTATATGGGTCTGCATATCTTCAGAGGATAGACTTTTATTTTTCTCTTTATCTTTTCCTTTCCTTTTTCGTTTCTCTTGTGAAGGTTCCTGTCCTGGTTGTGTTTGGGTCAGACACATGGTGGAGTATTTTGGTGTATCTGCTTCTGAATGTGGTCTGGGAAAGGAAGCCAGGAAAAGGGTTCAAATAGTTTGCAGCTAATAATTAAAAAGAAGTTATCTGTATCCCTCAGCTGTTAACTCTAAAAAAACAGGTTCATGCTACATGAAAATCATAACATCATAGAGTATCTAGAATCAAAAGGGACCCATAAGGGTCATCAAATCCAAGTCCATATTTGTCTGTATTTTGAGCTGCAGACACATCAAGCCCTTTCAGAGGTAAATAATTATATAAACATTTTCATTGGAAATGTGAATATAAAAATATGAGCAGGTCATTTTGAAAAATATATAGTAAATGCTTTTTCCTGTGATGCTGCCACATTAAATTATGTAAAAAAATATGTCAGAAAATGTCCCACTACAGCTCCCTGTTCATTGAGTTCTGTAAACTGAATCCAATAGCATCACAACATGTATTTTTTAATGTAGGTGTTTAGTGCACACATGGAGATGCATGAAATTTATTTGTTTCATGGTTTTCAAAGTAATTCAAAGGAAAATGTCAGTGTATTTAGACTTGTATGGGTGTATTTTGTTTTCTTCAGAAGAAATGACTCCCAATATGAAGTTTAAGACTTTTTACTGCAGCTTGTGAAAGAATCTCTGTTGAAGTAATTTGCATCTTTAGGCAGGATTTAGGCACCTGTTGCAGCAGGTTGTTCCCAGGGACTTGGCACTGTCAGAGCCCCCAGTGACCCAGAGGAGGACTTGGGGCTGTACAAACACAGACACACTCACAGAAACACAGACACACTCACAGAAACACAGACACACTCACAGAAACACAGATACACTCACAGAAAGACAGACACACAAACAAAGAAAAAACACACAAACAGAAAGAAAAAACACACAAACAGAAAGAAAAAGCACACAAACAGAAACAGAAATGTAAACACAATGTCTGTGTGCTCTACTCCAGTTTGTTGCAGTGGCCACATCCTCTCAGTGTGATGGAAGCTGGCATTTGAACTGCTTGTATTTCCCTTTTCAAACTGAGTTGCTGGAAGGACCCTTGTTGAACTCATGGGCTTCTCTTGCAACATTGATTTGGGTGTAGACAAGGTGTAGTGCATGGGTGGTGTAGTTTTTGTATGGATTGTGTCCATCTTGCTCTGGAGAAGCTGTTTTTCTCCCTGATGGAAAACCAGAGTGCTTCCTCCCCTCCTGGAGGGACAAATGCATGCTCAGTACCTGGTCCTACCATGGAGCACAGCCCTGGTTCCTGGTTTTGATCTTGTGTTCCAGAGCTATGCTTAGTCCTCCTCTTTGTGGTTTTTTTTTTTTTTTTTTT